>JAGPOW010003642.1:88277305-88310738 GCA_030014935.1 Caiman crocodilus | reverse complement strand
AAATAGATCATCTATCTGAACCTTTGGTCATGGTAGGATCCAGCTTGCCTTTAGGTATCTATCTAAACCATTGTAACAGCAGGATAGAGTGTAGCGTAAAGAAAGGCAGAAAGAGGAAGGCAAGTCACCTACCTTTTACTCAATAATCTGGTGGTTAGAGAGCTTGCCCGAGAAGTGGAAGACTTGGCTTATTCAAGTCTGAACAGGACTGAACTGAATTGAGACTAAGTTCAATCTCTCTGGCTAAGGTTGTCTCTCTCAAGAGATGAGACAACTGAGTCAGAAGGAAAGAAAGCAAGAAAACATATAAACCTGTGGCCTTGTAAAGTAGGGAGAGGCCTAGGGTTCTGCTCCTTGCTCCTGATATTATTTATACATTGTTTCCAATTGCTGTTTAATATAAAATGCATAAACAGCATTGACGGCAGAGCTTCCTCTGTTCCCAGGACAGTGGCCTGCTTCATGGGCTACAGAGTCAGGCTTTCTCTTGCTTCCTCTCCTTTTAAATCCATTGACTCTTGTATTTCTTTCCCCCTGGGAGCATAGCTTCAGATATGGTTTATGCCCCCAGTCTTTCCCAACCCTGGAAGTTAGCGAATTTTCCTGGAAGGAGAGAGATATGGACCAAAATATACCCTGATCTACTTTCTGAGCAAATGTCTAAACCCCTGGGAAAAGGGCAAAGGGGAGAGGTGACTGTCTCAGCTTCAGGAAATCATTTGGTATGGTTTTTCTCTGTCTAAGGAATCATAGACCTATAAAGAGTAGTGGTGTGAGACGTGGGCTGTATTCAATTCAGATTCGACCCAAATCAGGGACATCAATTAATTTACTCAGATCACTGTCCCTGATTCAATTCGGCTGAATATGAATCTGAAGATTTGATGCTGATTTGGAGAATAAGTGCTTCAGACACATACACAGCTTTATATGTTTTTTCCACATACCTCAAGGTACCAGCACGGCTCATGATCGCTGCGATGGTGGGGTGCATGGAGCGTCCCACAGGAGTGCAAGGCGGCCTTCCATGTGCTTGGCGGTGAACCTGAAAGTGGACCAGAAGTACTGGGCGCTTCTGGTCCGCTGCTGGGTCTGCTGCCAAGCACGCAGGGAGCTCCCTGCACTTCTGTTGGACACTCCATGTGCCTCAGCATCACAGCACTCATGAGCTGCCCACTACACAGAGGTATATAAAAAAAATATTTAAAGCTGTGTCTATGTCCAAATCACCGAATTTTTCCGAATTGATCTGGAAGGTTCCAATTTGATTTTGAGGAACTGAAGGGTCCTCTCATTCAATTTGTATTCAGAGATTCGGTCACCAAATTGAGTCAAATCTCTGCTGAATCAAATTAGGGATCGAAGCTTCACACAACCCTAGTAAAGCGTTTATACGTATCTCAGATGCAGTTGGATCTTAACTGAGGACAGAGGACATTATATGACCATATAGCCATTTTATATCACTTCAGAACATATGGACTAAATCAGTTATAATCACCAAAGCAGTTTTTTCAGGCCAAAAGGGAGGCACACTAGAAAAACGAGACACCTTAGTAGTTTTATGTCTTTTGCACAGGTTAGAACAAGGCCATACTTAGTAACTATTATCTAAAGGTGTGGTAAGTGTTATTCAAATACCTTATAAGTCAAATAGGATTTGGGAAGAAACATATTACAATTAAGGAATCAATGCCCAATCACCAATGAAATTCAGTCTCTGCCTTAAAGAGATTACAGTCTATGTGAGGATGATCCCACTGTACTCACATAAGTACAGTGAAAAGAAACTAGTTTAAACCTGTAACAGAACAGATGTTCAGTGCACATAAACAGGTTGAAAATGGCTGAAACCAGTTTGAAATAATAGTATAGTATTGAATATAGTATCAGATTTAGCTGATTTGGGTCAAACCAGTTTATGCAATGTTTGTCCCAGACCCCTTGCTGGTTTAAGATAAACCAGACTCCCTCAGCATCCTGGCATGCGCTCTGGGCTGGGCGGGGCTCCCTCTTCCTCAGCAGGACTAGATTCTCCCCTCTGCTCCCTGGCTGCAGCTCTGGCAGAGAATGCAGGCTGCTACCCCGCTTTCCCTTACCACACCCTGCTAAGCAGGAATCCCCACCCCACCCCCACACACACACCCCTCTTCTCTCTTGCTGGAGCTCCAGCAGAGACTGCAGGCATCTGCCTGTCTTCTTCCTGCTAAGCAGGGATTATTTCCCCAGCCCTCTGCCTTGCATCTCTCAGCATTAGCTAGCGGACCACATGCCAGCTGCAGTCCATGCTGTGGGAGACAACAAAGGCAGAGAGGCTTTTTGGAGCTAATCAGCAGGTAGCTGGTAATGTCCTTCTTTGGAAAAGATGTTTAAGAAGATCTTGAAATAATGGAGAGAGGCTTTGTTTTCTTAATGGGTTGATAAACACTGAATTAGGGGTGATAAAGATTCCCTACTGCATAGCTTGCTGGGGGGTGGAGGGCATCAAAGCATCCTGCCAGGATCTGGCCATGCCCCCCTCAGCTCAGTACTGTGGAAAGGGAGTGAGGGCTGCTCTAGCACCCCCTGGCACTTAGCCTGAGCCACTGTAGGCATGAGCCTGAATTTTTTCAGTCCAGAGGGGATGTCTGTGTGGTGACAAACCGGTTCATCCTAGCCAGGTTAGATTAACCTGCAAAGATTGAATCAATTCCGGCTGAGGCTTTGTGAATGTCTGTCCCTAGCCCTAATCATAAGCCATGAAGTCAATTGACTGTCTTAGCACTGCCAAAATTGAAATGTCTTGCCCCTCCCAGGCAGTTGGTTTTAAAGTTTGGGTAGAGCAGGAATCAAACAGGGATAAAACTGCACCACTGTACCCACAATGCTCTGGATCCATCCCTGCACAGAGAGAAAGAGAGAGAAAAATTAAACATTTTATTATATTTCCTTTAAAGCTTTCCCTGACATTGGAAATCTCAAATAAGGCATAATATAGTCAGTAATTCAAGTAGGGTATCATAAGTCATCTTAAGCTTTTGGTTGAAGTCTTGACCTGCCCGAGGCTTAAGTAGACTCTCAGCATCTCTGACCTCTAACCTTGGCTATGGAAGAGAGAATAAAGAATGTAACTTAGGTAAGAGACTGCAAACAGAATAAACAGGCCACATGGAATGTTTGCCTGCAAAACCTGGAGAAGTAAAAGATTCATAATTGATGTATTCGCACTACAATAGAACTGCAATAAAACTCTATCCCAACTATACAGTTGGTCCAATAAAAGATGTCTCTCTAAGAAATCCTTGCCTCTCATTCAATTTCTGGACCATCACAGCTACAACATCACTCCTACACTACCATAAAAAAAACTGCAAATACTTTGGTGGCCAGATGATTCAAATGTAGATATGATTGATTTAATAATAGCAACTAAAATGTAATAGAGGTTTGTAGGACACTGGGGATACAATAGTAGAAGTCAATACTTGGTTAAATATTTAATAAATACATGGCAAGGTGTACAAAGAGGCACCTTGTTGTCATAAAACTGGGAAAAGACAAAAAAGAATATAGCTGCCAGTACAACTTTCCTATCAACCAACTTAAAGGTTTCCTGTTTCTTAGAAGAGTGTTAGTAGTAGGCAACAGGAGTTACTGATTCTGTCCCATCTTTTTCCTGATTTATACTATAATTTCATTATTTTTCTGTTCACTCTTTGGCATAATCTCTCTGACTCCTCAACATGTCATCACTCTGAAAAAAATTGTTACCACCCATGACTTGTGATAGTTCTCTCAGTATAATTCACCTTCTGTAGCAGTGCTGATGTAATTTCACCGCATGGGCATTAAGTATTATAGAACTGATATGAAGTGAATGTTGCATCTCTTGCTTCCTGCTGGGCTGGGCTCCATGCCAGGTCTTCTTACCTGCCACTCAGCACAAAGTGATATTTTAGCGTAGGCTGAGGGTGAGACAAGGACATAGCTCCCAGCCTGGGCCATGCACACAAGCTGGAGATGTGGATTCTCTCCTTTACTAGCCATCATGTAACACTTCCCTGTAAATCCCAACTATTTGAAGTGTGTGACTTTTACTCACAGTAAACAGATAGCATGTGTATACTTATGGGGATACAAAAGAAAAGTAAAAACAAAACAAAAAAACCCAAAACACAACAGAAAGGCACTAAGGGCTTTGTTCCTGAGGTTCTTTTGTTATTGACTGCATTTAAACTATCAGCCTGTTAGAAGTTCTATCTTCAAAGTATGCATACAAATATTTGTTAGTCAACAGATGACCCCTGCTGGTGTGCAAAAATCTGTGCTAGCAAATTTAAATCAATGCAAAGAAGACCCCTTTGAATCAGCTTTTGCTAAAAGCACCAAAAGGCCCCGATGAAGTGCCTGATCTATATAGACATTGTGGATCTGGGTCGATATAATGTGCCACTCCATCTGGTAAGGCACATTTTTTTTTTCCACGTCTGTCAGCACCCTTTATTAATATTACTCTATATAATGTTAAATGCACTTACATTTCTATAAAGGATGTTCTCATTTCATATTGTGAAACATATATTACTTGTTATGTCACAACTTTTTAATGTAAATTCCAGCAACTACTTATTGTCTTAAATATGATTAAATCTGTTGCTCTGTATATATAGTCATATATGTCCATCTATAACATAATAATATCATACTGGATAAATATATTAAGAACATAGTGAAGAGAAAGGGGTTATTTAAATGTTACTGAAAATGTTCTTCTTTATAATTTTTTTAGCTAAATTTCAGCCAACCTCTACCACTGGATTGGTTGCATAGTGTCTAACAATGTGGGTGTTTAAATGTGTTTAAGCAATTTTAAGACTTCACAAGTTTTTGCAGAAAGAAGTTCCATATGTATAGGCAAAGGCAAAGAAAGTTAGGATTAGCTGTTTGCTGCTTTCATGAGTCTCCTCCTAGTGGTCAATAATTGATGAAACAGTGATTACATTGCTTCAGTGTAGATGTCGTTGGGGTTTCAGCCACAGAGAAATTATCTTTGGATAATTTCATAGACTTTGAGGGATTTGAATAGAAAGGTATTACTTCATAATCCTCTGCGGCAAAATCATCCAGAGATATTATTTGCTACTCTGTGTCTTTCTCATTTGAATTAATTACTTCCTTTTCTTCTTGGGAGTTCACTAGAGGTACAATTTGCCAATTCCTAGTGCTTGGAGCATCTCAATGATTTCTTATGACTTGTTTTTGATATTTTTGAAGGTCTACTTATAATGTTGCTCTTAGTCTGGCTAATTACATCTTTCTAGATATGTGTGTTTCGCTTTACAGTTTCACTTGTGCTAGATTTTAAAATGCTGAAAATGTGTTTGGCTCAAGCCAGCCATCTTGGCAAGCAGCAATACCTTTTTTCTGACTACTTGCTTGCTTTTGTAAGGGCCTTCTCAGCTTTTCTAGTAAACATTATGCAGTTTCCCCAGAGAATTTAAGATTTTCATTTCTTGATTTTAAAAAAATTAAAAGCTGCTATTTTACACTAATCTTTCTGGACAAAAGATTTTCACATTAATAATTATGTTGGTTATTTTTACGCCACAATGTAACTGTAACTGGTTCTTGAATCCATTTCTTGTTATGTATGGCTATTTAAACATATTTTTTCCTCATAGATTATTGAACTAGTCTTTATAGGATGCAATACTTCAGATAACAGAGTATTACTTCTGTAAACTTCTATTCTCCACTGTGAAACCATAGCAGTAATATTTATTTATAGTTCTATCGTGGTAGCTTTCTAGTTAGCATAACTGTAATTTTTTGAATATTACTGAAACTAGGACCAGATACAAAACCAGGACTGAGGCACATAAAAGAGGACTTAAGCAGAAAGACCACCATCCAAAATGATCATAAAAATACCCCTATCAGCTGTCACCTAACCTGTCATCACCCTTTCAGTCTCTGGCCCTCCCTGGCTATCTGTAGACCTAATCCAGTGAACTATCTTCCAGCTCAGCTCCTGAGAGAGGGACTTGATTGTTTCAAGGGAAGACTGAGTGCACCCAAAGTGCCAAGTAGCAAAACAGCCTTCTCTTCAGGCTTTTTTGTCTTTAGTTGGAGTAAAAAAAACTTCAGAGCAAGACTACCTTCTCCATTTAAAGGACAAGCAGTCACTGTGTCCCCATCTAGCCTGCACAGCCCTGAGCACCCACAAAGTTAGCTCATCCCCAGTCCACACAACCCCAGAGTACCCCGATTATACTTGGCTATATCCTTTCTTCTGACTCGTCAGGTTCTCCAGCTTACCACCAGCTCTCAGTTTATTAGCCTGCTCTGTCCGCTGTGATACTGATCTGCTTCAGCTCCCCTGGACACTTCCTGGGCATTGCTACCAGTTCCACCTTGTTGACTTGTCAACAAAGCTATACAAATCCTTTATAGAGGGATGTA
The DNA here is from genome assembly GCA_030014935.1 of Caiman crocodilus. Taxonomy (NCBI): domain Eukaryota; kingdom Metazoa; phylum Chordata; order Crocodylia; family Alligatoridae; genus Caiman; species Caiman crocodilus. The sequence goes on along the minus strand of JAGPOW010003642.1, from coordinate 88,304,297 downwards.
CCTTCTGTCCCATAGGCCAGGTACCTCTGGCTTCAGTGTACCATAACACTTCTTTCCCCTTGTGCAAGTTAATCAAGGAAACTGAAGCATGCTGTATTATTACAATTTGAACATATGTAAATAAAACTATTACAATACAACCTATAGTCCATCACAGCTCCTCACTCTTCCCAGCACTTTATAGGAAGTCAAGATATGTAACAGAGTTGTAGATTCTTCTCTGGTGGGTAGAGACCAAAACCACAAATTAATATCTTCGTAAATCAGGTCCAAGGGATTTTTAGATAGCTCCATGACAGGTGGCACAAAATCTAAGTCCTCCTTTGAACCCAGCCTCAAAACTCATTGTAGTCAAGTCAAGTTTGGTTAAGTTGAGCCTGATCATATTTCCAAGATTAGGTTTATGAACTAATCCTTATTTTGACATTGTTCTTCAAGCAATTAAATATTAATGAAATAGGCAAATATGTAGTCTGTGTTCAAATGAGCTTCTGATCAAATAGGAAATAAAACTAGACACGAATATACCATTGCAAAGTTGGTAATAACTTTGGAATTTTTTTGTTTGTTTTGTTTTTTAAAAACAGCTTGGGGTTCTGCAAGTGTTATGCGAAAGACCTTTGTGAGTTTTTTGGTAGTGGGATTTTAAGGGGCAAATTATCCTTGCTTCCAAACTACTGAGGTAATGAGAGTTGCATCAGAAAGTAATCTGGCCCTATTGGTTCTTGAAGATTTAAATGATGCCTGATTGTTTCACTGTGCTCCCAACCTTCAAGGTACAGGACACTAGGCCTGTGCAAATGGGGAGGTATTCAATTTGAATTCAGATTCGGCCTGTTCAGAGGACCATGATTCAATTCAGAGATTTGGATCGCTGTCCTGAATCTTTTTGGCCAAATCGGCTTTGGAAAATTCGGCACTGATCCAGAGTGATTCAGATTGGCCGGGGGGAAGGCAGCTACAGGTTCTCCCAGCTCCTCCAGCTGTGCCTGCCTCTCCCCAAGCAGGAGGAACTGTGGGAAAAGTCCCCATGGTTGCCCTGTCTGCCCCATCCCCCACCCAGCCCCAACCTAGCCCTGACACTTTTTTTTTTTTTAAAGTCCTGCACTCATTGCCTGCAGCAGAGGTGATTGGTGCCTCTGAACGCTCATGACAGAGCCCTCCTCACACAATTCAGGGCAGCAGTGGGCAGCAGGGATCACCCCCCTTACTGCTTGGCACCTGTGTGGCTTGGCAGGGCACTGCACACTGCCTGGGAGCTGGAGACACTGGGACTAAGTGGTGCTGGTCTCCAACTGACAGGTGGAGCCAGACAGTGTATGGTGCCCTGCTGAGCCATGCTGTACCCACGACATGGGGCAGTTGCTGCATGGGTACCAGGTAGGGGGAAAATCCCTGCTGCCCCCCACTGCCCCATGCTGCATAGCAGGGTCTCTGCCATGACCTCTCAGAGGCTCCAATCCCTACTGCCAGATCTGGTGAGTACATGGCTTTTTTTTTTTTTTTAAGTGCCCAGAGGCTGGGGTCAGGCAGGGGATGAAGCCAGGCAGGGCAGTCACGGGGCCTTCTCCTGCAGCTACTCCAGCTGTGCCTACCTATGCCCCAGTGGATGGAGCTGTGGGGCTATGCCCTGCTGCCTCTTGCCCAGCCAGCATGGGGGTGGGTGGTGTGATGCAGGCACAGCTCGCTCCGGGTGACAGCAGGGCATCACCCCTGCTCCCAGTGCTGCTACACCCGCATCATTGCTCAGAGCAGGGGCTCTGCCTTGCCACCACTTGCCAGCTGGTGCAGGCAGGTGTGGGATGCAGATGCAGCAGCACTAGAAGCTGGGACTCTGCCCTGCTGCCGCTTGCCCCCTTCTGCCCTGAGTGAGGCTTGCCCACATCCCACCCCACCCACCCCCAGCTGGGCAAGTGGCAGCAGGGCAGAGCCACCACTCTAAGTGCTGCCATGCCCGCAACCTGCACCCCCCTTCTCTCCCCTCCCTGAGTAATGTGCCCCCCCAACCCCAGCTAAGCAGCTTGTCCCAGCCACAGCCTCTTCCTCCCCCACACCCCTTCTCTACCCCCTTCCCCAACAGACTTACCACTTGGAGGCAGCTGTATCAGCTGCCTGTTTAGTCTATGGCCAAATCTCCAAAGTGGCTAAATCTTTTCTGAAGCTGTTCCAGATAGATTTGGAGCTTTTAATTGGTCTCCCAATTCAAGTCAGATTTGGAGAATCGGGCCAAATATCCTCTGAATCGAATCAGCTTCCAAAGCTTTGCACAGCCCTACTGGACACACCAAAATAAAACTGAACAGCAAAGACTGCTGTGCTAGGTTGTCTTCTCCCTACCACATTTTTCTAAACTCCACATTAAGCAAAACAAAATAAGAAACAAAACTATTATTCATGCATGCAAAAAAATTAATTCTGATAACTTCATAACTGAGCCAGTTTCCTTCAAATTTGGCTTGTTTCTTTAATCTCCAAAAGATGGGCAAAACTAAATCAACACTATAAAAAACATGAAGAATTGAAACATGCTGATGGGGCTTATAAATGAATGAAATTTAAAAAAGAAACTAACTCTGAGCCAAGGCCAACTAGAGAAAAATTACCCACCCCTTCCAAATTTGTTTATAATCGTCGTGTACAAATCATAAGGAGCATAGCAAGAAGAACTTATTTTTTTAAATGCTATTTTTTAACTGGTCTTTAATGTTATTTTAATACTTTAATGAATGTTTGCACCCCCTTGTATATGGATATTCCCACAATTTATGTAAAGGTTTAAAGCAATCCTAGTCCCAGTCCCCAAGAATCTACCTCATTTTCTTCCTTTTTTTATGGTAAACATGACTGTTGAAAGAATGATACCCATGTGGAATTTTTGTTCAAAAACCAGGTTATCCTTAATTTGATTTTCCTATGCCCTGAAGATCTCCATAGTCACAGAAACAGCTAGACATAAACTTACCATGAGTAACCCAGTAAAATCCAAGTAGCAGTGTCAGAAAGAGCATTTGGACCATGTTTTATTCTCAGAAGAAATGGCTTATACATGTTTTTGAGTGGTAATATTCAGAAAAAATTACAGTACTATTAAAATGTTGGGGTTTTTTTATCTACAGAACACAGCAGTACAAAAATAAAAATTGAAAACCTACGGAAATTTTCTGTCGTTATCATCATCATTTCTTGCCCCTTCCTCTTCCCTTAATTAAATAAGTTAATTAAAATAGTAATTAGTAGCAATATGTCCAGACATAGATACAATATCTGCATATTTTCCTCACTCCTAAATTGTTCGGATCATTGATATTAAGCTTCAGCTATGGACTGTCTGGACTGCTTACAATAAAAAATCATTTGTTAGCATTTTTTTGCATGACAGTAAAAGTCTAGGGAAAATAGAGTGATAATGAAAAGCAAAGAGGATGATTAGTCTTTCAGTTAAGGTATTAAATGGGTGCTCAGAAACCTCAGTTTAGTGCCTTGTTGCACTATAAATTTTCTCTGTGACCTTGAGCAAATCACTCACTCTCTCTGCGCCTCAGTTCCCCATTTAGTTTTCAAAAGGATAAATACATCTTTGTCTGACTGTAAACTCCTCAGGGCAGGACTGCATCTTACTTTGTCATACCCTAGGGCAATGGATTCTGGGTTTGGAATGTATATAATAATGCTACTGTCATGTAAATATATACATGAAAGAATGTATATCTCATCCTCCCAGACTAAACTGACCACATGACTGTACAGAGAATTATTCTTATTAACCCCTGCAGAAGCACCTTGGAGACCCCTATGAGAATTAGGGGCCCACTTTGTTAGACTCTGTACAAATACTCAATGAGGGTGGAATCAATGACTTTTTAAGTCCCTCAGTCCAATATTTAGGTACCACTGGCATTCACAAATCCCCTGCCTAACTTTGACAGCATTTCAAGTCCTGTGGCATCTAAGTTTCTGCTGCCAGATATATCCGTAATCACCTAAGCCCTGACTGCACAGAGGAGCACCTTAGAACAGTACCTTTCTGTCATCTAAGCCCCATCCTATGGCAAGACTGTTAGTCTACAAACTAACTACTTTGTTTAGTTTTATTATGACTGATAGAAAAAAGGCACCAAAAAAAGTTTTATCTAATACTGATGCATCTTGAAAAGATTTTTGCAAATGTCACTTAACAACTTGTAAGGATTGATTGACTGCTTGCTAATAAACATTAGGTTATATATTGCTACTTGCTGATGAGTGGTTTATGTATTCTGGTCCCTGCAGACTGAAGAAGTCCTGAAGATTGATGGAGGGCCATGCTATTCAAACAGCAGGCGTTGCTGAGACAGAAGCTCTTTGTGCTAGGCAGCCTTGCTATTGGAAGTCTCCTATATCTAGTTGCCAGAGTTGGGAGCTTGGATAGGTAAGTAATTAAACCACCACATCCTGAGGTCACACTCTTAATTATAAATGAATCTGGATTTTTTTTATTCCTCTCCATATGCTTAAAATATAATTGAGTAAAAGGTCTTCAGTTCTTGTTCTGTCTGTTAATGTATAAAAAGATTGTCCATGCTAATACTGATTTTTCATTGTTTCTTCCTCCTGTTTGAGTGGAGGGCACAGAAGAATGGAGAGAGTTGTGACTCATCCAAGTCAAAGTATTTCTGGCTGTCCATTTGTATTTTCTGTGCATTGGCACTTTTTTCCAGAGGAGGAATACAGCAGCATACAATAAAAATATCATTATAGTATCTCATATTTGTCTGTTCACATCTGTGTGTTGACCTCTCATCTCAGCAAAACAGTTATGATGTATTTATGTATCTTCTTTTCTAAATTTATGAGTGAGCAATTAATGTGCTACAGTGTAGTTAAAATTATGTATGAGCCTGCAGAGTAGCTTGTCAAGTTTTGAATCCTATTGCACTTGAAAGATTGCTGCAGGGTTTGAGAATTTTAACTCTGTTAATTAGCCATGATTTTCTGGAGTCAAATGTACCAGACAAGGAGGCTGTCTCTGCAAGTGATTTCCTAGAGAGAGTGAAAAAATCCACTGAGAGGAAATTAGAGAGCATTTGGCAATTTTGACCAGGCATACTCTTCAGAGTGGGATATAACAGACTATTGGGGATATAATATTCCTCTCACTAACAGGTGTAGTGTTTCTGACACCTTCAGAAAGATCCAAGATTGATCTATTAGATTCCACATGATAAAAGACTTGACAAAACCATAACTGAAATTAAAGTTTGGTCTTCCTATAGGTTGAGACCTCACTTTGAACAGACTGGGTCCAATGGCCCTGTTCACTTTTGTCTGGGTAAATCAGATCATAAGTGGTAAATTGTGATATGATTTCATTCAAAATAGCCAGTTAATGTAAAACTGCATACAAACTCCAGGGGACTATTGGCTAATATAAGGACATTGGGTGCCTTCCTCCTCGATTCACTTCTGTCCCATTCTTGATTTCAGTAGCAGAGGAAGACAGTTTGTTTAACTAAAAGGAATCAGCACCTCATAGGCCTCTAAACTGGAATTTTGGCGGCCAATTCCTGATGCTGCAGAGGAGGTTAAAATTGTACCTAAACAATTAGGTGATTCTGCAGATGGGATAGAAAGCCTTCTTGACTCCTGTAGAAGTTCATCATATGCCCTGAAGCATGAAATTTAATTAACCTTATATCATTATCTGTGCTTGCACAGCTACAAATATTATCGATGGTCATAAAATTATCTAGCCACAATATTTAACTCGCTGACCTCCTGCAGCACAGAATTCCACAGGTTCCATATATAATATTTCTAATGACAGTAACATTTATCTTCATCTTCATCTCTTAAGCAATATGAAAAATACCACACTGCCTTTCTTTGGGCTTATGAAAGAACAAGAAAGAGACATGAATGAATTGGCTTTCTATGTTTGTTAAGACACAATCCAAAACTCACTCAAGTCAGTAGAAAAAGATGTCCATTGACTTCACTGGGCTTCAGATTAGAGCTGTAATCACTAAATTTGGCATTGTGTTCTTTCCTGATTTTCCAAATGACCTTTTTTCCCCCCACTTCTACAGGGCATTTATGGCACTTACTTGCCCAAAAGAATACTATGCCACCCATTTTTAGCCTAAGTAACTGACTGAGGGCACTTATACAATTTACATTTTTCACTCAGTCTGAAAGTACTCTACAGCCATGACATAACACATAAATTAATCCTCAACAAATCATCTATTAACTGAAAGCAGAGTGCCTTAGGAAACTTCTGTTCAGTTGCCCTCAAGGGTTAATTGTTTGCATGTACCTTTTATAGGGCTGGACTTGTGCCCCAGGACTTTCAGACAGAAGAGAGTCAATGGGGGAGAAAAAGAAAGGGGAGTTTGCAGTGGGGTTGGGGTAGGTCCACCTGCTGGGGTACCTGGAGGGACCTGTGAGGTGGGGGGGACTCCCTTCCTCTACCCATCCCAAGCCTCTTGACAGCAGTAGCACACAGATGCCTGCAGGGCCTTGCCATAGCCAGAGCTGGGATGGGGGGTAGAACGGAGCCCCCTCACTGTGCAGTCACCCCCCAGCTACCTCAGCTGTGGTATTGTGGGGAGCCTGACTGGGCCCATGAAGTGAGGGGGCTCCATTCCACTCTGCCCTCCTACCCCCAGCTTTGGCCATGTCAAAGCCTAGCTGGGAGCTGCATGCTGCCACTGTCAAGAGCCTTGGGTGGGGAAAGGGAGCCCCTACTCCTTACAGGCCTGGTCCAGCTACCCCCAGTCTCCCAGCCAGGGTATCTGGGGAGAGCTGTGAGGTGACAGGGGCTCTCTTCCCCCACCCACCCCTCTCCCAGCTCCATTCATGGACAAGCCAAGATTGCAGCTACAATCTGCCATGGTCAAGAGGCTCAGTCTGGGGGTGGGGGAAGCCTAGCATGGCTCTGTCCATGCTAGTACTCTAGCTGGGGTAGCTGAGTCCCCCCGCTTCCCCCCCCCCCGAGCTGGGCGGCTCCCTTTCCCCACTACCTGCCTGATGCTCTTGACAAGGGCAGCACACAGCTGCTGGCTTGACTTTGCTGTGGCCAGAGCTGGAGCAGGGGAAGACTGGCGAGAGAGGCATTTCAGCAGCCTCCTAAAGGGCTGTTGGCCAGTGTAGGCAGACTCAAACCCCCTGACCCAGCACATGAACATCTGTTGGGTTCATGGTGCTTTATGTAAAGTGCCATGACTTAGAGCATTTCCCCTAAACATCTGTAGGTACCCTGAGAGTGACTAGGACACTTGCCTAGGAGGCCAGAGGACCTGGGTTCTAGGTCCTTCTCATCTGTATGGGGTTAAACCTGAGTATCTCTGACCTTCCAGTACCAACCTTGGATCTTTGTCCCCACTGAGATAGAAGCTGCCCTCCATTTTTTCCATGTTAGCAGCTCAACTTCCAAAGGAGCACCAGAGAAAGCCATAATACTAGTCTTGTGACGTAGTAGTTAAGAGTGGTGTGCTAGAAAGTAAGAAACGGTCTAATTCCCCACCCCACCCCAACTCCACCGAGTCCTAAAACCGAGGACCTTCAGTTTTGTAGGAGAATGGACTTAGCCATTTGGCTGTGGGGCTAAAGAGGGATATAATCTTGCCCTTTTTCACTCCTGAGGCAGTCAAGTATTTTTGGCCAACTCCATTTTTAGCATCCAAGACTGCTGTGCATCTGGAAGGGATGGGAGCACATGCTATAGTTGCTACTCCCCATTCTTAGTCCGCATGACTACACAGTTGTCCAGGACAAAGGGTTATGCATCCAAGAATAGAATCCTCTGGGATGTGTAAGTGCCAAAAATGCCTTTAAGTGTCCAAAAAATGGCTGTTTATATGACCAGGACATAAAAGAATGTCACTGTGAGGGGATAATATTGCAGGAGGAGGAAGGAGATTTTGGTAGCATTGCCTGTTCTTAAGGTTGTATGGCAGTTCCTATTGTAAAATCATGGCTTTGGTTGCTTTTAATTTTGAAACTAATTGGCCTTTTGAGAAAAAATTTTCCATGCTGGTTGTCTGCCTTAGGTTGAATACTGCCACAAAACAGTTCAGTTATTTCTGTGAATAAAGTTAAGAGAGAATACATGACTTGCTTAAATTTATAGATACCGTTTCATTAAAAAAAACACCTGAAACCACCCTCCATAAAGTACAGCAGGGATTTGATTTTGTTATGATGACAACCTTTTAGTTGTGTCAGTCAAATGAAAATCTGCTCGCATTTTGCCAGATTTAAGCCTTTGAAAAAAATCAGTTTGTTTTTGCTCAGAAAGGACTTCTTATCCTCTAAAAACTACGATCTTCAAACTTTCTGTACTTACTGAGCATATCTGTTCATGCCTACAAGAGCACACACACCATTCCTACAGTGTCCCTGAACATCCTCCAACCTCTCCCAGCTTTTAGAATACAGCCCAGATTATGCATGTACCATCCTTACAAAACAACTAAGCATATACTAGTTACCCTCAGGGTCAGAGAAGAAAAGCTGGACTTTTCCTATAAGGGATTTTTTTTCCTTTGATTTGAATTGGGATTACGGTAGGTGCTGTAGTTGAGAACAGAAAGCCAGTCTCTCTTGTTGTTACAAGGATGTGCTCTTCTAGCGCACAGGCCATGTGGAAAAGGGAATTCATTCAACTATGGAAATAAGGTATAAGGAAAGAGGGAAAGGAGTCTAGGATTGGGAGGCAGTGGGAGGAGAAAAGAGGGACAGAATAGATCAGGAGCTAAGAAGGGAAAAAATGGTGCTAGCTGAGTAAGAAGACTGGAGACAAGGACTAGAGATGAAAGGGGATTGATTTGGCAATGAAACTAGAGAGTGCAGGGATGAAACTGGGATTTAGGAGGAGAGACTGGGATGTGGACAGACAGCTGTGAGAGGGAAACCAAGCCTGCTTGGGCAAGGAAACTTAGATAAAAAGCCTAAGTAGAGATTGACTGACTCTATAAGGAGAACCAAATCATGATAAGGAGATAGCGGTGGGGTGGGCCTGCAACAGATACAAGTCAAAGGGGACAGGGAGAAGAAGGCAAGTTTTGAGGGAAGGAGCTGGGCAAAACTGCTGACAAGGAGTCCCAACCCCCTTTTGTGCTAGACCATAGGAAGGATGACAACTTGTTGCCATGTTGTTCCCATTATCTCCAATGCCAGAAGTCTGTGATTAGTCTAAAGGTTCCAGCCCTGCTGATGGCCACATGAGTGTCAAGGTGATGCCATGTGGTAGAAGTTGTGATGTTATTTCTAGTTTGTTTGTGTTATTTCCTTCATTCAAATAGAGATTACAAACAAGCATTCAGAAGTTAGGAAGTGCCAGAGTTAAGGTCATCCACATAACCTTAGTTCACCATGTGTTCCCTTGCATTATGCCAAGGTCTTTCATTCTTGATCACATACTCCTGCCACCCCCCGCCCCCGGCAAAGGATTCTGTTCTGTTTTTACAGAACCAATGGTCCAAAGCATCAAAGATGTTAGCATAACATAACATGCTACTTAGCAACATTTAATAGTTAAACAAGGTTTGCTATTCAAGTACAGAAACCTTGACCTGCTTTGTCCCATGACAAAGACTTGCCCAAAAGAAAACTTTTGATCTTTTATTGAATCTACAATAAAAGGTGAATGAATGCATTTGAAATGTAGTGTTATGTAAGACTTCCATTTTAAAACATCCCTTCCGTATTCACTTTCATTTTAGCTTTAGAGAATGTCTAAAGAGAGAGTTTTGTTTGATAGTATTGAGATTGCAATAAAAATAGCAACAGCTGGCCTTTGGGGGCAAAGAGAAAAAGTTAGCCAGGAAGAGCTTGAGTTGTATTTGTTGTTTGCTAGACTCCAGTCCTGCTTCCTTTAAAAACTGAAAACAATAACAGGAATAATAATAATAATAGGAACCAAAAGAACAGCAACATATGCAGCTGCTGTTTCTAGTGCTGACTCTTTCAGCCTGGCTGCCTGGGGACCACAGGCATAGCATATCGTCTTACATGCTATGAGGAGACCTGACAAACTTGCCCCTGCATCATGCCATTTAAGACACTCCTTTCAGTTACCCTTATGGTCATGAACTCTTAGAAGTATTGCAAGAGATGCAGGTTTTGTTGGCTGAGCCAGAATATTTTGAAACAAAGCCAAAAAAAGACCAGGGATTTCTGGTCCTACATTTGATGATATTGTAGCCCTGTGGGGTCAGGCCAACTTTCAGGATCTCAATGTTAGACAGGAGAGTGTGACATGATTGCACATATACAAACACACACATCAATTAAGTGCATACACACACATACTACCATCTCGGGCACATGACTACCTATCACCAATTCAAGCACATACACTATATACCCCAGAAGTTAGACACGGATCATTAAATTGTATATCATGCACACAATGTCATACACAGAAGTAAGTTCCTAACGTAGATGGTACAGTGTGTGTGTGTACTTGGAGTACCTGGGATACTTGGGGGAAGGTTCAGGGGAGAGAGAGAGAGAATTAAACTGTAGGGAGTGAAAGTTGCCAGAACCAGGATTAGACCCAGTGGACTACAGAGAGCTGGCTGAGGAACTGAGGCTTGGGTTTACTTAAGGTAGACTGGGGCTGGAAACTGAGGTAGACAGCTGAGATATTGGCGGGTGAGGGAGGGGGAACAGATAAGTGGTGGCAAGGAGGAGACAGCCAGGAAAGAAATTGAGGCAGAAACCTGGTTGCTCAGAGGAAAAGGAAGAAGCAGTGGGAATAAGAAACAGTGGGTTTGGAGGCAGAGAGGAGCTCAGGACAGGTATTGGAGGTGGCACTGGGCCAGAAGCAGGAGACAGAGAAATGAGACAGAAGTTAGAGGGGCAAGAGCAGAGATTGGAGCAGGGCCAAACCGTAGTAAAGCAAAACCCAATTTAGGGGTCCAAATAACCATTTTATTAGAGACAACACACTACACAGCCCCACGAAGTTATTGGTTCACATACACACTCACACAATGGCAGCAGGAGAAAGAGACTCAGTGGAAGGGTTGGAGTCCAGGTAGGGAAGAGAAACAGAATCCAAGTCCTTGGTTGAAGAGGGGGTGGGGGGATGATAGCTACCTATCCAGGCTGGAAAGGGATCCTTGTGGACAAGGTGTTGTCCAGATGGGGGTCACTGACAGAGCTTCAAGGGTGGACAGGTAGTGTGGCATGGTGCTGGTCCAGATGGAGACGACCCACCAGGTCTGTCTTCACTGCCCCTTTTTATAGTGACAGGCCTTGTGTGACCCTAGTGACAGGAGGCATGCCCAGGCAAGGGTCAGCCCCTGGCGTACTGAGCATGTGTGCTGCATGCAGGGATGTGCAGGTTCGGGTGTCTGTAATGGTGGGGTACAATGGTAAAGTTGCTGGTTGTGAAGAGTCTTTTGTCTTTCAAATGTCGAGTTCTTGTGTCTGTTCCTGGGTGAGGTCTGTGGTTCCTAGATGAATCGATGCAAGGTGATTGCCTGGTCGCTACAAGCCATTCAGTAGAAGCCTGCTACCATTGCATTTCAATCATTCCCAATCACTTTCATTCATCCAGGAACCAATATACATGGGAGGGGTACGTGACTCATGAGGCTGCAACACAGGGGATGCCCAGGCAGAGGACACAAGATGGAGACTTGCATACAAAATGGAAACTTGACATGATTTCGGTTCACTTACAAACACAGGCCTAAACCACACAATATCCATATGAAACAATAACAATCAATATGAAAATGATAATATAATATACAACAGTAAGACTCAATACAAACCTAATAATAATATAATATAAAACAGTGGATATCCAAAACCAAAAACTTACTGCCAAAATAAAAATGTTAAAACTTATTCGAAGTCTGAGCTCGCTTATGCTTGTCTACAGAGAATAGAGAGGGAGAGAAAGAAAAGCCAGAAATAATTGGGGAAGGGAATGCATATCTATATCTGTAAGAAAAACTGGGGGTTTTGCTACAGTATCAGCGAGCCTTTTTGTTTAAACTAAATCAGTTTTTGTACCTTTAACTGTTGATGACTTTTACATATAATTGCGTACAGCAGATTGGACTTTGGTTACCCTGGACAATTTAAAGCATAAGCTCCAAATATAAAGTAAAAAGTACTGAACTACTCTGGGGATAAGTCAGACCCATGTAGTTGTTAGGGGCTGGAAAGAACCTTACAGGTCATCGGGTCCAGCCACATTTTTCTAATTTAACCATGAGGACTTTGTCATTCATCTGCAGATGAATGACAAATGGAACCAAAGAGGTTAAACTTCCCATCTGTGCAGCATTGGTCAGACTGAAGTTGGAGTACTGTGTCCAGTTTTGGGCACCATACTTCAAGAAGGATGTTGATAGACTCAAGAGGGTCCAGAGGAGGGCCACTTGTATGGTTAGGGGCTTACAGGACAAGCCCTGTGAAGAGAGACTGAGGGACCTGGATCTCTTTAGCCTCCGCAAGAGAAGGCTGAGAGGTGATCTTGTGGCTGCCTACAAATTCATTAGGAGAATGCAGCAAGGGATTAGAGATGCTCTGTTCACTAGGGCACTTCTTGGGGTAACAAGGAATAATGGTCACAAACTGACAGAGAGCAGACTTAGGCTAGGTATCAGGAAAAATGTCTTCATGATAAGGGTGGCCAAAATTTGGAATGGGCTTTCAAGGGAGGTGGTGCTCTCCCCTACCTTGTAGGTCTTTAAGAGAAGGTTGGATAGGCACTCTTTCCTGCCTGGCCAGAGGGTCGAACTCAATTATCTCTTGAGGTCTGTAACATGGAGGCCTTCTCGGGGCTGATCTCACTGTGGCCCACCCACGTGTTTCTGGGCTAACCGCCTGCCTTCTCTCCCACCACGCCTTGTTGGTAATTAATTGAGGTCAATTAAACAGGAGGCTGCCAATTTTTTTACCCCAATGCCAGGGGGCACTATCTGTGGCTCTGTTCCTCCCCTACGCTACAGTCCAAGCCTCACAGATGGCATCCAGCTGTTCTCAACATTACCGGCCCCCACACTGGGCCCCAGAATCCTCCTAACTGAACCCCGCCTGGATTTCTCTCCTCAGGCAGTCTGTTCCACCTTCATCCTGGGCAGCATAGCTCCCTGAACTGCTTTCCCTTTGGGTGTGGTCCCCCCGAGACCCTTGCCTCACTAGCCCTGGTCCACCTCCAGGCCAGTCATAGCCCCAGGCATGCAGCTCTTGGGCTTTCTTCATGGTGGGCCCCTGGCCCTTCGACCCTTCCTGTCCTGGCCCCAGCATGGAAATCCAGGGAAATCCAGACAGAGTGAGGCCATAGATTCACACCTTTCTCTATGGGGTCCATTTTCCAGACCCTCTGACAAAGGGGTAACTCACCCAGTTGTGGGGGCTAGGGGTTAAAGTACTCCAACCCACCTTTCACCAGGGTGGTAACTAGCCTAGCATTTCTTGGGGGCTCCCAAACCTCACTCAAGGGCCCCACCAGGCCACCCACACCCACTCCCACTCCCAGCAGGGTGCAGTTTTAGGTCATGCCCAGGACCAGGAATCTCCTTACCACCCCCTACAGCTCCTCCCTTACCTCCAGATGACACCTACAGCCAGGCAGTGTTGTTGCCTGGCCTCCCAGCAGCAAAATGCCCTGTTTCTATGGGCAGCCCTGAAATCTAAAATGGCCGCCCTCATCAGGCACCTGCCGGCTGCTGTCTCAGGCCCTTAAAGTGGCAGGTGCCTTCAGTGCCCTGCCACAAGGTCCCTGCCTACCAACCCTAGTATCTATGAATCTATGACATTATGGGAGACTAAGTCAAAGGCTTTTTTGAAATACAAGTATATGACATCAACCTCATTTCTCCTATCCAGGTGGGAAGTTCCCTGATCATAGAAGGAGATGAGGTTAGTTTGGCATGACCTTTGCGTAACAAAGCCATGTTGGCTATCTTTCATAGTGAAGGAGGCTTTCATTTTTAGTTAGAAAGTGTGAAGTAAGTGAGACAGGGAACTGTGGGGAAAGTAAACCTGGTTTTATGGGCAAGTCAGTGAGTATTCCCAGGGACAATTGGATTCTAGTCCTTCCTCTGCCACAGAGCTCCCGTGTGGTGCTGGGCAAGTAATATAAGCTTTGCATACACATTGTGTGCCCCTTATTAATTGGCTGCCCAACTGTGTTGCTTTCCAGAAGTGCTGAGCAGTCACAGCTGCAGCTGAAGTCAATGAAAACTGCACATGGAACATATGAAATGCTCTATAATAGAAAATACTGTTAAAACTCAGGCCTGAGGCATTCCACCTGAAAGTACCTGGGTGCTTTTGATCTTAAACTACTGTATTCACAAGCACCTTTTTCCCAAAAATCAGCCCTCCAAAATTGGGGTGCATATCTTAAGTGGAGATGCTGATTTTCTTCACTAGGATAGAATACGATAATGCTCTTGCAAAATGGTTTCTTTCAGCAAGCAAACACAAAGGCAGAATCTAATGTTAACCCTTTCACAGCCATTCTCAGCTTGCTGACTGAGAAACTAGCAGCCATTTTGGAACAAAGCCTCTCAGTGAAAAAGCCAGCTGTAGGCTGTAACTCTAGAAAACTCTTTTTTTCTCTGCCTTCCAAAAACAAAGCATGTGTCTCATTTGAGGGCATGTGGTACACAAAAAAATTGTGTCTGTATCTTGTTTCTCAGTCTGTGAAATGGGGATGCTAGCACCATTTGTCCTTATAGATATGCTCTGAAGACCAATTCATTTATGTTTGTACAGCACTCAGATACCTTGGTAATCAGAATTTTACAGAGTCCCGTGAGGAAAGGAATGATTTGTTCCTCAAAATAGGATGTGAATGTGTGCGGTAGACAAGGTGTGGAGCCACCCATTGAGTAGTGAGTATAAAATTAAATGTAGACTAGTTGGTCATTAAGGGAGCACTGTCCATCCCATATACTGAATGAGGCAGGGGCAGTATGAAGGAGAAACCGAAGACTGTATCCCCATGCATACACACAAGGGGATAGATTAACATTTCATGGGCAATATTTTTTCTACCATTTCCTAATTTTAGGGCTAGGATTAGGATTTTCTGTGGTTTTCCTCCATTTTTCTGTAGATATCGGATTTAAATATGAATCTAAAAAAGAAAAGTATTTGTTCTTTCATGCTATGTAAGTTTGTACAATTTATTAAAAGTGTTTTCAGAGCTGGTAGAGAGTACGGAAGTACAGATGCCTGATAATTATTCTATCATTAAATTATATTTATATTTATAATAGCATTATGAAATCATCAGATGATACATCTGATGAAATACATCAGACTGCAAGACACAGCCTCCAAAAATAATCCTAGGCACCAAGATTCTGGAATCAGTTTTCCATTTCAAAATGAGCTACTTTAAAAAAAACACACACTGCCCAGACTGTGTCAAACATTTAGTTGTGAAGAAGGCTCCAAGCCACTTGTTTGTCTGTGCTGTGAATGGATTGCTGTCAATTAATACTTGATGAATTAGAATTTGAAAGAATATTAAAAGCATCACTGATTGAATCTGCCCATTTATAAGTAGTGGATTAAAATCAAACAAAAAAACACATGTTCGTAATGGTTTGCAACAGAATTAATTTATATCTCTTTTCTTGATTGCAGACTGCAACCCATATGTCCCATTGATGGTCGATTTGGACCCCATGGCCAAGATGAAATCCCACTCCGAGCTCTGCAATTCAAGCGTGGGCTGCTGCATGAGTTCCGTAAAGGCAATGCCACGAAGGAGCAAATACGACTTCACAATTTGGTGCAGCAGCTTCCCAAGGCCATTATAATTGGGGTGAGGAAAGGAGGTACCCGAGCACTGCTTGAGATGCTGAACCTCCATCCCGCAGTTGTCAAAGCATCTCAAGAAATTCACTTCTTTGACAATGATGAAAACTATGCCAAGGGGATTGAGTGGTACAGGAAAAAAATGCCTTTTTCTTACCCTCATCAAATAACAATTGAGAAAAGCCCTGCATATTTTATAACAGAAGAGGTACCTGAAAGGATTTATAAAATGAATTCATCCATCAAATTACTGATCATTGTCAGGGAACCTACAACAAGAGCTATTTCTGATTACACTCAGGTGCTGGAAGGGAAGGAAAGGAAGAATAAAACCTACTACAAATTTGAGAAGCTGGCTATTGATCCTACTACCTGTGAAGTGAACACTAAGTATAAGGCAGTAAGAACCAGCATCTACACAAAACATCTGGAGAGATGGTTAAAATACTTTCCTATTGAGCAATTTCACATTGTAGATGGAGATCGGCTCATTACAGAACCACTGCCAGAACTCCAGCTGGTGGAGAAGTTCCTAAATCTTCCTCCAAGGATAAGTCAATACAATTTATACTTCAATGCCACCAGAGGGTTTTACTGCTTGCGATTTAACATTGTCTTTAACAAGTGCCTGGCGGGTAGCAAGGGACGCATACATCCAGAGGTGGATCCCTCTGTAATTACCAAATTGCGCAAGTTCTTTCATCCTTTTAATCAAAAATTTTACCAGATCACTGGGAGGACATTTAACTGGCCCTAAACTAAATTTCATACAACACTATGTGTTGCACCTGGAGACAGGAAACAATGTCTCTCCTAAAATAAAAAAAATATGCACTTTTCATAGACATAGCTATCAAAGTAACTTTTTTCATGCATACTTGTACATATGCAGTGTGTGACCAAATATAAGGTGGGATCAGTTTTTCTACAGAGTAGTAACTAATGTAAATCTACTCTCTACAGAGTTGCATCATTTTAAGCTATACAAGTAAAGGGAAAGCGAGTACTGGGGGGAATAAATTCACATGCAACTATAAGGGTCAGTGTTCCTCTTGCTCAATACAGTTGATTATGTGACACACTGATCAACCCAGGCAGAGTGTCAATTTAGAGTGTACAGATTCACATGAGATTCTGAGAAGCTGTGAGGATATCTCAGAAGGTACCATATTCAGGCCATAGGAGGGATGCACACTGCTAAAGGAATACTGACACTTTAAATAAAATGCTGAATTGTTACAATGAAACTGGATAATACTATTTTCTTATTATTTGAAAGGAATATCTTATCTCATACAAACAACATTGTTTCAAAGTTCCCGTGGTAAGTTTGCACTATTGTTTTATTGTATGGACCACAGTGTCATTTGTAGCATGTCAATCATGTGTCCGAAAAAGTCAAATACTTTTTTCTTCTATACTTGTGTGTCAACAAAAAGAAACATCATGTATATAGTGTATATTGTTTGTAAATACTGGTTTCACACTAAGTAATTCTATTTTGTAAACTGAATATGGCTATTTAATTTATTGTGAAAATTAAATTTATTGTGGTATTTAAAATGGAATGAATTAAAATTACTATATGTGCAACTATTTTTTACCTTTATGTTTGATGTATATTAGGATTGTTCTACAGGCCAGACAAATTGTGTGCATGTACGTGTGTTTGTGAGAGAGAGATGGAGAGCACTACACTTGCAAACCTGATTTCTAGACAGTTGAAAAAACTGATATATGAGGTAAAGTTGAGTTTATTAAAAAGCCCAACCATCTGGAAATCTAGTGCAATACACACCTCAAAGAACATTACTGCTGTTCAGTTAGAGGGCTTTGCAGTAATTAATTCAGTTGCAGTTGCCCACCCGGCTGAAGAATGACAGTGAAAGATGACTATAACCAGGTATATCAGAAGAGCAAAGCAATCATTTAAAACTGAAATGACAGACAGACAACAGAAATAGAAGAGTTATAGGGTTATAGTGTATGCTGATATTTAAGAAACAAAAGAAAATGTTTGTGATGCTCTTGCTTGTAAGCAAAAATGTACATGCCTGCTTAAACAAACAAGCTATAGAATTGCTGTTACTGATATAAATGTACAGAGATCATGCCTCAATTCAGGAAATGAAGGAAAACTAGTTTTGACATGGATTTCTTAATATTTTATATACTGTGCTGGTCTGAAATATTGGTGGAAAACAATAAAAACAATTGAAAAGGTCATCTTTAAAAAAGGTAAGGAAAATTAGTTTTGTTTGAAATATGTATAGGGACAGATATTTTGGAAGGTGTCCAGACTCCTTGAAATTGTGAGTAATGGTGGTGGAGCACTTGCTATATCACATCATAATTAGCCTGTGGGGAAAACTTTAACAATTTATCCTGCTCAGTGTTTTGAATGAATCAGTTTTCTAAATAAGCTATTTTAAAGTCTCATGTGAGAGATTGATATTTGTCTCACCATATCTTTAATCTATGTGCTAGCATTGTAAACAACATGCCCTTTCTTCGTGAGCTGAATGGACATTCTTCTGCCCAGGAAGCATGACCACATGAGTATAAGGTTTAACCACAATAACAAAAAAGCTTATTGCTTCATCAAGTGAGCCATTTTACCAGTCTAGATACTGAAACAGAATTAGCATTTAACAAAACCAGTTAGTTTAGTAAAATGATGTGCTCCCATTGTAAAGTTTACAACATCTTTTGGGGTGCATGAATATCCCATAAGGCTTCTTAACAGGTCTGAATCAGACAGGACACAGATCAGCCAGATATACAGGCACAAATACAAAATGCCTCTCAGTATCTGGGAGTTAGTATTCAAAGCTGGGATAGTCTCATAGTGAAAAAGCTGTGTCAGAAAAATCTAGACCCTCCACAACCACTTTTGAGCAGGACACTTGAAATAAAGCACATCCTGTACATTCTGCATTATCCACAAAACTTACAGAAAGCATAGATATATCACACATTAAGAGTGGTGTAACTTATATAAATGTACAATGCAGAGAAATGGCCAGCTGTTCCAGGATAGCAGTCTGTATAACTATAGCTCATTTCCACTATGCTGCAGGAAGGCAGTAATAGCCTGTTTTCATTAGCCAAACAGCTATATTGGGATAGAAGCAAGATAACACATAACACCTACACAGGTAAAATTTGCAATGTAGTTTTATCCGTATGCTTTTTCCAGGTTAACTCAATGCCAGATTCTGGTAAGTTACACTAGTGCAGGGCTACATATTGTGTGCCTACCCCTTGTTTATGTCAGTGGAAGGCAAGTTACTGGTGTAAATGGCTAGGGACAGACATTCAATAAGCCTGAGCCTGAATTAATTCAATCTTTGCAGGTTAGTCTAACCTGGCTAGGCTAAATCAGTTTTGTAACCAGACAGGCATCCCAGAAATGCAGACACATGCCTGCAGTGGCTCAGGCTAGAAGCCAGGGGGCACTAGAGCAGCCCTCCCTTCCCTTGCACAGGTCTGAACTGGCAGGAGGTGTGGTCAGGCCCTGGTAGGGCACTGTGATTAGGGAAGGGTTCCCTCTCTCCCCCGCCCCTTGATAACAGAGCATTTATCAGCTCTGTGATCAGCATTTAACACCCCATCAGAAAACAAAGCCTCGCTCATTACAAGCTCTTCCTAAACAGCTTTTTCCAAAGGAAAATGCATACCAGCCTCTGACTTCTTTACTATTATTCCATCCAGGAAGAGCACACCAACTCCAGATGTTTCCTCAACCTGACAAAGGGTTTTTAAACTCAAAATCTTGCTAAGAAAAATGTTTCCAACTAGTTAGTTGATTTAATAAAAGATATCAGATTTACCCAAAGAAACATGTCTGCCTTTTCCAAAGGAAGGAATACAGGGACATTACCATCTGAGCTGTAAATTATCTCCAAAAAGCCCTAAGCAGACACTGAATGCATAGGAATCTGCCTTACACAGCATTAGCTAGCATACCACATGCTGGCTATGGTCCATGCCATGAGAGAAAGGAGGAAGGGCTCTCTGCTTAAGCAGTGAGTGTGGGGAGGAGGGCACAGTGAAGCCAAAAAGCTCTGCTGTGCCTGCAAGTTTCTGCTGGAGCTGTAATCAGAGAGGAAAAGGAAGGAGCCAACACTAAATTTCCAAGTGTTTGGGCTTTTTAATAAACTCAATTTCACCCAGCCCAGAGAGCATGCTGGGATGCTGGCGGTGTCTGGTTTAGCTTAAACCATCAAAAGGTCTGGGACAGATATTGCATGAACCAGTTTGATCCAAATCAGTTAAGTCCGATTCAATTAGGTTTATTTCAAACCAGTTTCAGCCATTTTTGAACTGGTTTATGTGCACTGAACACCTGTTCTGTTACTGGTTTAAACCAATTTCTGACCACTTAAAACAATTTGTGTGTAATGTCTATCCCTAGCCAATGTGTCTCATACCCAGGCCCAACAACTGTGGGCTCTGTTTAATGAAGCTTATGGACTCTCATGAACTACAATGGAGTTTGGATTGGGCCTTCCATTTGCAAAAACAGAACAAATTTATAGGCAAACCTGATGCAAGACAGAATGGGGGGAATGTTAACTGGAGTTTTGAAAAGTAGATATGTCTTCACTGCTGTGGTGGTGTTTTTCAATCATGGACAGTCTTAAGCACATACCACTCCCCCTACTCTTGCTGGCCTTCTCCAAACCTGGAAATACAGTGGTTATACCACTCCAGGGAATTCCCTCTGAGGCTGCTTTTGAGACCCTGATATCCAGCATGTTCGGAAGCACTACTTGGGGAAATTCTGGAACAGCGTCACCGTTACATTTCCAGGTCCAGAGCATGCTAGTGGAAGGTAGGCAAGGGTGTTCTCAGGGAATATCCCTGATAGGACTTGCTCCTCCTGTGGTATACACATACCCTAAAAGAGTAGGGTGCCTGAATCCCATTCAGAGATGGTTAACTGTGTTAATCTAAAGTTCATCAGAAAGTAGGGCAGGGATTAGCTAGTTCATAGATAACAACCTACTCCATCAGATGTTCATCAGATCTTTCATCAAATACAGGGAATGTTCTGTTTCATCAGATGGAAAAAGGATTTGAGGTGTGTTGGGCATCTAGTACTCATTAGCTTCTTTGACACTGGCTGGTAAAAGATAAAACATCACAAAACAGTCTTTAAAAAAAATCTCTCACAGAATTCACACACTTGTTTAATTGAGTATGGAGTCAAACATTCATAAGTGATCTGAGTAGTTCTGACCTTATGGTATTTACCTGTTCAAAAGCAACATATAAATAATTCATTTCAGCTACTTCAATCCACTTCAAAGTTCTAGGTGAATCATTTCTATTCAAATGGGTCATGAGTGTTCATATGGGAAATAGCACTTTTTGCTTTAGCTGATGATTGCAATAGGATGTGCAGTTGTATGAAGTTGTAGCTGTCAACTTGCAGCCTTGGAATTCCCTAGAGACACTGTATAGTTATTTTTTTTTTATCTAGAACGTAAAACACAGGCTACACGATCCTAATAAATGTTCAGATTAAATTAGCCATGCACTTACTTTAAGATTGCCCCAACTCCCATTCATATAGAAGAAAGGTGATTTCAACATTTTGCTTTCACAAAGCAATATACAGATAGTTCAAGGGTTAAACTATGAGCTCATTGATTCATTTAATATTATACATTTGCATTATCCTTTTTCTTTTGTAGGTGGAACCAAAACTGTCTTTAAATTCAGTGCAAATTCATCTGAATTTTTGTCAGTTGTTGAACATGACCAGCTATTCAGTGTTACAGAGAATATAGAGAAAGCGATGGCCCACATCCATCAAGTACAGCAAAGCTCTTCTCAGCATAGGACCCAAGGTATAGAAAGCCAAATGTGAACCATCTACTCTATCTTTGGTCTCTGCTTAGGCTTCTTCAACTTGTCTTGGAGGCCTATGCATTTATTAGGATTGTAGAGGACTCTAATGCTTTTCCAACTTCAAGCTTTAATTTTGTAATTAAATTTAAGGTGCAAATTTACCTGCCTTTCAGCCTCAGTGGAGGGTTTGCTAATGTATACTTGTCCCATCTTTTCAGAGCTTTTATTGAAATTGCCCTGTAGAAGCCCAAACATTTTCATTAATTATTTAAAGAAGAATGACTGACTCAGGAGTTGGATACTGGATTATGATATTTGTCTTTTATGTCACAAATTCAAACCCAGCACAGGGCAGCAAGGACTGAAAAATATCTTCTAATTTAACAGAGATTAGCATCTCTGAAATGACTCCTTCATATGACACACATGCAAAATAGACTTTTCAAGTGCCTGAACTCCACAGTTGTACTTCTCTTTCTTGCTAAGTGGCTCAAAGGTTAGTCCTTAGTAAGAATTCTGAAAATGGAAGTCTCTGACTTGAAATTTTGGTTTTTTGTGACAACCGCTTTCTTTTTTTGTATCAGAAAAAAATGTTTTTTACCTTTATAAGCTAAAATAGCTGGAATCTATGTAAGGAGACCAACTTCATCATGAGGAAATTAGAATTTAATCATAACATAACAATTAACTTTAAAACAGAGATGCTTTAAGGCTAATGTGTCTCAGCGGGCATGTCTACATAAGACATTTACTGCAGTGTAGACTAATTAGCTCTGCAGTAAATATCTTGCATCTCTACATGTTGCATCCTTCCCTATTAGGCTGAAGGAAACTAATAAATTCCACAGCAGGGTAGTACTTTTAAGTACAAGTTTTTCACTCTGAAGTAGTGCACATGTAGACACTGATATAGCTGACTGGGCCCAAGGGTGCTTCCATGCAGGGGCTGACTGCCAGCTAGCCCCACACTGGAGCATCCCTGTGCCACAACCAGCCCCTCTACAGCATGCTGAGCCAAGTCAGAGCAGCCCTGGGCTGGCAGGCTGACCTCTGGAGGCCCCTGCCAGCTGGGGCTTCTCCAACCTGGTTCAACATGCTGCAGTCCCGGGTGCATGTGAAGATGCTGAACCCAGGAGCAATAATCCAGTGCAATATGTGCCAGAAGTTTATTGCTGCATGCTAGTAGC
Source organism: Caiman crocodilus (assembly GCA_030014935.1). Classification (NCBI taxonomy): domain Eukaryota; kingdom Metazoa; phylum Chordata; order Crocodylia; family Alligatoridae; genus Caiman; species Caiman crocodilus. The sequence goes on along the minus strand of JAGPOW010003642.1, from coordinate 88,281,468 downwards.
ACATGTAGACATGCCCAGAGTGTCTTCTACTGACTCTTTTCAAACTACTGAAGGTCCAAGCATCTTATTAAATAGTAAGGTCATGCAAAACAGACCCTAATTGATTTGGATTCATATTCGGCCTGAATCAGGGACAGTGACTCGATCTGTTGATTCAGATCACTGTCCTTGATTCAATTTGGCCAAATCTGAATCCAAAGATTCGATGCTGATTTGGAGAATCAGCAACTAGGCCATTTAAACTCGCAGCTTTAAATGTTTTTTCTACATACCTCCAGGTACCAAGTGCAGCTCATGAGTGCTGCAATGTTGGGGCAGATGGAGTGTCCCACAGGAGCATGGGGGGAGGCCCACATGCTCTCCAGCTCAGAGATTGGCCATGGAGGGAGCCCAGGTGCCTCTCCAGATCCAGGAGGCACCAGGCACCAGAGCCAGGAGGGGGCAGGGAGGCTCCCAGCACATTCTCTGTTGGACCCAGAAGTGGACTGGAAGTGCTTCTGGTCCACTTACGGGTCTGCTGCCGAGCGCACTGGGGAGCACCCCCGCACTCCTGTGGGATGCTCCATCCACCCCAGCATCACAGCATTCACGAGTTGCCTGGTACCTTGAGGTATGTAGAAAAAACATTTAAAGCTGTTTCTATGTCCAAATCTCCAAATCTCTCTAAATCCTGTTGTGTGAATATTGTGTCACTATCTATTATAATATTGTCAGTGGTTAGATTTTTTTTCTTCGCATAGGGCTTCTTTTCACATTAATATGATATTCAATACCTTCATTTCTGTTTCCTTAACAACTCTAGATATCTTTGATCAGACTTCAGGTCACATCCACAGTTCCAAAACAGGGATTAACAATTGTGCTTTTTTTTTTGTGAAAAATCTTTGAAATTCTGCAATAATATGCTCATAAAAGAATAAAACCTTTAGAAAACACTCATCTGTTATCAGTCTGTATACTAGCCATTTTTTCCTAAGGGTTAAAATGACAAAAAAAACCACAAAAATTCAGTAAAGGATGAAACACCATCATCCATCTGCTGTACTATGTTTAGCATATGGTAAGGAAGATCACCTGCTGTTTTGAGGCCTCTGCTAAAATTGGCACAGTGGCATGAACAGAGAAAAAACAGAGAGCTGTCATAATGCTGACTAAATTCCCTAACTCTTGTTGGTTTATGCCGGACTTAGTTTTAGCTGAACATTGATTCTATTTAATTTTGTTTTATGAAAATTGTTCTTTGTTATGGCACATGGCAGACCACACAGTCATTGATACATATAGCCCATCAGATAAGAAGCACCGGATGTCAGGCTGTCTGGTGTATGACCTTGAGTCATAGCCTGACGCCATAGAACGCTGCAGCATTTTTTTCTTATGTTGGCAATCTTTTTTATTGTACTTACTCCTACTAGACATTTAAAAAATAGAAATTCACAATATCAGTAAGTGTTAATACCTGGCTGAATATTGACCAGCTATTAATCATGATTCGGATAACATCCAAAATATCTAGATTTGGATCAGGGCATAGAAGTGCTGTACAGAACACCATGGCATTTAACAATGAGACAATGCAACTTGAAATCTTCTAATGATATGCTCAAGGCTGATTAAATAAACAGAAAGAAAAGTGAGTAAGACACTCACACTTACTTCTGGCCTTAATTGCAAACAACTGTTTTGTAATGTATGAAGCTCTTGCCATCCAATTCCTTGTCTGATTTCCTACTGATGAGAGACTTTCCACTTCATTGAACTGTGAAGGCGCCATCTCTATCTCCAGCTCTTGGAGACAAAGGAGAATTAATGTACAATTCCCTGAGTATATGAAAAAGGTGATAGAATGGGTGGAGCTGGTAATGGCAATAGTAGTAACATCATCTTCAAAAAAAAAAAATCCAGCTGTCACAGGACACTGGTGCAGCTCTTCTAATAAACCAGTATAAAAGAAATATAAATGATTTACTTACTATATCCACAGAAGATCAAAGTACTCTATTCTACAGAGAAGGTGATGTATAGATATTGATCTATAATATTATATATTGATATATATATACCCTAAAAATTAAAGGAAATTAGGATATAAAACAAATTCTGCATATACATATTCCTCTCTGAAACCAGTAACAGTTATTTATGCATATCCAAAGGTAACCTCTGTTTGAAGTTATGACCGAAACTAACTAAAGCCAGAAAAATAAAGTTTTTTCTCCAAGAAGTTTAGATCTTAAATGAAACTTTTGATACAAAAGGACCATTTTTGTTATGTAATCCATTAGATTATGATGGACTACATAATGTGAGTTCATGATCATGCTTACACAGTTTATTTTATTTTCAGTTCCCCCTATCCTAGTGTTGCAAACACAAACACATCAGTTATGCTAATGTATAATAGCTGGAAAAGGTGAAAAAGAGTATAAGTGGAGGCTGGGAATAAATGTAATGCCATTTTAAAATAGAAGGAATTTATTGTGTGGGAGCATGCACCAGATGAACCAACATGACACTTCCATCTGAACAATCCTTTTCCTGACAGAAGGCAGACCAGAGTAGCACTTTAGAGACTAACTAGTTCAGAAAGGCATAAGGTCTCATAGACAAGAGCCTATTTTATCAGATGCTATGAATGAGCTTGCAGAGAGTAGGGGTATTATATAGAAAAGAATAAAGTAATTTAAATACAAAGGACAGAGAAAAGGGGAGGAAAAGATGGGAGGGGGACACTGCTGAGAGACTTACAGGTGGGCAGAAGAAACCAAAAGGGATAAACAAACCAGCTAACCCATTGGGGGACATGGGTCCATCTTCCTCTGCCAACACACATACATACACATGATCACAAACACACACACACACTTTGGCCTAATGAAAATTTCACATGAAGTGGAACAGTTTCAGCAGAAGAGTCCCACCCCAAAATACTGCATAGCTTTATGGTTAAGAAGGTATTTTCCTGAGATATATGACCTTTTTTCTTCATACAGAGGAGAATTTGGTATCTCTCATAGCCCATCTGACTGCTCTTACCACTAGGCACTAGGGAAGGGCATATTGATTAAATACAGCTCTTCTCTATCATATGTCCTACTACACAACTTAAGTCTCTCCCTGTTCAACTTACCAGCCTTTGCAAGTCCTATTAGGCATTTAACTGTCCTTGTACATTGTGTAAGAAATCTAGAAACTGTAGGTTTTGCACCGTTGCATCGAAGTTCCCCCTGTGAATCTAAACTCAAGTTCTTAAAATATGAAAATATAAAATTAATAACCATGTTCTGTGCCTCTCAGCTGAGTGAGTGTATTCAGCAACCAATATGAAATAAGGCATCCTGCATGCCACTGTGCAACAATGCCATGAAATCTATGCTGATTTTGTGTCTAGGTGGGAACATTTCTGCATTTTGATCTATGGTGTCAGCACTTTGTAGTAGCCCAGTTCCCACTGTGAAGCCTGACTGCTTTGACCTACCATACAGGTCAAGAGTCAAGCTGCCATATCACCCACTGAGCGATCTTCAAACCTAGTAATGCATTATGAAAAAAAGCATTAGTGCTTATTCAATTCACTCTGATGCTCATTTCATTTTAACAGCTCTTTGTTAGTAACAACTCAGCAGATTAGATGCCCTTTTAACTCTTGCACCTTTCCATGTAATCAAGCTAGAAGTACATCAGCACTTTGTATCAATTACTTCCAAATGGTCTGCAGTCAGCTTTGGTGTAACAAGGGGCTTAGTGCTCCTGTTACTTTAAGCAGAGGAAGGCTGCAGCCAGAGGTCAGGTGGTACTCAGAGGAAGACGCCTGATGGGAAGAGGGCCAGGCATAGAGAATATATAAGCCCAGGGCCTGAGCTGAGGCAGGTAGTCTGGCCCTGCAGACCATTGAAGGAAGAGCTCCTGGTTCACACCAGGAATACACTTGAGCTTTGGCGCAAGGGCAGGCACATAGAATACTGTGGATTTGTCTGGAGAACACCACTGGTTTGGAATTGAGATAGGTTAGAGGTTCCAGCAAGCCCAGGACTGGGACAGAGAAGGTATCATAGTATCATAGCACCTAGGGTCAGAAGGGGCCTAGAGCAGGCCATCTAGTCTGACCCCCCGCCAATTGGCAGGAAACGAGTGCCAGGGTCACAGGACCCCAGCCAAGTACC
>JAGPOW010003642.1:88258893-88277205 GCA_030014935.1 Caiman crocodilus | reverse complement strand
AACCCCGAAGGCGCTGGTTTACAGCCTCAATACACGCCTTGTGCCGCTGTCCCCGTTGCCACACCGGTAGAATGGAGGAAAACACCACCTGTGCTCCAAAGGTAATAACAGGCGTGGGAGCAAGGCCACAGCCTGGGAGCAGGACAGAGCCCAGGAGCAGGGAAGAGAGTGTATTAGGCCTTGGGGAAAGACCAGAGCCAGGGATCAGAGGAAAAAGGGGCTGGAGAAGGGGCTAGAGAAAGTCCAGTGTGACTGAGTGCCAATTAAAATGATTGAGCCTGGGAGCAGGGCAGAGCCCAGGAGTAGGGCATGAATTGAATGATTGGTAACATCTGCAAACTTGGACATGGCTAGAAGAAAGATGAAGAGGCCATGAAATTAGATTTTAGGGCAAAGAACAACTAGATTGTAGCTCATGAGTGGATGAGATCTCACACAGGGATCCCTGGAGATGCCACCCATTTCTAAAGACTTATTTACATCAAGGTGTGGCAGGAAAGCAGAAGGGGAGGTGGCCTTGAGAACAGGAGGGAACAGGAAGTGTCACAGTGACCCCTTTGTTACAATTGAAAAACCCATTTTAACATGGAGAAGTAGATCTTTTCATTTTGTCATCTAAATAAAAAATAGTCCCATAGAAGTAGCATGAAAGAAAAATGAAAATAAATGTCATCATTTAACAGAAGTACTGGGTGCTGCTTTTGTGAAAACTTCATGGAAGTGTCTCTGTAGGAGGTGATCTTATTTTCCCTCAAATGAGAAGGCCTTGCTCTCACATGCCTAGAGGGCCTACCCTAAAGCTTGAGATTCACAGTTATGTAAAGCTATGAGGAAGAAGCTTTGTGCCAACACTGGGTTCATCCTAGAGCACCATTCCACACTAATTCCAATTCTAATGAAATCATAGAACAAGAAACTTCCTGTGGGAAAGGTGAAAGAAAATGCAACAGAAGAGAGAATTTTAATATCTCCTGGGTATCCATGTAGAGTCAAAGTGGATAATAATGTGCATTCCTGCCAGCCTGGCTCACAGCCCCTCTCTCATCTAACCAGTTAACCCTTTCTGTTCTTCCCACAACTAGGGTCCCAGGCTTCTGAAAAAACATCTATAGGCTCCATATGAGAGAGGAGGTATCACATAGCTGATTCCTTTGTCTTGACTTATGAGACTAGAACTCGGCTTAGATTTGGGGTTTGATGTTTCATCCAAAAGTAATTATAGCATCTGGAAGTATAGCAAAGCCTAAGTGAATAAAGAGAATGTAAGCTAACAAGGATCTGGCTATATGATGAAAGATAATCTGGTCAAAGAAAGAAAGAAAAAGAAATTACAAAGAGGCTAAAGGATTGTTAGCCAAGACAGCTAAGAAGTTACTATATCAAAGTAATGGCCTAACCTTCTGGTGGCCTTGCCATCCTACAGCTATGCTTAATCCCATAGCTTTTACACAAAACCATTCTATTCTAGTCTATACAGGTTCGTATACCTTGCTTATAACAATTTAGAGGTAGGTCTATGTTGGCATTTAGAGTCAACCCTGAGGTTGTCCCTTGCCCAGTATGAGGCATACGAGATGCCTTTCCCCATTCATGTCATAACATGACAAGCCTACACCAAAACATCCAAAATGTGATTCTGCTTCATGAGCACAGCCCTAAGATTTCTCCCAGGTTACCTTGGAGAGCCCTTCTAGGAACTAGTGTACAGACTGCTCTTCTCTTCCATCCTGGGCATGTCTAATTACAGCCAGGAGAGACAGACGTACTGGAAGTCAGGAATAGGGAACTGTAAGCTTGTAGTTTACAAACTACCTGACCTTGAGAACTGCCTGCCTGGGGGAAATTTAAATCAACTGCAGAAGGGGGCAGGCTAGGGAAAAGAAAAAGTCATCTGACAACTGACAGTTCAATAGAGTCGTCAGGTCCAGGTTAGACTGCATCTGCAGCTCAAGCTAAGGGGCATATAGTATAGATAGTCAGCAACTGGGGGCTTCAGTGTAATCTTAAAGTCAGTCCTAACTGTCAGTATAGATGGAACTTAAGCAGAGGCATAGTGAGCTCCTTTGCTGCCCTGTACAAAGTTGGGAGGGGCCTGCACAACAGATTATGCTAAAATCCGTGGGTTAAGTAAAAGAAAAAGGAAATCGAAATAGAAAAGATGAGGAGAAAAATGCAATATTACAGTCACTTATGCTTATAGGGGAAATATTATGGCAGGGGGGAAAGTGAAACACCAGTCAAAGAGTATACTAAACCAGATTAGAACCTTGGACCAAGCTGGTTCCAGTCAGGAGAGCAGGGGAATTCATTCTCTGAACTGGAACCGCTTGCTGCAAGCCCAGAGCAGCACCTTAATTCCAGCTGGGATGAGTGAGACTAATCCTCTGAAGCCTCAGTCAAGAGGCCCTACCCACTCCAGCTCATAAAAGCCAGGCTCAGCCTGTAGTACCCTTGTCTGGGTGAAGGTAAAAGCTCTTGCTCCTATTCCTCTGTGCATGTCCTTGCGGATTCTCTGATTTTGATTCCTGACTCTGATTCTGATTTTCTATTCTTGATTCTGGCTTGATCTCCAGCTCTAGCTTTTGGTTTCTAGTCTTGGTTAACCCTTGGTATACCCTGTCTCTGAATCTGGCTTTTGCCTCTGTCTTGAGTTTGGCTATGGTTCCTAGCTCCAGTTCCAATATCAGACTCCTCCACACCCCCAAGTTCCTGAGAAGCCACCTGCGCCTCAGGTGCCTAAACAATAGGCAAGATTTCCCATGCCCCAGTCTCTAGCAAAGGGTTTGAAAGGAATCAAAAATGTTTCTAGAGCAATATTAGTCAGTAAGGAAATACTGTGTTTTCTTGCATATACCACATACTGTTTCCTCCCCAAAACTGGTGCCCCCAAAATAAGGATACAAGTTAAGCAGGAAAGCTGATTTTTTCTAACTGGGAGTGCTTTGATTCCTGCTCCACCCTGCAGCAGCTGTCACATTACTATTCAGAAAACTGAGGGAGTCAATTGATGTAATAGTTTATTGTTTTCCCTCCTGAGGTGCTAACAATTAGCTCTCCTTTTTTATGGTCTTGATGTTCCACTAATCAAACTAACCTTTCTTAGAGCAACTTTGCCTCCTGCTAGCTGCTCTTGGTCTCTCTCCTCCTCTTGCACAGCCTTAGAGACTTTCTAGATCCACCCATGGAGATCAGCCTTCAGCAGCAGCTAGGGGTTGAGCATTAGTTAAGCAGGAAAGGGAGGGTGAGTCAGCTGAACATGAGATTCTGTCCCTGCTCTATGCAGCCATAACTCTGGAAAAAATATTTTTTCTTTGTTCTGCCTTTTAGAAACAAGGCGCATTTTATATTTAGTTGCATATAAGAAAATGTGGTACTTTCAGAGAAAACAGGATCATAAATAAACCAGTGACATATACTCAATGACTTGAATGAAAGCGGTATTGAACTTCTGGGTTTTTTATGTTTCTTGGTAAAGGCAGACTTTAAAAAAAGAATAAAGCAGCAACACTGACACAGATGCCCCTTAGCTTGTATGTTCTGTTAACTTCTTTCCCCACTACATTGCACTTCAGCCTTGTTGCCAAATATATAAGGTATTCCCCACTTGTATACTGTGCAAGTTAGGTACAAGCTGTTATCCATCTAGACATGGGTGGTTTCCATGATAGCAACGGGATATCTTTCCCACAAAAAAATCTATTTGAAAACAATAGCTTTGCTTGTTAAGCAACCTATGCATTTGAAAATCCCTAATATAAAAAAGCATAGGATGCTTAAAACGTGCAGTAAATATACAGTTCTCCATTGCATTCTATAAGTTTTTCAAGTACTTTCTATAGAAACTCTATTCTAGATTCCATAATCTATCGATCTGCTCAGATGAACATCTTGTATGTCCAAGTTTATGGCCTGTCTTTAGAAATAGTACAGAGAAGTACACTGGATATAGATTATAAACAAGTAATCATTCACAATGCTAACTTGATTAAATGTTTATCTGATTATTTTGTACAGTTATTTTCAGTCAATTTTATTGGACAGCCATAAGAAGCTTATTTGAATCTGGAGACATAGCAGAGATCTTAGTCTTATCTCTGTATGTCTATTTACTAGGCAAGGATCCCATTTATATTCTCTTTTCATCAACACCAGGTCAATGACATCCACAGAGTGTATGAGTCCCTTATGCATCATCTGCAAAATCAGTCATCTTGATGTAAAACCAACTTTCAGAAATGTCTGAGACAGGCATACCTCTTTCTGTTCCATAAACAGATTTTAGGATCTGTTCCTTGATGGTCATGAAAGATGCTGGCTTGACAGCCCCAGACATTAACGTCCTCTGTAAATGTGCAAAACAGGCAACGCATAGGCAAGAGCAATGCAACCCTCCTCCAGCCCTCCTTTATCCAGTGCTCTGAAACAAACTTGGCCTAGAGATAACCTGGGTACAGGGAAAAAGCTATGTCATCTTCCAGGCCCATTCAGTGCTTTTTTCACTTCCATTTTATGTGATACAAACACCTGTCCTCTGCAAACTGGATGGAGATTCCAAAAAGCTTTATTTTATTTTAATACAATTAATTGAAAGGAGGGACTTAACTTCTATCCATATCCAAATATTCTGAAAGTGATGGTAGTTATTAACTGTGGAAAGCTTTAGCAGAGATTTTTAAAAGATCACTTAATGTAAGTTCAACAAAGATTCAAGATTAGAAATTGGCCAGCTTAATGTCATAATTAAGAGAAGTTCTGTGAGTTCTCCAGAAGATCACAGACCAGTTATTTTAATTTCAATTTTAGAAAAAGTATTAGGCATTATATTTTTAGAGATCAGTTGGGAACACTAAAAAAGAGTAAAACAGCTTGATTAAAGAAAGGCAGCCTTCTTGCAGAGAAACATGGTCATGTTTCACTAACAGAGATAATAAGAGATGTCATTTGAAGATATTAAAGCATGGGTAATAAAAAGAATGCAGTCATCATTGTAATTAAATTTTTAGAGAACATATAAGGAAGCTTCACATTGGTGGTTAAGGTCTAGAGGGCAGTAAGAAAATGGAATAAATTTGTCTTGCAATGAATGTGGTATTAACAGCTGGCAACAGTGACACATTTATAATAATCAGTAGGGTTGATTTTTTTCTTTTTTCAAGCTGCAGAACTAGAAAGAACTACCAGGCTAGTATGAGTACCACATCTATTTTTAAGCTATAAATAAAGTAGCTGTAAGATGATTTTGGCAGGTGGCTTTCCTAATTTGTACAAGTTATTAGAATAACAGCACCATTATATTATCTCATTAAAGCCATGATGATGGACCCCACAGAATCTCATCAGAAAACTATTTACAAAAATACGTACATGCAAATTTCTGTTTCTAACTTTGGAAACCTTTGGGTTGTAAGAAGCAATTCTAGTCTGATGCAGGATTTTTATGGGAAGAAGAGAAGGTCCTGCTGCTAAGGCTGTAGCTCCTCAGTTACTCAGAAGAGCTAGCTCTGCCATCCACTTTCTATATGATCATCAGCTAGACACTTAAGGCCTAGTCCAAAAAGTTCTCATGAGCACTTACACATAATTAGACAGAACATATGCATTTGTGCCATTTGTTGATCTATCTCTACAAAGCCATATCACACCTACATTTATTAGGTGTCTTGATTCGGATGAAGAGCTCCCTTAGTGCTTAGACTTACACTTCTGAACATGTTCATAAGCAATCTAGTTCAAGTAAGAAGGCACCTAACTGCTGTCTAAGCTCTGTTGTAATCCACGTCTAAAATCCACCTAAGTCCTCACTTTAATAATTAAACACCAGCAGCGCTGAATTCAGTACAAAGCACAGGAGCCTCAGTGGTCAGAGCGCTAGGATACAATGTGCCAAGTGAAAAGAACACTACCCAGGGGCTCTTGGATCCTGGGCTATCAAATGTTACTCCATTGGACTTGTCTTCCTCCTGGCCCAATGACTCCAGCAGAAGAGTGGGTGGGGCCCTTATCCAGATTGCTCTATTGCCTGGTGGTTATGGCACTACATAGCAGATGTAGATTTGAGTTCCTTTTGGCTAGAAAGGACCTGGAACTCAAGCTCCCCATTTCCTGGATGAGTGGGGAACTATTAAGCTATTGGATACAAAGTGGGCCCACCACTGACCATGTTGAAATATGAGTGACTGTTGATATTGTGATTCATGCTGAACTTGGTGTTTATCTGAGTATGTGTTAGACACTCTGGCTCAGGTACATGCTTGCTGTCTGGGACATCTGGATTCTGAGTTGATGAAGGCACCAAATATACAGCCCTGTGTCAGATACCAGAGCTCTGAAGAAAGGCTGAGGCTTCAGACATAGCCAGTCTACTGCTAGGCTTCTCTGATCAGAAACTAGGATCATTCTTTGAAGGTAGCTAACTCTCTCCACTAGCTGTACAGAATCCTGTTGATCTGGATCACTCTATGAGGAAAGACACTTGGTTTCTAAGTAGAGGCATCTATGAAAATTATTTTAATCTTGCCCTTGGTCTCTGTGCCTCAGTTCCCGCTTTGCAAAATGGGGATATTATTTCCCTACATTGTAGGGTTTTACCAGAGTACATTGATTAATATTTCTGTCTAGATACAGCAGCAATAGGGAATAAATAACAAACCAGACAGCCATTAGGTAAGCTGAACAATGGTTGTAAACATTTGTATTAGTATGAGAAAAAAGCAATTTCACAAATAAATTATCTCCAGGACATCCAGGGCCCTGCTGCACATTCAGATGAAAGCCAGATAGAAACTATCTGTTGAGTTGTTGTGCATTTTCAAGTGCTAACTTTATAATTGGTTGGCTTTTTTATAGCTGGATAGTAATTTTTATCATGTGATAATTACTCTGCAGATGTGGCTGGTCTAATTTAACCAGTTAGTTTTATGATATATGCAACATGTAGCAGGAACCTTAGAATAACATTTTTTTACCAGATTTAAATATGTCTTCAAGTTTTGAAAGCTTCGCTTTATCCAGATAAGGTAGCAGATGCCACATTTAGAGATGGTGGCTTCAACTTCTTTGCTACACTGGGTAATTATGTTCAATAAAATCTGTATGTTCCATCATTTAAAGTCAAACCACCCCCTCCATCAGCATTTTGACCTGACTTTGGCACCAGTCAGTCTGTTGTATTTTATTTTCTTCCCAGTGTATCTCCCCTACTAAATTAAAATCATATTAACTCTGTCTTCTTGAACAATATACTAGCGGATAATTTTTATTTCACATTCTCAAACAAATAAAATGGAGTCCCCTGGCAAAAACCTCTTAAACTTAAGAATTCATAAGGTCAGACAAATATATGTTTAAAAACCTAAGGAGTTAAGCAAGCCAGAAAAAATAGGACACCTATACATGTGACGGACCTCTGGTAATTAACACATCAAAAAAGACTAGATTAATCGAATCTGCTGGAGTATGCTAATTGGTGCACTCCAGCAGCCTCTGCATCACATGTATTCAGAATCCCTGCATTTCAAAATGGAGGCAGGGATGCTTTAACTAAAGCTCGTTCAATGAGATTTAGTTAAAGCACTCCCATCATCATTTTGAAGCGTGGGATGCTGAATACACATGATGCTGCAGATGCTTTATTTAGAGCAGCTCTCAAAACATCTCTCTTCCACCTTGGAGCACGTGCATAGATGCTCATAATATCCAGAAAGTAAACAACAATGCTTCTCATGTCCTTCCTGCCTTCCTGAGGCTCTTAATATTACCTTTTCCCGAGAGACTTTTGTTGCTGTTGATTTTAAGACTGATTTTTAAAAAGGTTCATAAGAAAAAGGAAACTTCCCGAGTGACCAGGGAATGAGCAGTTAGAGGCAACAAACAGGTGAAGCAGTTTGCAGGTAGCTCACTGGTCATTTGCAAGTCAGTTTGGCACCCCCACCTCTTTGTAGTGGGGACTTTAAGCTTGGTGAGAGGAAGCAGGGAAAAAGGAACCTTTCAGGACCAAGGAACAGCAAACAGGACACTTTGCAGGTGAGTTTGCTAGGGAAGTTCTGCTTGGACAAAGGGCACTAAGACAAAGGAGGGAGATTAAGAGACCCAGAGAAATGGATGGATGCCAAAGCCACTGCCACTTCCTCTGCTTGCATCTGTGAGATGTCTGTCCTGGGGGGACCGCTCACTATCAAAGCTTCCACCCAGATCCCCAGCTGGGGACTGCAGCTTGCCGGTTCCTTGCAGTGAAGGCAAGTGGGGGAGTACCTGTGGTGTGAGCGCTGCCCCCTGGTGGTGTCCTTCATGGAGCAAGCAAGAGAGCTACAGGAGGAGATGGTGAGCAAAGCATCCGCCATAAGGAGTTCATCAATATGATGCTGGAGGAGACCTCCAGGGCTGTGGAGGAAGAACTGCCAGAGGCAGCACTAGAGAAGGGAGAGGGCAATGACTCTGAGAAAGGTGGAAGCTGCAAGCTTGTGACCTCTGGCACCAAGCAGAAATCTTCATCTCCTCCTGCAGCAGCTTGCCTGGAGAACAGATATGGAGTCTTAGCAACAGACAGGGAGGACCATGTTCCATTGGTGGAGGGAGACAGGCCAGGCCTCCCCAAGGTGAGAAGGATTGTGACAACTGCCACCAAAAAGAAGAGATGGGGGGGGGGTTGAAGACTTCCTTCTGCATGGGACAGACACATCCATCTGCAATCCTGACCTGCTGTATCAGGAGGTCTGCTGCCTGCCAGTGCCCACATCTGAGATGTCACGGACAGATTACTGATACTTATCTGGCCCTCTGACTACTACCCCATGCTGCTCATTCATGTGGGCACTCATGATACTGCCAAGGAAGTCCCTGAGCAGATCAAAAGTGACTACAAGGCTCTGGGTACAAGGGTGAAGGGGATGGGGGCTCAGGTGGTATTTTCCTCAGTCCTTCAGGTCAAGGGGAAAGGGCCTGGGCAGGAGCAGGCACATCCTGCAATCAATGCATGGCTGTGCAGGTGGTGTCACCAGTAGGGCTTTGGCTTCTTTGAGTATAGGATGATGTTCCAAGAATAAGGATTGCTAGGAAGGATAAGGATCCACCTGATGAAGAGAGGGAAAAGCAGGCTCACTAACCTAGTAAGGAGGGCTTGAAACTAGGTTCACCAGAGGATGGAGACCAAAGTCCTGAGGTAAATGGATAACCTAGAAGTAGCACAAGAGGACAATCAGGAGGGGGTCCAGGATGATTGGAAAAGGAAAAACATAGTGCCTATATTTAAGAAAGGGAAAAAGGACGATCCAGGGATCTACAGACCACCTCACCTCAATCCATTCCCAAGCACTTGAAGGAGAAGATGATTAGGAACAGTCAGCATGGATTCACCAAGGACAAGTCATGCCTGACTAAGCTGATTGCCTTCTGTGATTATAGGACTGGCTCTGATACAGGGAGACCAGTGGATGTGTTATACCTTGACATTAGCAAGGCATTTGGGACCATCTCCCACAACAGTCTCACAGGCAAGCTAAGGAAGTAGAGGTTGGATGAATAGACTATAAGGTGGATAGAAAACTGGCTGGAGTGTTGGGCTCAGAGGGTGGTAATTAATGGCTCAATGTTTAGTCGGCAGCTGGTATCAAGCAGAGTGCCCCAGAGGTCAGCCCTGGGGCTGGTTTTGTTCAATATATTCAACAATGACATGAAGGGTGGCATAGAGTGCACCCACAGCAAGTTTGCAGATGGCACCAAACTGGGGGAGAGTATTAGATACATGGGAGGGTAGGGTTAGGATTCAGAGAGACTGTGACAAATGGGAGGATTCAGCCAAAAGAGATCTCATGAAGTTCAATAAGGACAAGTGCAAAGTTCTTCACTTAGAATGAAGTTCCCATGCACCAGTATAGGCTGGGGGCTGACTGGCTGGGTAGCAGCTTTGCAGAAAAGCATCTGAAGCTTACAGTGGACAATAAGCTAAATATGAGCCAACTGTGTGCCTTAGTTGCCAAGAAGGCTAATGGCATACTGGGCTGCATTGGTAGAGGTGTTGCCAGCAGATCAAGGGAAGTGATTCTTTCCCTCTATTTGGCACTGATGAGGCCACATCTGGAGTACTATGTTCAGTTTTGGACCCTCCATACAGAAAGCATGTAGACAAACTGGAGGAAGTCTTGTGAAGGAAAACAAAAGTGGTTAGAGAGCTGGAGTACATGACTTACGAGGAGAGGCTGACAAAACTGGGCTTATTTAGTCTAGAGAAGAGAAGACTGAGAGGGGATTTTAACAGCAGCCTTCAACTACCTGAAGAGGGTTACAAAGAAGATGGAGCTGGACTGTTCTCAGTGGTGACAGATGACAGAACAAGGAGCAATGGTCTCAAGTTGCAGCAAGGGAAGTTTAGGTTAGATATTAGGAATAATTTTCTCACTAGAAGAAAGGTGTAGAAGGGTAGTAAAACACTGGAACAGCTTACCCAAAGAGGTGCAGAAATCTCCATCCTTGGAGGTTTTCAAGACCTGGCTTGACAAAGCCTTGGCTGAGATGATCTAGTTGGGGATGGTCATGCTTTGAAGTGGAGGTAGGACTAGATAACTTCCTGAGGTCCCTCCTAAATTTTTCTATAATTCTATGAAAAAGACAGGAAGATTATATTGGACTCATCAGCATGACAGAAGTGTAAATAAGCATGTGCTATTTAATATTTATAGATCCAGAACTAAATACATTTCTGGCCAGGGAGCACAGAATAAGGTATGAAGTGTGCCCAAGGGCCATAGGGTCTGTCAGCAGCATGTGCGAAGCTGGGGCCACTGGACTGAGGCAGAGGCAGCACAGCTTCAAGCAAACAGAAGGCATGCCCGAGCACTCAGACTGTGTCTAGTGACTTGAGAGAGCCGCACCCAGTGCTGGGCCTGGATGCAGGGTACTGAGCTGCTCACCAGTCTCAAGAAGCCTGTGGTAATGCAGCCCAGCATCAGCAGAAGGGTTTGGAAGCTCCAGTCCTCCAGTCCCCCCAGATGTGATTGGCCCAGCCCTGGCCTCTGCCCCAGTTCTAACCCCCTCCCTATGTGCCTGCCTCCCCAGCATCAGTCGAGAGTGGGCCAGAGCTGAGCCTGCAGAGCCCCGCACTGCCACCAGGCACCACCAAGAGCAAGTAGTGGGTGCTGTTCTCCAGGGCACAGATACTAGAGCTGGAGCAGCGATTCCAGTAGTAGCAGTACCTGTTAGCGGTGTGCTGACTGTCTTGGCCAGCCGGCCGGGAGGGAAACAGTGGTTAATTAAGCGGACGTCAGGCAGGCTGGCAGATGGAGAGGTGGAACAGTGTATTGGTTTCAAAATAGATTTTACTTATGCCGCTGGTGGTCTATTGTGTCAGGGACACTCACTTGATTTGGGTTGTGACACTGACCAGCTTAGCTCCAGCATCTGTGCCTTGAAGAACAGCACCCTCTGTTTTTTCTTCTTGGCACTGCATGGTGGCAGTGTGAGGCCCCACAGGCTCAGCTCCAGCCAGCTCAGTTCACATACAGAGCATTAAGGTGCCTTAAGATGTCTACAAGTCCCTTAAGGCACCTTAACTATTCACGCCTAAATTTGATACAATTACCCTACAATTGCCATTTTAAAGGTGCATTAAGGGTGCAAATGTATATATACCTGTGCCCTAAATGTGCCTTTAAAATGGCTAAACCACCTTAAATCAGCACATGTAGACGTGTCCAGTGTTTATTAAGAATGGTAACTGTTCTCCATCCCCCCTAACTTCTGCATCCTTCCCATCAAATTCCCTACCCTTTGACAGAATAGATATCCCTTTGTCACCTCTTCATTTGGCCCCCCTCTGCACAAAGGCATGATCAGCTCTAATGCATGATCCACAGGAGGCACAAATGTGAGCTCACATACTAGATTCAATTGCACCTTATTGCCAATGTAAGGGGAACCTAATCTTGGACCTAATCCACATAAGGTGCAGCCGGAACCAGGATCTCTGCCAGTTGTGCGGGATGGGAGCCCTGTCAGCTAATGGGGCTCCCATCTACAGGGGAAATCTTGCTACATGTGCAAATTGAAGCTTGATAGCAATCGGCCACATTTTTTAGATCTAATTGTATAGCTGACTGGAGCTTTGTATCATGTGATAGCTACTTTGCACATGTAGCTGGTCTTATGGTAACTGTGCAAATAACAAGTTAATTGTGTGACACCTCTGACATATAGAGGGGACCATGGTATCAGTTTTCTATTTCTCAACCCTTTAACAATGAGAGCTTTTTAGTCATTTGACCATATGTCTGAAAACCATGCATTGAGTTCCTCCATATCATTTGCCACAAAACAACTTAGTGGAGCATATACCACCCTATTAGTGGACCAACATACATTATGGGCAGTCTACACTGATTCCGTAATTGCACACCCTAATGAATCTGCTTTTTAGTTCAAGAAGGACGTGATTCAAAGTCCACTAAAGCCTATTAAAAGACTTGCTTTTTAACTATACACTTTGAAGTCTGTTCCCACAGCCAACTCCATTATGGGGCTAAGTTTAAAAAAAAACAAATTTTCTTTGTGATTTAATTCACAAACATGGCTGACAAAGGCAAAGAATTAGACTATAAAAATACTTATCATTGCTAGAAATAAAAAAAATTGTATAAAACTAAGGACCTTCTTCCAAATGAAGGGGTACATCATTGGTACTTTCTGGCTGAGTGAACTGAAACTAGATCAGGTTTTGAGTGTTTGGGGTTCTGACTTCTGGGCTGGGAAAGCCAAAGGTAGCTGGGTGTGATGTTACCATCATCACTTGTGGCAACAGTAACTGATGTGTCTTAACCTCACTAATCTAGTGAGCCATTAACTTCAGTAGGAGTTTTGACACTGTAACCTGTACAATAATGGAGCATTGATAGCTTGCATCCAATTAGAATTCATAGTATGGTAAATCCAAAGAGGAAATTGGATGGCTGCAAATAAATATCACTTTTGTGTTGCCATAATTTTTATGGTGATGCATAACCAAAGTCAAAAGGCATCTTAGCCTTTTGTCACACTACAAATGCCTGATTTTTTTTTTTTGAGTATGATGATTGTTAGTCATAGTTTTGTGCTGTGCTGCCTTTTGGCAGACAATATCTGTTCACTTATGGCAGGAGAGCACTGGTGTTCCTGGGACTCAGGATGCTGATCCTTTGCATTCCCTGAGGCATGTGTTCCTAACTGAGCCCTATTGAGGTAGAAGGGCTCCTTCACTTGCAGATGTATACCATGAATCAGGGCAATGCACCTACAGCTGTTATCCCACAGAATGGGGCTCCTGAAGCCCTGGGAGGAGCAGGTGACCAACCCTGTGGGGCAGTGGTCCCAGAGACATCTAGGCTAGGGACAGACATTCAAAATGCCAGAATCTGAATTGATTCAATCTTTGATTCAGCCTTTGAAGGTTAGTCTAACCTGCCTAGGCTGAACTGATTTGTAACTGGACAAACATTTGCTCTGGACAGAGGCACATGCTTGCAGTTGCTCAGGCCAGGTGCCAGGGGCTGAGGCAGAATAACCCCTGTCCCTCACCCCCCTCTCCCACCAGGGGCTCTGCCTGGCCATGCCCCCACAGTACCACTCTACTCCACAGCAGCTCTGCCAGCCCCACAGCATGGCCCCTGCCATGTAGGGGCTCATGCTCTGGGAACTCATGACAGGCTGCTGCCCATCATCTCACTTGCCACTAGCCACTCCAGCTGCTGGGCAGGGGTAGAGCCTGGCTCCCTGGCACTCATTCTGTGCTGGGCAAGTCCTGGAGAGGTTACTTTGAAGCCTGGGCTCCTAGCCAGTGGCTGCTTCTCCCTTTATTCCCCCCAAGCTTTACCTGCAGCCCAGCTGGGAAGACCTCACTGCAGTGTTAGTGGCTGAATAAACCAGGGGGCTTGCCCCAAGCACAGAGGCCACTCACGCTGGAGTTGGGTCTGCCCACCTGGCTACAGCCTCTGCTTGGCCTTTGCTCAGGGGTGGTGGATGAATAAGTCCCTTCCTGCTGGGAGGTGTTTTACCCCAGCACAGAGAGGTGATGGCAGCCGGGCAGGCCCTGCAGCAATGCAAGCAGTGTCTTCCTGCTTGGGGCAAGCCCCGTCCGAACAGAAAGGGATTTATTCAGCTTGGGCTGGGGAGCAGAGGAGCACAGCCAGCCCTACCAGGCTGGAGCAGAGAGCATCTCCCAGCCCAGAGAACATGCTGGGATGCTGAGGATCTTTGGTTTATCGCAAAGCAGCAAGGGGTCTGGGACAGACTGCATAAACCAGTTGGAGCCAAATCAGTTAAGTCTGATACTATATTAAACCAGGTTTTTCTCAAACTAGTTTGTCATTTTGAAACTGGTTTCTTTATGTGCACTGAATGTCTGTTACAGGTTTAAACCAGTTTCTGATCACCTAAACTGGTTTTTGTGTAATGTCTGTCCCTAGCCCCAAGGACACTGATGAGGTTGATCAATTGTGAAAGAATGCATCCAGGTACATCTCATCCCACAATGTCTGTTTATACCCTACAGACAATAATTTTGCTCTTGTTGTTTCATGAGTCCCAAACTCTCCTGTAAACCTGGCTATGCAAACTCTTCAAAGGTGAGTGTAAGTATCTGTTCACAAAAAGGTACAAAGGCATTCATTGCACAGCTACTGAAAGAAGGTTTTTGACATAATATAAGAGTGATCCAACATAAATGTTTCTGAAACCCCTTTGCACTAAGTGGTTTGTGGTAGCTTTTGAATAGGTGAACCTTGAACAGAACTATCAAAGAAATGTATGGCATTTATTGAATAAAGAGTTTTTCTTTCATACACCTTCATCATTTTTTTTCTGTTAAGTCTTAGTGTTCCTTACTTTAACTTTACATTTTTTTCCTGAACTCTTCCACAGATTTTTGTTTGGAAGAAGTAGTTCTGACTTTCATCATTGAATAAATGTCCAAAGTACTGCCTGAACAGTGAGCAGGCTGCTGACTGCAGATCATTTTATGATGCTTGCCAATCATGGAATAATTTAATCAGCATATGTACTTTGCAGGTGGTGGTGCTGAATTGGACATTTAAGAGGCTGAAGGATTTATTTAATTTAAGCACATGAATTTACCTGAATCAGAGCACCCAAAATACATCCTCGTATCTATAACATTTAATCAGCATCAGAGACATTTGATGGTAGGGAATGGCTATGAAGAACTAAAGCTAGACACAGTAACAAGGTCCCTCACTAAAGGCTCTTAAAAGTTCCCATAGGATTTGACAAAGGTTTTCACGTGAAAGGAGCCAGCAGGGTCTCTGTTAAACAAGCACAGAGGCCTCTTAACCTGTTGGTTTGATTTTTTTTTGTAGGCCAAAAAGGGCCTGTACTCTGTACTCTGGGTATTGACAAACCCTGGCCCCACCTGGAGAGCAATACAGCAATAATCCCAAGCCACCAGGATAAGGGTCAAATGAAAACGTACATATTAAACAAATTCACTAATCAACACCAATAACAACAAAAGCAGCAAAACAGAATTACAGAACAACCCTTGTATTTACAAGAGAGAATCAGACAACAGCAACATTGTACCACTAGATGACAGTAAAGAGCACTTAGACCAAATGTAGAGAATGGTTGTTTATAAATACAACTTTCCATCCAGCAACACTGTGGAGGTCTGGTAGGTCAGGGACTCAGTCAAGTCTGCTTGTGACGGTTGAATGTGTTGAATGTGTTGTAGGGCTTGCTACCACTGCCCTAAGCTCGTCTGCCTACAGGCAGCGACAGGGTGGATCTTGGCTTTGGTCTGCCAGGCAGCTGGTCTTATGTTTTCTCGTCTGCCATGACTTTGATTAAATATACTTCCAGGAGGCACTGCCCGCTGTGATCCTGCCTGGTCTCAATCCCTGTTTCTTCTGTGCAGCTCCAAACCTCTCGTTTACCCCAGCCTAGATGGTACTCACAAAATCCTTCTGCAGCTGGGTCGCAGTGCTGCCTATTGTGGTATTGTTTGGTCCTCTACCCCCAAGGTGACCTTTGGTCTCGATTAGGTACACCCTTCCAGGGCTGGTATTGACCTGTATTCAAATATCAAAAAGAAAAGGCAAAAAAACCCAAGGAAAACCATGGCCACTCTCAGCTTCCTTGTCGGGCTCAGTCCATGTCCCCTTTTACCCAGGAACAGGTTCTCAAAATCCCAGTCACAATGATCAAGACAATCCCTGAGTCCAGTCTTTGCTATGTGTCAGCCTGCCCTGCACACCTAGGAACATTCACATTCTCCTTGGGGTCTATCCCATGTGCAGGAAGGCTCTACCTGTAACTGTAGTTTCCCCTCAGGCCCCTCCTCTGGATCCTCTGTTGAAACTCCACTCCAGAGATTATTACAGGCCTTGTGGATTCCCTCTCTCTGGGTCCTCAGCTGTGATTCTGCTCTGGAGATTATTACCAGCTGCATATGTGCAGGCCTCCACCTGCCTCTTGCTCAGGGTCACTCCCACAGCATTCCTCTGGCAAGTTCCACAGCCCCTGCCTGCCAGGACACTCAGCTACTCTCTTCCTGTCTTGTGCAGGGAACTGACCCCCCTCCCCTGCCCTTCTCCAGGGCTGGAAATGCCTTTGGGCAACCTCCCTCCTCCAATCCTGAGTGAGATGCTGCTCTGGAAGTGTGGTGGGTATCTTCCTTCCCTTCTGGTCACCAGATGCAGCCCTGCCAGCCCTCCATGCTGCGAGTTTTGTCTCACTCCTTCACACTGCTCTGCACACAAGCTGATGTGTACAGCACTGAGACATGTGCAGTTGTATAAGTGGAAAAATGCACATCAGCACACAGAACATGTCAGTGGTGTACTTTTGAACTAGAACATATATGTTTTATTTCAAAAGCACACCGCCACCATTTTCTCAGCACCGATGTGCATTTTGCCACTTATACAATTGCATGTGCTGCAGTGTGGGGCACTTTTAGAAGGATCTGGAAATATGGCACATGCGTATGTAAAAATGTCCCTCCTTCCCCGGCAGACCCTGGCTGAGTTCTGGGGTCAGGGAGAAGGGTTAAATCCCCCTTTTCCCCAAGTACAGAGCTGCCCTCCTGCTAAATTTACTGAAAGTTCCTGCTGGCTGTGACTGTGGACTACAAAGCCCAGAGGCACCTGGAGCAGGAAGAGGAAGCAATCCTGCAGATGAGCAACCCTGCAGATGAGCAACCCTGCAAAGTCCTGTTGCTGTGATGCTGGACTGCAAATCCCAAAGACGTCAAGGGCAGCAAGAAGAAGAAGTGCCAGAAAGTTGTACTGTAATGTCCCCTTTCCCTCTGCCCTCGCCTGACTTCTAGCCTAAGCCACTGCAGGCTGCATTTCCTCAATCAAAGGTAAATGTGTGTCTAGTTGTTTTTCAGCTTAATCTTTGCAGCTTAGACTAACCTGCCAAGACTGAATTGATTCAGCCTCAGGCTTTTCAACTGTCTGTACTTCGTCTTACTCAACATGCACTTTTTTGCCAAACAACATTCTGGTCATGTCAAACACCACTCATGGATCTCAGTCATGCACCATTCCAAACGTACACTGAGGTACTGGCTCACACAGAGTTTTATATCATTCCAATCATGCCACCTGTCAATTATATCTTTCAACCAATCATCAATAACAGCACTCTGTCAATCACCCATCCATCACTGCTGGACCACTCAAAACTATTTTCATATTACGCTTCATTGATATATTTTTCCCACCACAGTAGTTATATAACTGTAACCCCAGGCGCAACGCTACATGCACCCTCACCTGAATAATGGGATCCTGGGGTACCCGGTAGCCAGTAGCCCTGCCCAGCCCCCCAGGGAGCTACTGCAGTGCTCCGAGCGGAGAGCCTCCTCATACAATCAAGCACCCTTGCAGACAGGTCTATTTACAAGATTTAATTATTTACATCATAATAAATAATCAAGAAATAAACTCATGGATATTAGACAAATAAACCCTTAAGAACTCATTTGCACAGTCTCTCATTTGCACACAGTGCACTGGGAATCCCTGCGTGCATGGCCTCTGGCGGGGTATCTCAGGGAGCGGGATTGTCTGTGTCTCTGCACGTGGTCTGTGGACGCTCCCCGGCTCTGGAGTCTGTCTCTGTGCTCCTGGGGTCTCTGGGTAGCAAGCAGCAGCTCCTCTGCAGTTCCTGCAAGACAGCCTAGCCCTGCCTTTGCCCCCGTCCCTGGTTCTGCTTGGAGCAGCGTCTGGACTGCAGGCTATAGCAACCCTCCTGCTGCCCCACACAGCCTCACAGCCACCCGCAAATGCAGCCCCTCCCTGGGCTTTGCCCACCCCTGGGGCCCCTCAC
>JAGPOW010003642.1:88220244-88258793 GCA_030014935.1 Caiman crocodilus | reverse complement strand
TCTGACCCCGGTGCTCTTTCCTGCCAAGGCAGGGGGTCGGACTAGATGATCTGCCCAGGTCCCTTCCGACTCTAGACACTATGATACTATGATACCAGGTCCCCCCTCAGCCGCCTCTTGCTGAGGCTGAACAGGTTCACATCCTTCAGTCTCTCCTCATAGGCCCTGTCCTGCTGCCCTCTCGCCAAGCAGATGGCCCTCCTCTGAACCCTCTCCAGGCTGGCCACATCCCTTTTGAAGTGCGGTGCCCAGTACTGGACACAGTACTCCAACTGTGGCCTGACCAAAGTCACATAGAGGAGGAGTATCACTTCTCTGGACTGGCTTGAGATGCACCTTTGGATGCATAACAAGGTATAGCTGGCCTTGCTGTGTCATGACATCATTGAGGGTAGACATTCAGGCTTGCTAGAACCTTCAGACCCTCTAGTGATGCTCTTACAGAACACAGGTCAGCGTCTGGGGTCTACACATGGGTTGAAAGGAAGTTAAAAGATAGGAAACAAAGGGTAGGGCTACATGGTCACTTTTCAGGATAGAGAAAGGTCAGTAGTGGGGACCTGTACTAGGTCCAGCATTGTTCAACATTTTCATAAATGACCTGGAAAAAGAAAATTCACAGTGAAATCTCAAACTTTGCAGATGATGCCAAATAATTTTGGGTAGCTAAATCCCAAGCTCATGGCAAGCAGCTGCAGAAAGATTTCACAAAGCTACATAAGTGGGCAAAAAAAATAGCATTTCAAAAATTACCTCAACTATATGTACACATTGCTAGGCTCTGAATTTAGCTATTACCACTCAGAAAAGAGACCTTGGAGTCACTGTACATAGTTCTCTAAACATATTAGCTCAATGTGCACAGGCAAGCAAAAAGTTTGGGCATCTTTAAGAAGAAAATTGAAAGTAAAACAGAAATCATTATGCCACAATTAATCCATGGTGCCCTTATATCTTGAATATTGTATGTAGTTCTGGTCTCCACCTCTCGAAAAAGATGTAGTGGAATTGGAAAAGGTTCAGAGAAGAGCAACAAAGTTAACCAATTGCCAAACCAGGAGACACTAAAAAGGCTAGGACTCTTTATTTTGGAAATGAGTAACCTGAAGAGAGGTTATGATTGACATCTATAAAATATTGAAGGGCATAAATAAGTTAATGGGGAACTATTATATACCAAGTCCTCTAATACTAGGATTAGGGGACAACCATTTAAATTAACCAGATATAGTTTTAAAATAAACAAAAGAAGTGCAGTATATAGTTAACTTGTGAGTCTCATGGCTAAAGGTGGTTGTAAAGGTTTATAGAATAACCAAGTTCAAAAAATGATTTGACAAATTTATGGATGACAGGTCCATTAATAGCTATTAAATAGAGCAGTCAGGGGTGTATCTTCTGACATCCCTAATCCAATGGTGGTTGATGTCATGGGTTGTATGACTGCACGAATCACTCTAGACATAGGCTTATAGAAAAATAGGACTAGAAGGGACCTCACAAGGTCATCTTGTCCAGCCCCCTGCTCAAGGCAGCATCATCCCTGACTAAACCATCCCAGTCTTGTTCCATGCCTTGATGGCTGAAGTTGTGTGTGTATCCAGGGATCAAACCCTGTCACCCACATGGAAGTCAAGGTTTCTACTACTAAACTACAACAGGGGTGTTATTGGTTATATGGACACTGCAAAAAATTTAATATTTGTTGAATAAGAACAAATAAGACTCATTTGAATATGAAATGCAAAATAATTCCTCACAACGTTGATGATACCTATATATATCCCTATACATAACAACAATAATAACTTTAGTTGTGTCATGGAAAGAGCTTGTTTGCATCAACACTTACCTAAATGGTTGACCCATAATTGTAAACAACTCCTTCCACTCAAACGGCATGCTTTTAGCTAGATCTGAAGAATAAATATGGTAGCAGTTGGGGACATGAAGGGAAAGCATCTCAGCCATCCTTGCAGAAACCATTCATGCATAGCCCATATTTATATTTTAGTATGAAATTCCAAATCCAATTACCAAAAAGCACAGTAAATTTGAACTAAAGTAAAATCAAACAGACCCTTACCAGAATCCTACTCATTTTAATCTTTTATATTACCTGCAGCATAGTATGTTCTATAACACATGTTTTGCAGAGAAAAAAATAACTCCATTCCTTTTAGGTTGGTAAAGGCATGGGCAGATGAACAATGCTATTGCTTTAAAAGGTGGAAGGAGCAGCTGAATCTGCTGTAAGGGTGTTGTCTATATCAGGGTTTGGCAGCAAAGTACCAAAAACACCTGAAAATACCTTTGGACAGAGTGCCAAAAGCACCTGCAAACTCAGCTTGTAAGATGTTGGCGTGCCAGGGATGGATAGTGGGGGAGGCTCAGGGGGCCCAATCCTTCTTGTGGCAGTGCAGCCCTGGCCACTTTCCTGCTGTCTGCCCCAAGGTGTGTGCGCCAGGCAAAGTGAATTCACAACCACACTTTGGTACCCATGCTGGGGGTTGCCTACCCCTGATCTACATATTCCTATCCTGTGGCAATAAAGTTGAACTAGGGAAACTTACCCTTAAATGAAACAGGATTCATTTATTGTAGTTTAACTTCATTTATAGGGGATAGTCAGGGACAAATGAAATATTCACAGTGGATCAGCTGATGCACAGTCACAAGTAGTAAGTCTCCCCATATTTTTAGAACAGTGTAACTGTTAATCAGTCCAGACACTAAGCAATGTTCTTGATGCAAGAGACTGAATTATAGTTTGTTAGTGTTTATTGAGTTCCACCAGTGTTGGTGCTACACAAATTAAAAATGAATCTCTCTGGTCAGAGGAGTTTACAGTCCAAGGCTTCAATTTCACAAGAAGAATTTTGGGAGGGAGACCTTTGCATACTTGGGTTTTTATAACATGCACTGGTATTGTTGCCTTGGGGTATTTGTAGATGACATGGGGGGTTAAATTGAAGCAGTGGTTTTTTTTAAAACATCGCTTCAATTTAGGACAAAGTAAACCCTTGCATTGTGTACACCCATGTCAGAGCCTAATCCTTAACTGCCTCTCCAGCAATGGGGAGGGGAGAAAGAGCTGCTGGTGGGCTGAGCAGTCAGTGAACTGCAGGGGGGAAGGGAGTGGGTGCTGGTGCCTCCATCCGTGGCAGCAGCAGCCCCCCAGGCAGCACCCGCCCTCAGGCACCCAGCTCAGGTGGTCCTGGGGGGCACCACAGCTGTAGAGGGAAGCACCAGGACCCCACACCACTCAGGCAGGCAGGAAGGCTCCAGAGAGGTGGGGGAAAAGATCATTTTTTTTTTTTCCTTTGGTGCAGCCTGCCTTCCTGGGCTGCTACCAGGCTGCCTGCTGGGGCTGTCTACACAGCACCTGATCCATGTGGAGCCTGGTGATTCCCTCTGCAGCTGTAAGATAGCAAACTAAAACTCCTTGGAGGCCTTTTAGTATTTCTGTGCCCCAAAGTCATTTGCTGCACCCCAAAGTCATTTAAGGCACATTACACCACCGAATTTGCTACAGCAGCTGAAATTAATATGCTGACTTTGCAAACTTGTACAAACAGCAATACCATTAAAGCAGTGCAAAATGGTTTTTAACCCCCTTCAATGTGTCATCTACAAATGCCCTTGTATTTTAAATGTACTTTTTACACATGCCTTGAAGAAACAAAGATCCCTTTCTCTTCAACTTTGTTAGGACCAGTGAATTCCAGCAATGCAGGCATCTCAACTTCCTGAATTTGGTGAAAGTATGTGTGAACACTACATAAAACCCCGTCCATTGCAAGTAACATACAACTATTAGCATGTCTATCAATTCTAGTGCAATGAATGAAGAGAAGCTGGTACTGATACTGTGTGGCTTACTGGCTTGCTCCCTCAGAAATTATTCACTTTATTTTGTAATACTAAATAAGGAGATAATTTCAAGAGGGTCCTAAAACCATAGTTTATGAGCCAGAAATCTCTGAAACTTCTCAAACATGTTCTTGTGAAATGTCATGTCTGCTCCCTTATCTCATAATTATGGCCAAGATAATCAGAACAATCTTTTCCTTCTCATCCAGTTCTCTTCAGTCTCTTGCTTTTCCTGACTTTGCTTCTCCTCAGCCTACCGCTTCTGTTTTTCCTTTTACCTTCTTTGCTTTCCCTTTGTACTCTGTACTGTATACATGGAATGTGCCTTCTGCACTTCTATTAGTATCCCTCCTCCATTGTTGCAATGTCTTCAAATTTGGAATTCTGTCATAGATACAGTGGGCATGTCTTCACATCAGCGGTGGTTCAGAGAGCCCAGAGCAAATCCCATCTACTTGCTCCTGCACTCACGCTTCAAACCCAAAAGTGCGCCACCAAGAAGCTTGAGCAGATCTCTCTGTAGACACTCTCAAGACCTTGGTTTCCACTGTGCCTGAGAGTGACAGCTGAAGATAATAGACTTGTCTTCAGTGGTTTTGTAGTTGCTAAGTCACCTGTTTAGTGACACCCAGTTCTGATAAAACTAAATCAGTAATTATTTTTTTTCCTTTGGTTCACTGGCTGAATGAAAAAAGAAAAGAAATTTGCTGTCATAGATGAAACAGAAAGCTCATTATTGTTTTGAGGTTACTGAAATACTTTGTTCTAACCAAAACCATGTGTTTTGTTTTCAGTTTTTTAAATGCTGTTATTAGTCAGGGTAGCTTATTTCAAAATATTATTTTGAATTGAAAAAGTGAAATATTTCGATTTAAAAATATGCAACCTTTTGCTTCCTGAAGAAGCTATTTGCCAAACAGTTTTTCCCTACTCTATTCCTGAAGGATAAATGAAAAAAAAATCAACCATAATTAGAAACAACTTTTATGTAAGCAAAAAAATACTATTCTATTGGCTGTCTTCATTCTGCTACCAAAATTCTGTGTACTATCAAGGAGCTGTTTTCAGAGAACAGATTACTTTCTTTACTTTGCAACTCTGTCAAAGAATTGTTTGTATTGTGGAAAATGGGAAGGATGCATATTACAAGACAAGACAGAGCAGCAATGGTGATAATGTTGCATCCTTTTCAGATTATAGTAGCCCTTCAAGATTTTGTGATTCAAATATGAGAATAGCAAAAAGAACAGTTATTTCAGGCATCAAGGATGAGATACTCCATTTCCGCAAAGGAAATCATTCTGCATTTTGTGACAGGTACACTGATAAATGACCTGACAGGAACTATGAATTGCAATGGAGGCAGAGGGAGTCTTTGCCCTATCAAGGAATCTCAGAGACCGCTTAGAATATTTACTGAATGAAAAATTCTATTTTATTACTCAGTGTAGCCATAAAATTACTCCTATACTAGCAGCTGGGTATCTTAAAATGTAGGATGTTTGGGATGGTAGTGACTGCTTAAGAGTAATTTGGCAATTTGGGTGGGGGAGGGGGAGGGACAAGAACAGAGGACTGCAATTTTTTGTAAAAAAAAAGGAAAAAGAAAACAAGTGAAAGAAAAAGCTTCTGGCTTTAGCTTCTGTAAATGGCCAGCTTTGTTCACTTTGGCCTTAAATTTCTTTAATATTCTGTGTGTTCACAGGCCCAGGTGGCTGAATGTTGGTCAAACACCAAGTATGGGAAATTTAGAGAATAGCAAAGTGCAAACTGGCTATGGAACGGCAAGATAAGTTGACTAGTTCTGGTCAGAGCAGAAGTAAATGAGAAAGTAATACACAGTTATGGTACCAAGTGGGACTGGAATAAAAGACCATTGTATGCCCTTTGTAATGAGTGCCTGTAGTTGCACTTCTTCACTAAATTAACCTCTTGGTAAACATGTGATAAAAATGTATGGTGGTTTGCCTTATAGCTCAGAGCATAATGACTGCCTTACCATGGGTTCTAAAAGTAGTGGGTACCTATGATGTTAGTACAAAGTTGAGGCATCTACATAAGGTGCTTATTGAGTAGTTGCTTAATTAGTTCCACAGTAAAGCATCACCAGGTGCATCTACATTAAATTCTAAAAGCATAGTAGACTAATTCTACTGCACATTAGTGCTTCATGGAAAAAGCCATGCTAATGTGCTAATGTGTAGTAGAATTAGTCTATTGCACATTAGCGTCACGTAAAAGACATGCACCAGTGCTACTGTGTAGTAACACTGATTATGACGCATTAAGTTTAGTACTTGTTATTACAGGTACTAAACTTAATATGCCTTAATAACAGCACATTAAGGTTCATGTAGCTGTGCCCAGAGCTATTAGGCCAGAGTAAACTTATTAACTCCTCCATGGGATAGTATTGCCTGGAACAAGTTCTATCCTACAGAGAAGTAGTTATGAAAAGCATGAGTAGATGGTAATGGGGCTGACTGGGGCATGAGGGTGCTATAATGCAGAAGCTGCCTGCTGTCTAGCAGTCTTGTACCCCAACCAGCTCCTCCACAGCATGATGAGATGGGGCAGAGCAACTCCAGGGTGGCAGGCTAACCATCAGGGCTCCCTGCCAGCCAGGGCTGTGCTGCCCTGGATCAACGTACTGCAGTCCTGGGCACATGTGTAAATGCTGTGCCCAGGAGCAATAAATTCCTATGCAAACTGCACTGGAGTTTATTGCATCACACTAATTTCATGTGTAAATGAACCCACATAGCACACAACAAAGACAATGCCTGAATGGAGTAAAGTATCCAGGGTGTAGCCATATTGGTCTAAAGGAAAAGGCAACCAGAACTCGTAGTAGAGATGATATCTTTTAATATACCAACAAGACTTTTGCAAAAAAATGTCTTTAATTGCAACTTTGGGGCACAACACCCTTCATCAGGCATTGGAGAAAAGATTGTAAAAGTTCTCCTGGGGAGAAAAGCATTTTTCTTTGTATGGTAATTCAATTCCCCAGCTTCTCTGGCCTCATAAAGCAGCATCTCATTAGTGGAGCTGATGCCCAGACTTACCTATAAAGGCCCTGTCATCCTAGGGGAAGGGCTATGAAGCTGGAAATTGGGGTCACACACTTTGTAATAAACTGGGACACAGGAGGGAGATCACAAGAGACCTAGAAAGAGACAACAGACAGAGACAGCAACTCCTGGGACACAGCAGATTTGCTTGACAACAGTGCAGTTTCCTGCTGTAACTGAGAACACTTTGCAGGAAGTGTTCTGACTTGCAATGAACCCTTGGATCAAACAGAAGTTCACTCTTGGTTCCTGGGGGCAGAAGAATCTAGCTACTGGCTGATAGCCTGCAGCCAGTTTCCCTTAGCACTGGGCCCTTCTCCCCGCCAGCCTGTCCCTCTTTCAGAATGGGACGGAAGAAGGGAAAGAGAGGGAGTTTGTTCTAGGGGTTCCTCAGCCAGCACTGGAAGGTGGGTTGGGTAAACTGGAACGCCCCTCTCCCCCACCCCACACACACACCTCGGGGGAACTCCAATACATCCTCTCCACCCTCCAGCCAGGGCTGAAAAAAACCCAAACTAAACTCCCTCTGCTCCCTTTCCCCCCATTCTGAAAAGAGCAACAGGTTAAGAGAAAAGTATCTTTAAAGGAAGTTACCTGGTTAGAGCTTACTGATATTCAGGAAACAGAACTTGTGTGTACTTGATAACAATAAATAAGTTACTAACTTCATCTTATGCTAGGGGCAAGGATTTCTTTGGGTGATATCTTTTATTGGACCAACTGTATAGTTGGGATAGAGAGCTTTGAAATGCAAGACATTCTTGTTCAGGTCTGACCAGAACAAGCCAAGTATAACACAGCTTGTCTAACTCTATCCAAACTATGTAGATGTTCCGATAAAAAATACCACCCTAAGAAATCCTTGCCTCTTGCATAATTTCTGGACTGTCACAGCTATATCATCATTCTTATACTACCATCATTCCATCTTACCAATTTCTCTCCGGATCAAAAATTGAACTATGAGGCCCTAAAATCTACTTCTGTTTGAAATTGTAGTGGCAATGATTTTAGAAAACCATCTCAGACAAGAAAAGTTCTATAACAGCTGGATTAATAGATGGTAAGCATACTTCAATATAAAAATTAGTCTTGAAGTGAGAAAGATCTTCCAACATACTAACAGGAAGAAAAGTAGGAACTGAAATAGTCTAATGTACTATCAGAACTTTCAAAATCTGATGCTTGATGAGCAGTATTATATTCAAAAAGTGGGTTTATGTCTTTCTTGTACTCTTGCATAATGTTGGTGACATATCGCCAGCACTAAAAAAGCAGAAACACCGAAAAGAAGAAGAAAGAAATGAAAGAAAAAAGATGGAAAAAGAATTGTGCTTGGGCATCACAAAACAATAAAAAAATGCAGAAAATTTTAATATAACTTAAATTTTTATTTTGCTGGACAGGAGCAGGGATTTCACATTAGTTTAATTTTTATATGTGGACTTTTAGCTAAAAAGCCTGGATAACTAGATCCAAATAAATCCTGTATGTACAAAGATCACAAAATGCCTGAACCCACTATGTAGCAGTAAAAGTAATACAGAAATTCTGATCATCATTCTGTATATATTCGAGTGCATGTTTTGGAAAGGCAGAATATAGAATAGGACATGTAGTTTTGTAACATGCAAGGTGAAAGTTCTCTCAAGTGATGGCTTACCCTATAACATTTTTAGAAAATTTTCTTTTCCTGCATCTCAATGGATTTAAACTTGGCACTTTTCATTGACTGGAGCTCCCCCTCAAGGAATACAATAGAAAGTTAGCTTTATGAGAAACAAAACAGATTTCCCATTTTGGTTAAGATAATCTCAATATTTTAGTTTAGAAATCTCAGAGTTTTAGTTTACAAATCCTGCCAGGTATCCACTCACCTATAGCCAATTTCAAAATATATGGAGCTCTTTCATATATAAATTGAGAGGCTATTTCTGAATAAAGAAATCTAGGCAGGGAGAATGATTTCATTGATATATAGTTAAGTGACTTTCTGTTCATGAATGTGATTTTAATTACATTTCTTTGTATTGTAATTTTTTAATATATATCATCACAGTCTGCTCCAACACTAAAAGGTCCTGCTTTTTGACTAACAACTTGATCAAGACTTCCATTATCTACAGTGGACATTACACCTGAATGAGAATTCAGAATAGGACATTACTGACATAAATTCTTATTTATAATAGACTTCATAAATAAAGTTAAAAGTCCCTTATTTATGGCCAGACTAATAGATCTATTAATAGATCTATTAATGTAGCCCAAGCAAAGGAGATGAAGGGCCACAGTGAAATCCAAGTCCTGCACTAGCAGTGATAGAAAAAAAGGATCACAGTGGAACATAACATTCCTTATTCCCATTTTTCAAGGTGCTTAAAGACACCCCTAACGTGAGTGGTATTGGCTGGGTGAGGGACTAGTTCAAATAATTTTGGTGTCCCCATCCTTAGTGAACTTGTATGTCTCTTCACCTATATAGGACACGGAGCTTTCCCCAGGGTTTCCTCAAAGACTCTGGCCCCGATGCCAGAGTATATGCATTTTATATTAGACATTCACTGACTTGAAAAAACAGGGGTGCTATAACCACTAGACAACAGAGGCACACTCCTTTTAGCTTGCTCTCTTGCCCCACTTAATCTTGCCTTTCTGGCTGCCTGTGAGCCAGTTTCTATAGCAGGAGTAAGAGCATAGCCCATAGTCTGGTAGATGTGGGCTCTTTCCTAGGAATCTAGAAATTACACAATTTTGGTTTGAGAATGAGAGGCAGCTCGGCTATGGGGCACAACATGGACACTACCAACAACCATATTCCAAAGTGAGGATGCTGAGCTTTTACGCTAAACTCAATGTTACAATCACTTAGCTCAGGGCTGTCAAACACATTTGGCCCTTCAGGCCAAGTGATTGGCCTGGGATTGGTTCATGGGGTGGCTGAATGGCATGAGGCTCACCCCAACCCCACATACCAAATCTAGTGTCCATGGTGCTCACTCTAGCCGGTCAGTGACTGCACTATACCTGGTCACCACTTGGGCCAGATCAAGATGTGGGCCACACACACAGAGCCTGCTCCAGTTAGATTGGAATATAGCATCACACAATGCCTGCTTCAGCTCATCTGGGGAGGATGCCGTGAGCAGCATGGGTCTTGAACTAACTAGAGCAGGTGCTGCATGGCACACAGCCCCAGACTGTTAACAACAGGCACTGAATCTGGCATATGAGGGACCCACAGAGCGCTTCCCACCCCAGATGCTGGATTAAGTACCCACTATGCCTGGTTCAGGACTGCATGGGGATAGCCTGCTCTGGGACCCATTCTGTGCATGGCATCTATCCTGGAGTGAGCCCTGTGTACTGCCTGCATCCTGGGCTGGCCAGAGCAAGAACTACAAGCTCTGGATCTAGCATGCAGGAAGGTCCTGGGCTGCCTCTACATGGGGCCAGCACCAGGGGGCCAGATGGCATGGGATGTATCTTTAACACCTCTGCTTTAGGGTCTGTTGGTTGAGATCAGCATTCCCCCAGCCCCTCTGGCAAAGTTATAATAGTGCTTTCTTCAGGGCTTACTTGGCCCATCTTGCATGCACTTAGGTTAACATGCAGACTTTGTAATGCAGGCTACTGCTTATATTTTCTAATGTCCCCTTATAATTTTTCCTATGTGTCCTGAAGGATTTACAATGTCATTTACAGTTCACTAAGAATTGCAGAGTATCTCCGAACTATTGGAGGGGACCCCAGAAGTCCTAGCACCACCCTCAAAGTGGCAGATCATTTCAGTGTGGGTACAGCCACTCAAGGATGTTTTTACAGCATCATTGCTCACTGTCTGGCTGCTCATGTTGAGAAGTGCTTATTCTGCAAGTGATACCACTGATTTCAAATGGACTTTTGTGATGTAAAACACTCCTTGATATATGAGTATCTAAATTTAGTTCTAATGATGTAGCAAAAACCTGCACATACCAACTTTTTTTTTCTTTTTGCAAGAAGATTATTCTGTTTAGGTTTTTCTTCTTCCTCTCTCTCCTTCTGCTGGCAGTGGTTTAAGTAAAAGCTTTCCTTTCTCTCAACTATGAGTTTATTCCTTGTGAGGAATGGATTTTGTAAACTTTTTTTTTCTTTTCTTGATATTTAGGCCAATGTGGCTGATGGCCTCTTTACAGCTGGACAGTATAGGAACTAGGCAAATACATATACATAATGCTGAGCTCCATCAGAAGTTTCTATTCATAAAACAGGTATATTATATTGCTGCATGTATTATGGACATCCTCGTTGTGCTTTGAAAAGTGGTTTTATTGTCGTCATCAGAATAGAAAGCAGAAGCTTTCTATTTTCTGATGATGATGACAATAAAACTACAAAGTATTGCGGCTCTTGCCATCTGCTCTACTCCACCCAGCTGATGTGAGCGTGTTTCATTTTTTGTAATCACAGGAAGGACTCCAGAGTCCTGCTGGGTACACAGAGGAGGAATGTGTGCCCTCTGCATGATTACTATACCGCTTCCAGGTCTCCCCAGATGACTCCTGCTGAAATTACTACAGGTTAATCCTGAATCAGTAAATAGTGGGAGGGAACCATTCCAGATCAGTCCACTGTGAAAGTAATGGGAGTAATAATAAGAGCTCTGAATGCAAGATGAAACTCACTGCAAGAGAAGTATGGAAGACATTGCTGGGAGGAAATACAAGATGTCCTCCATTTTTACAACTCAGGGACTAAAGTTTGTTCAAAGAAATGGGATTATCTATTGTGCAAAACAAAATGTATAACCTTTTCTTTAATACCATTAAAACTGCTGCTTGTGCTTTGTTAAACTAAAGAACAAGATAGGAATTCCAGTCATACAACAGAAAAGCTTATTTTAACTGCAGACCATATGCTCAAATATCACCTGTCTTTCCATAATGTTAACTAAACTACTGGCATCAATTTGATTAGTTGAATAAATAGATTAATTAATCTAAGTGAGACATGTTATGCATCCCCATTATGCTCCATTCTGTGCACAAAAATAAGCATTCACTACATGCATTTAAATTAAATTTTGTCAGTAAAATATGCTTGTTTGATAGCACAGGCATTTGCATTTTATATACTTCAATTACCATCTGCTAATGGTAATTTAATTATTCAATAAATAACACTAAAGAAAGCAAACATTAATGAAGATTAGAGAAATTTTTAATATAATGAATAATTTTTGTTTATTTTCTGAGGGCTACAACTGCAGCTAGTAATAAAAGGGGTTATCAATTAGAGCTGGAAAACAATAATGAAAGCTGTTGTTTTAGCTCTAGCATAGGGGACAACTAAAGGGAATTGTGAATTCCCAAACTGATGTATTCTGTGCATTTTGTTTCAAACTATTACCTATACATATATGAGGCCTTGTTAGGGACAATGTAGTGGTATACCAAATCAGTAGAAGTTCCAGCAGGCATTGTACCACAACCAGGATGGCCAGCAGCCTGTTAAAAAGTGCAGCATTTAAGTTCAAGTTCAGGAAAGCCTGTCTACTAAAGAAAGTACTTAAACATCTGTTTAACATTGACATCAATGAGACTAAAGTACATGCTTAAAGGAAAGCATTTACTTAAGTTCTTTGCTGAATGGCAGTTGACTAAGACATATATATGTTCAAGAGCAGCATTTCTCAGCCCATGGGTTGCAAGAATATATGAAAGGGTCATGAACAAACTTTAAAAATGAATTATATTTTACATACATTTTTGAAAAAAATAGATGCTTCACCATATGTTAACGCTGTGCGTACTAATAAACAGATTTCTTTTAGCTGCAGAAAAAAACAGTGGCAGTGATTCCATGGCAGCGGGGTAGAGCTGCAGCCAAGTACAAACGGCAGGCAGCAGGAGGAGGTAAGAGCAGTGCCCCCCCATACATTACTTCTTGTGCTGCTGGCAACATGGCTGGTATAGGTGGCACAGCAGCGGTGGCATCAGCAACAAGTCTTGCCACCCCACTCCACCCTCCTATGCTGGGTTCTGCCCACTGAGGCATGGAGGCATCTCCTGCCCATGCCAGCTTGACTAAGCTACAGCCCATGCCTCCTGTGGGTGCACAGATCTGGGGGGAAAGGGGCACATGCCCCCTCATGCCCCAAACTCCCCCCTTGCCCCACACACCCAGGAGCTGTGTCCTGAGTGTCAGAGAGCCGTGAGTTGAGAGTAAGGGGCACCAACAAGGCCAGGGGATTGTTTTCTACTTAAACTACTTACTGGGTTGGGACTGGCCATCAATACGTACTAGCCCAAAAAAGCTTGAGAACCAAAAAAGCTTGAGGCTCAAGAGTATGTCTTTACTACACATTTAACCTGAGCTCTTCTCTGGGTTTTACTTCAACATCTCCTACTGGTCACAGCGAAAAATCTTCTACACAGATTTATGTATGCTTGGAACCTTAACTAACTTAACTGGGTAGGTGTGTGGATAGATCTGAGATTTCAGTGTGAGCTTTTTACATGGAGACACTCAGGAAAATTAATCTAAATGAACTTAAAGTGGATGAATCGAATCACATTACATTAGTGTGTGCGGATATCCTTATCTAGAATTAAAGTGTGTAATAAACTTTGGAAGTGAATTAAGTCAAACTGAAGTAGAATGAAGCACTCTGAATAAGAGGATCCACATGGTAGTTTAAATTTGGTTTAAGTAAACCACTTAGGAATTAATCTTCTTGAAACTCCCTTGTCATCAGCCTTTAATGTGGGTTCTAAACTGGGTTACAGAATGCCAGCACTTAGAGTCCTCTAGTTCCTTTCTAGTTTCCCTGGGGGGTTTAATTTCTGTCCTTCTACATAGCCATTTTCTCTTCATTGGATGTTGTCTATTAGTTCCTTTACATTGAAACCCCACCCCTTATTTCGCAGGCCATGTTCCATTTCTGGACAGAAGTCAAATACTGCTTCAACAGAGTGGGAGTTCCTCATTCTATCATATAGCTACCAAGCTGGAGGTTGAGTCACACCAAAGTTTGGTTTGTTCTATCTTGTGTGAGATCAGCTAGGATCCTTGATTTGGGTAAATGTCCCCTAAATCTTCACCAATACTACAATATATCCAAAAGGCTGGCAGAGAAGGAAATTAATCAGAGATTAATTGAGTGCAGGGAGACTAAGTTCAATGAGAAACTTGAAAACTGCATATCAAAAAACCAAAGAGTCACCAAAAGGCAAGTCTGGAAATTTACTATCAACCCAATCCTGTTACAAAGAGCCTGACCTAGTGCTCAGCACTGCCTTAGGCACAGAGACTAGTTAGGGGTTCGAGAGGCTTTTGAAAACAAATGAGTTTATAGTTGGATGGAGGCCAGAGGAACCAATGGAGCTTGAAAAGTCTTAGGAGACAGATGGACCAGATGAGCTGGAACAGTCCCTGGAGCTAGGACAGGACACGTGGGCAGAACTAGAGGATGTCCATGTCCTGCAGTCCATAGAGCTCCAATCATACAACAGAAAATGAATGGACCAGAAAGGAAGCAGCATCACAGCCACAACTTGACAAGATAAAAGTTTTATGGGAACTTTCCTGGTTTGTGACTGATGTGATTGATTTCATAGTGGTTACTATATGCTGTGGGGCAGCCTCCACTCCCTTTGTGGGTGGAGCAATGTCATTTTGCCAGCTCTCTGAGCATGTGAGATCTAAAAAAGGATTCTAATCAGGGGCGGTGGGGAGAGTGTATTCTTTATTTAGGGTTACCATATTTCCAGTTTCAAAGAAGAGGACACCTCTGGGGGGGAGAGGACATATGATTGTGGAGGGGGGCAGTGATGTTTCCATGCACTTCCCCTGCCCCTCACTACCAAGCCACAGCTCTCCAAGCCCTGCTGTTGCTCCCTACTCCCAGCCCACAGCCCCCCATCTCTGCTGATACCCCTCACTCTGGACCCATAGCCCCCTGGCCCTGCCTGTGGCCCATGCTCCCAACCACAGCCCCCCACCCCCCTGGTGCCCCTCATTCTGAAGCCACAGTTCCCCCAGCCCTGCTGGCACCCCTCACATCTGACCCACAGCAGATCTGAGCTGTGCTTGGGATGGCAGCCCATTTGGGGATGTTTCCTTTTGGGGGTTGCAACCAATCCATCCCTTGTGTTTAGTGAATGGCCACACAGCAGCCCCAGGCTATGGTCAGGATGGCAGCATTAAAAAATTGTGGGTGCACAGCAGAACAGTTTAACCACCAAATCCCAAATTTAGGCACTAGTGGCTTCTGCTTGTGTTACATCAGGTCTCACTATAACAGTCACCAAAATCCATGACCAAAATCACAGTTTCAGGTTTTCCATGTCCCTGAGCACCTTCTTTTTCCATGCCACCCCTCTCTCCCAGCAAGAAAACTATGTGGACGCTCAGCAGATCCCTTTTACTGGTGAATCCCAAATTTGGGCTAGACTGGCTACTGTGGTGCACACATCCCCCCCTTCCCCATGAACATTAGGTGCCCATAGGCACAACTACACAAACCCAGGTTTGCTATGTGTCTCATGACATTTAATTTCATGAGTTGACATGTCTGTGACATGTATACATGACATAGTATCTGTCCACAGTGGGACAATTTGCTACGATCAAACTAAAATACATTAGAGGTGGTCTAAGTTGCCACACTCCAGGGCAGTTTGCCATGACAAAACCTCATGCCCATGTACATGGTGATGCCAATATGCTAGTCAAATAATGAATTTGTCACATTTCATCACGTGTACACAGGCAAATTATCACATGTACAAGTGCCCAGAGAGACTGGCTTTGCTGGTCAGAAAGAAAGAAAATTGGAGCCCTTTGCTATTTCTGTTCACTGTAACAGAGCACAAATTGTCACTGTTACTCTCAGGGACATAGGCAGATAGCAAAGCAGCCTGCAGGTGACTGCACTCCCAATCAGGCACAACTGCCTGATTAGAAACAGGGTCCAGCTTTCCACAAGAACAGGGCTCTAAGCAGTGGAGCCAGAAGTCTACTGCAAGCAGCTGAGGAGAGAGCATTGCCTGCTGCTCATAACATCTTGGAGGTACAGGAAAGGAGCTGTAGGGAAGGTCGAGGCTTCTTGTTCTGGGGCATGACTTAAAACTACACCCTGCTGGGGCTGGATGGTGTGATGGGACTGCTGGTGGTGGAGCAGTCTCCAGAAAATGACGCACCAGTGCCTGCCCAGTGAAGGGTGAGTATGCGGTGCCAGAAAGTCTGAGTCTCTGCTGCCTTGTGTGTTATTCCGTGGAGGGGAAAGACTAGGGGAGCACATCATGAAGACAAAGCAAGGGCCCAGGCTCATAGTGAATCCTGAGGAAGGACCCAGGCTCACTGCAAGTCCTGAGGTGTACAAAGGAGTCAGGTGTGAGGCTTCAGTGGGGTGGAGCCTTACAAAGGAGCTAAGGGTAAACTCATGGGGCAAGGAGATTAAGGGAATTGAGACCTAGTGTCAGGCAGGGGCTTAAGGTCTGATATTGGGGAGAGGATGCGGCCCTAGTGTGGGGCATGAGGGAACCAAGAGGGTCCCAAGCTGGGCTGGGAGCCTATGGAAGGAGGGGCTGGGAGCTCTGAGTGGGAGTGAGATTGAGAGTCCAGTGTGAGGGCATGGGAGTGAGAGTCCCAATGTGAGGCACTGGAGTGTGGGTCCTAGTGAGAGGACACTGGATTATAGGCTGGGTGTTAGGCCATGAATGCCATCTATGAGGCATGGGAGATGGTATAAAGGAAGGTTCGAAGCTGCGTATAGGTCCTTGGCATCAGGGCAAGTAAATAGGCAGCCTCCCACCTTGTTATCAACTTTAAATTGTCTCATCAAAGGCATGACAGGAGAGGTAGGCAGGTAATTAGTCCAGAAACAAGTGAGTGGGCCAATGACTCAGCTGGCCATGGGACACTCACTTGTTACAATTGCACATTGAGAATGTGTCTGCTCTTGATACTGTCCTGAGAGCTATGGGATAGGCATGGCTTGCAGGGTTGAAAAGTGAATGAAAAGCACACTAATAGAAGCTGTAATTTGCAGTTGTGTCATAAGCACCTCTTTGTCCCCTGGGAAAGTGTCTTGCTCCTGCTGTAAGAGAACCACCTCAGTGGGAGGAGAGTCCTTCACTTCCCATGCTGGTTCAACCCTGGTCTGCCTTTTAAAGCAGCTAATAAGGATGCCATTGTTAATGGCAGTTTATTTTAGTTTTTGAATGTTATTTTTCAGGCGCTGAAATTTCTTTTAATTTTTTCCATTGTGCAGATCCTGGTTGCAAAAGCTTTGCATTTTATTTTGTGCCATTTTTTCCCTCAAATGTCTGCTCATACCAGTTAAATGTTTAAAATAGAAATGTTAGTATTTCATTTAGCTCTACAAATTACCATCTGTGTTGGACTGGAGAGAGTTAGGCAGCTTACATTTTGTAATTATGGTGGCACATGACCTTGGCTTAGGTTTGAGCCACTTGGCAGTTTAGGACAGCAGAAACTGCATGCAACATGGATAAGATAATGCAGGATGCAAAGCAAGTGTTTAACTACCATTTCATCCAGCTACTGTCAATCTCATGTAAAAAAGGGACTAGATCATCAGCTCAGTTGAAGTCAACAGAAACATGTCTGTTTATAGCAGCTGAGGCTTAGTCCTAGGATTTGGCAGGTGGCCACTTTGATGTGCCAAGCCATCAAAAAGCAAAGAGATCATGGCTGCCACAGTGGCCACAATCTTGAGCTAGCTGAAATGAGTCATCACCCATCTGGATACTGAAATCATCCTAAAAGACAGAGCTGGGCAACTCTAGCAGTTTTCTGGAGCAGTATTTACTAATCTCAAACCAGACTGCTGGCATGCAGTACTGTGACCTTAAGTATATCTTCACCACCTAAACCACCTACCACCCCAGCATTCGCTATCACTGGAGGGAGGTACACAGTATTAAAGCCCATATATGAATTAAGTCTATGGCAGTGAATAATTCTTGAAGCTAATAAAGGAATAGTAATAAAGGAAGTGCCTGGCTTAAGCAATTTAAGGAACTGTTATTTTAAGTTCTGAGTAATATTGTAATAGTTTTCCATCAGACATATAATTTTGCCCAATGACATACTCTGAAACATTTGGAAGGGCATGTATTACTTGCATTTTCAAGTGCTGCCCAGGAGGGTGAAACAACACATTGCTTTTTGCTGTGCCTCCTCATTGTATACTCTCCTAACAATTGTAGAAGGAATCAACTTTGGAGCCAACTGCACTGAAGGATCAGAAAAAAACAATTTTTCTGGAAAACCATACATAAACCCAGGAGTTCCTCTGCTGGCAAAAAACAGCAACATGTGGCATTTGAATTCTGCCAAGCTCATCCCTGTGAAAGACAACAGGCAAAAAGTTCTGAGTGAGACGAACAACTGAACAATAAAAAAAGGACAATGGCAAAAATATAGCATCCATTGCCCTCTTCCAAAGTGAGGAAGTGTTGCTTTTATGTTATCTTTCTGTCTGCATTTTATTCTCCAACAGTACTTTAGCCCATTCTGGTGGTTTGATCACGAGTCACAAAACATGGGCATAATGCGTAAAGTGGCCTGTTATCATCAGGACATTGCTCCTTTGATTTCCATCTCCCTCTATGGTAAAAAAATCCATGCAGACTAGCTTGAGTGGCTGAGAGCTCTGAATATTACGCAGATAAGCAGTATGTAATGGCAGGGTTTTTTGCTTCACACAGCACTCACAGGTCTGGCATTTGGTTTTAATGTCCTTGGCCACACAAGGCCAGAAAAATCTCTCACACTACAGCCAGAGTCTGGTCTTTCCCCATATGGCCAAAGTCATCATAAAGAGCCTGCAAAGTTAGGGCCTGCTGTTCTCTGGGGAGGACCAGCTGCAGCATCTCTTGTCCCTCAAGGCCTTGTACTAACCAATGCAGCATGCCATTTATTAGTCGTAGCTTTCCCCATTCCCTCAGCAGGAGCCAGCCAGTTGGAGTGCCCACTCAGTCAGGATGGGGCATAACAGTTCCTCTCCTCTGAGCCTGCAGCTCATCTCAGACATCAGGATCACATTCCTGGCTGGCTCGCCACTCGGCCACTATGATTTGGGGTAGTGCCAAAGGAGTCAACAGGATGTAGTAGCTCCAGGCCTGGGGAATTTCTTTGGGAGGCACCTCCAGCACTTCAGCTAAGCAAGCTCCATCAGATTCTTCTCCTGATGGGCTTCTCATGGGGAGAACAGAGAGCTTGACCGTGGCTGTAGCACTTCTTAGGCCTGAGCAGGAGTCATCTGTGACAAGGCATCAACATGAACATCAGCAACCCACAGATGCCCAGTGGCATCTGGCTTGGCACTGGTCAGAATGTATATTTATGGATTATTGTCGGTCCATACCTGAACTGTTGTCCCATACAAATAGTCCCAGAACTTTTCAGTAACGGCCCATATAGCAGCAAGAACTCTACTTTTTGAGCCGGGGAACCGAGTTTCACTGGGCACAAGGCTCTGGCTGGAAAACACTACAAGGTGACTTTGACCCTCATGTACTTGGTAAAGCACCACCCCCAATCCAGATAAACTGGCATCAGTTGTGAAGGATGAAGGGTCTGTTAGGATGTGGATAGGCCAGTGCCTATAATGCCTATAATGGGTGCATTAATGAGACACCTAATAAGCTCTTGGAAAGCTCTCTCAGACTGCTCATCACATTCTGATCCAAAAGGCTAGGTGAGAGTCTTCACCTCCCCACCTCTTTTTGAGCACTCCAGCACTTGCCGAGTTCTCAGGCTCAAGCTGCCTCAAGCAGTTCCTAGAGCCCGAGCACCGTGTGCCAATCTGCACACCATCAAAGCTCAG
The DNA here is from genome assembly GCA_030014935.1 of Caiman crocodilus. NCBI lineage: Eukaryota > Metazoa > Chordata > Crocodylia > Alligatoridae > Caiman > Caiman crocodilus. The sequence continues at coordinate 88,239,005 of JAGPOW010003642.1, read as the reverse complement.
GCGGGGTCTCGAGGACGGTCATCTCCAGAGCACCTGTCTCCTCACTGTCCTTCTTTCCCCGCAGCATGCTAAGCATACTCTCCTTTTATATGCTCCATGGGTTCCGCCCTTGAAGTCCAGTGGACCTGCCATGCTGCAATCCACAGTCTGGTCAGGGAGCTCTTCTCCCCCTCCCTTTGGGAAAGGGGCGGTGCCCACTTTCCCCCTGCTTGTTTCTGATTGGTGAATTGGCTCCACCAATTGGAACTGAGGATTCTCAAGCCCCTGGACACAATGGAACTCAATCGGGTAAGTCTGTCATGTTCTTTTGGGGGGGTTTCTGTTACTTAGAAACATCAGTATGAATACAGTGTTACTCTGTCAGAAGAAAAAGTGTTAGGCTAGTATTGCTGCTTCAGCTGCTATATATCAAACACTTATTTTATCTTCTGAAAATAAAGGAAGATGCCAAGATTCTGGCTAGCCAGAAGATTCTGGGGCCAAACCTAAAAGGCTTTATCTATGATACAAAGAAATATAAAAATACTACAATACAATGGCACTGGAATCTTTAAACATATGCATCCCACATACATTTTGCATGCCAAAAGAAAGGTCAAAAGTAAATTAGGTTTACTGCCAACTGATGAGATATTCTTATGTCTACTAGAGAATAGTCCAAGCCTCAACTAAATGGCTGTTCAATAACTTATTCTGTCAGTTCAGGGTTTGCTGATTGACAAGGCTAAGTTCATCCCTAGTGCACAGAATCAAGTGTTACACTAGGGATAGATTTCACTATGTTTGCATTGCTTCACTATACCAAATTTCCAAAACAGGCATTCTGTTGTACTTTCATGAAGTAAGGAATGCATCAATTACGGCATTGTGGCATGGGACACTTAGCACATACTATGATCTATTTTATAGAGATCATAGTAAGCATTACGGTGCTATACTAAAAGTTAGAACATGTTCTGAGCAGTTACACTGTAATGCTTACTACAATCTTAGCCTACTCTGCACTTGGCTGTGCCTCCCTACCCCCCAAACACTGACCCTGGCACTAGGTGCCATAGTTTGTATGCCTACCCATGAGGACAGGCAACCCCCATGCCCAAAGCCCATGGCCTCTCTGCCATGTGCTCAGTACTGCCCAGCTTGGGAGTGCCTGCCCATGCTATGTCAAGGTAAGTTAGGTCTCTGCTACTAATGATAGACAAAGGTGAACAAGGGGAGGTGAGCCCAGGAATGGGGCCTGCCCTTGGATCCGTGGAGCAAACGGGGTCTCTGCTGCTGGCAGTCTTGAACCTGTTCCAGTGAAGTGCTGGGGCTAGGACCAACAATCAGCTGTTTGTTAGTCCCATCCCCTGCATGGCACCAGAATCTTAAACTTCTCTTAAACCCATGGAGTTGTCTAACAATAGCTGAATATGTGTTTCTTAATATGATCTTGAGATGCGCGCTTCTGCACTGCTGAAGGTGGGAAATCAGATTGACTGAGATCTCCCAAGGTGCACTGTCTTCCCCAGTGGCTGGGAGATCACAGCAGCTGTGGTCACTTGGCAGCAGACTGCCAACACATGCAAGTTAAAGCTGGATAGAAACCAGCTATAAGTTATTACACAATTTTGAATAATAACATTATAGCTGGTTGAACCTTTTTAAGATGCAGTAGTTTATTTGCATGTGTAGCTAGTCTAAATTTATTGTGCAGTTAACAAGGTAATTGTTCAATAGATATAACATGGTGAGGGGACCTGAATGTGTGTCCCAAAGTTTTATCCCAAGCAAAAATGAGGACGAGAAAGGGCTTCCTATGTTTTAACCTGCTGGTTAGGGAACTGCTAATGCCTAACCTGTAGCTTGGTTACAGTACTGTACCAGAAAGATGTTCAACCCCTCTTTGGGTAAGGGGGATGAGAACCTGGGTCTCCTGTATCAATGCCATAATCACTAGGATATAGTACTAAGAGTTTCCTCTTTCCCTTCCTCCTGTGTAATACATGCTGGTAACAGAGTTTTCTCCAGCTATAATTTTGGCATTTATGCTTGCACAGGTATGCATGTACCTGACCAACATGCAGCTTACCACACATGCCCAGTAGACATGTGAATCCATATACATCCATACTACACATGCCATGGTCCACCTGGTTTACCTGTGGCAGGTTAGGGTATAAATGTCCTTGTGTCAGGATTAATGGTGCCATTTGTCTAATAGGTTAGACCAATGGTTTTCAACCTTTTTTGTTTGTGAACCCTTAAATATTTTCAAATGGCAATGCAGATCCCTTTGGAAATTTTGAATGGATTTGCAGACCTCTCTGAATTGTAAGTGTGGGTATTCATATACCTTGATTGATCATAGCCATCTTTCATGGATCCCTCAGACATTGGTCCACAGACCACAGGTTGAAAACCACCGTGTTAGACAATAGATCTGTGTACAGTAGTTTGGATAAGGATAATCCTGAATCAGGCAGGGGGTTGGACTAGAAGACTTCTGGAGGTCTTTTCCAGCCCTACTTTTCTACAATTCTAGAAATAGGATCATAAACTGCATAAATTCCAAAAATATGTACTGCCCTTAATAATTTGACCACTTTTTCAAAGACATAATTGGTCCCAGGATGTGATAGATTAATGATACAGGGCATTTATTTATTAGTGATATGTACATACATAATATAAATAATATATAGATGAAATAAAAATAGTATGGTGGTTTCCTAATTAGATCAGTAATACATCCTCTATCCTCCATTCACTGCCATCCTCAAAAATGCCCAAACTGCAAGATAAATCTTTCAAACCATCAACTCTGACATGTTTCACTTGCATCACTGCTTTGGCACTAGGTCAAAATCTACAACGGACTCAGTTCAGTTTAAACTATCCTGAATTCCAAAAGAAGTGAAAAAGGAACTATTTTGGAGCAAGGTTTGCTGGGTTAAAAGTAAAGGATTGTGATTTTGAGTCATGGTTGCCTATGGAAAGTCTGTTACAGAAGCCTCATAAAAAACTAAAGCTTTAGCTTTAGTCAGACTTGACATTAAGGACAACAAAGAGAATACAAGTGTTTTTTCTTCTTCCTGATGAAAAGGAAGGCAGGAGAACATTAGCCTTTTCTTTTCAAAATGGCTTTAGAAGCACTAGGAATATGTGCTATTACATTCTTAGGAACATTACATTCTCAAAGTCTTAGAACTTTTTTCTCAAATTACATTGCCAAGCCAGCTAAAAAGCTTATAATACAATGGACAAGGCTGTAAAGTATAACAATATGGCCTAACTGTTCCCTAGACAGAGTGCTGAAAGGAGATAAACCAACACAACTTTAGTGTTCTACTTTTGCTACCTCCTGAACCAGAAGCTGAGTAACTGCCTTAAGGTCAAGTCACATGGCACACTTAGTGTGTGTTAAATACACTTAAAATGCAAGTGGCCATGCATTGAAGCTCTAACACACATGCTAAGTGAGCTTGTATTATAGCAAATGTACAAGTTTTCATGCAGAGTATCTCTAAATTGCATTAAGTAATACATGTTCAGCTTGTGTCAGCTGCCCTCACAGAGTTAAAATGAACAATGTACAGTTTTCCAGTATCCCAAGATGCACTGTTCCAAAAGTCAGTCAATCCACCTAACTGGACTCCACTGCCCAACAGGGTGATAGCAACTTGAAAATGATACCCTACCCATCCCAGTGGGGTGTGACCTTGGCTCACATGGAATCACCCTGAGCATCTGTTAAGAGCCTCAACATTTACCAAGGCCTGCCACTCAGGCATGCTGGTGTGAACAGTGAACACCTAGCTTTATAAAACTGAACCAAATCAGATTATGTCCTGCTCAGACCCCAAAAAACAGGCCTTGAACTGGACCTTGAACCTCATGCCAAGGTGCTAGACCTCATCATTTGGGGTGAGAAGAGAACCATCGCCACCACCACCAGTGGTAGGAAGGGCAGTTGATGAAACCAGACAGTCTACAAGTACATTGCAGCAAAACGGCAGCTTGGGGGCACCAGTGGTACGGAGAGCAGATCTGCACTAAATCAAGTGCGTGAAGTCATGGCATATTTGGGGCAGGGCCGCTGACAAGGTCTCAGGCACCCCAAAAACCATAGTCCACTACCACGAGGAGCTGTTGAGCTTCCTCAAGGCAGACCACATCATTGCTCCCCAACACACTGCCCTCTGCCTGCCTGTGGGCCAGGTGAGTTGCAGCAATGACAATAAATACAATAATCAAGTTCTCTTGTTGCCTCCTACTGTCAAAATAGTCATTAAGGAGCATAAGGACTTGCCCCTACCCTGTCCCTCACTCTGACCTAGATCCATGCACTGGCATGGCTTGGAGGTGACTTAGCCGATTGCTTTGGGCAAGGCACATAGCTCAATGAAGTGCCTACTTGAGAATAGGGAAGGGGGCAATCAATACAGATGGCCACTCCAAACCCACCACTCACCAGAAGGAAGGGGTCATTGTGTTCTGCACAATACAGAAGACATGAAAATTATTTGGACCGTGGTAATTGTGCAAGGACTACAGCCCAATTAAGCTTTAATGGCCCAATTAAGGTGCTCAGTGGTTGGGGCAGTTAGAATTAACCTCAGTTAAGGGTTAATGAATGCATGCAAAGCTGTCAGTGGAAACCTGCCCCATGCCAAACTGGTTGGTGACAGAAGTTAGGCTGTCAGTATTCATCAACTTCATAATCATTGGGGCCACATGTTTCTGACACGGCGTGCCAAGGTCCAATGTTCTGGCACCAGAGCAAGGGGGCCATCTTGGTGATGAGGTCCATGATCATGCCAGAGAACATGCTAAGATTTTGCTACCACAGCTCAGTGCCTCAGGTTCTGGGCATGAACCACCAGTCAAAGCTCACTGGTAATGCCCAACATTGGTGGCATCCAATATTGGGTCCATAGCACTCTAGCTTGCACAGTCATGGTGTGCCTCAGCATGATGCCCATAGCAGCATCACAGTCCTCAAAGTAGCACCTCACCAGGGCCAGGGGCTTGTGCTGCAAATGTGCAGAGCACCTGTGGATTATATTGGCCAGGGCAATAATTTGCTCAGTTCTACCCCTTGTCATCTCTAGGAAACCCATGGAAATCCCACCCCAGCTAGAAAAGTCAGTCAAGAAGGGATTGAAGATCCTAAGCCAGGCCAAGGAGGGACTGGAATTCATGTCTCATCTCAGTGAGATAGTTAGCTATTTCGTGCTTTTGGCTGTGCTTGGCTGCTCTCTGGAAATTGGGAAAAGTTGCTCCTGTACAGCATCCCAGGACTCCTGCTTGCTCGCTCCTTAGCAGTCAAGTACCAGCTTGCATGTAGGATTTGTAATAAACATCGCCATGCACACAGCACGTTCCCAGGTTAACAAATCCTGTGTGTCTGACAAGGCCCTTAACACAGCACTTGGTATGAAAGGAAAAGTGCTTTGCCTTTCAGAATTGCTAATTATCACAGGTGCAGCAATGTATGCACTTCTCTTTTTGCTTTATGGTGTGGAGAGAGGGGCTAATACCCCAACTGTCCTGTCTCATTTCAGGGCTATAAATTTTGTAGCCTCGATCCAAGCCTCAGCCATAAAAGCTTACCTGGCCAATCCCATCTAGCTCCATGTCTACAATAGATCCAGTACTGCACAAAGTTAGCTACGCTGTTTCTTGTTCAAAAGATAGCATGCACAGGGCAGTGTGGTGTATTTTGGCATTTTTCTTCCTGGTGTGGTAAATAAGCACAGAATATGCCCCATGTGCATAGGAAGAAGAACACCTAAATAAAGGAATTCCATGCTTCTATATCAAAAGGGATCTCTTAGCCATTCCCTCCACTTTAGTGTGTGGGAGCAAAGGGTTTTTTGGAACATGGCCCATAGCTCAGAATTTTCTGAGCTACCAATTCTCGCAACTTTATTGCAAGCCTTATTATATTTGATTTGTTATTTGAAGTCCTAGCACCTGAAGACAAGTGATTACATGGGGAATCTTGGTTTTTATTTTTTAGCAAAGAAAGTTTCTAGTTCCTGATGAGAAAGAGTTGAAATTGTGAGTCAAGAACAAGAGTGTCTGTGCTGAGTGATAAAAAGTGCCTCGGCACAGTCGAGTTCTCAGCACAATGCAAGTGTTCAGTTGCAAGAGATTCCCCTGTAAGGCAGGAAAAACCCTTGGTGCAATGATTAGTCCCACCAAAGCTTGCATCTGCACTGTTTGCAGGCATGCTTTTGATTGGTTCAATGTAGTTATTCATACATGGCAGCTGGCAATTGGCTCGCTAGCCGTATAAAAGGCTTGGGAGGTTTCCGCCCAAGTTGGAGATAATTCTGCATGCACATCGAAAGCAACTTTCACGTGCATCTTGGAGCGGACTTGGAGACTTGATCAACCACCAATGACTCCCCGTTGCCGAAATCCTGACGTACCCTGTACGCTCAAACAACATCAGTGTGCCACCTGGTTTCTGTTTTCTACTTGTTTCTGCAACTTTGCAGAGCGTGCCTACACTGTATTCCAGTTTGTAAGTAAAGTTCTTTTTTAATTCAACCGACAAGCTTTTCATGCCTAATTCCACCCCATCGGCAGCCCCATCCAGCCACTCTCGGCCCCCACAAAGAGAACCCCAAAAAAGAAGGTAAATAAAAAAGAACCTTTATTTTATTTTTTATTCTTAATTTTTTTATTATTTGTCATTTCCTTTTTTTTTTTTCAAGATTTATGATTCTGGAGTGCCTGGGGTTAGCATCCTCAAACTGCAAGAACAAAGCAGCAAGGTATCATTATAGTCTCCTTGCCATCCTTCTGACAGAAAGCTAACTCCCGGGTTGGAGGTGTCCAAGTCATGAGCCAGAATAAATCAGTTGATTCTGCCTGACACCTAATTGTTTTAATATTTTGATGCAAATAATGAATGAAAAATACTTTGGTTCCTACCTGCATATTCTTATTTGCAGGCTAAGCCAAGTTGGCACAAATATTTGCAATTAGTGAATAAAAAGGGCAAGCATGTGTGAAGAGATACACCAGTCTTGCAATGAATTAGAGAATAGTGCTTACTCTGGAAGAAAAGCACTTAAATTAGGCCCACCTGGTGATGCTTCATAGCAGTGTCAGGGAAGTAGCAAAGGACTGGAATGAGTAAAAGCTGGCAGGGAACCTGATTTATAAGGTCTGTAGGCTGAAGCTAGCTGGTAAGATAAGTTTTCCTGATGAAGGGACATTTTGTTTTATATAATTGGGACAGGCTGTTCAGAACTCAGTGGGATAAGGAGAGAACCTAAGGACAAGCTGAATGAAAGGATTTAGTCTGTAGAGTTTAATATATGAACTGTCTGATCAGATCACTGAATGAATTGCAATGGATGTTCCAACTCAAGAAGGATCTTTAGTGTTGAACTGTAAAATGTCAAATTCCCAGAGTGGAAATTGGGACCCCGTGTTACATGCCTAAACTCCCTCAACAGCAGGGGTGGCCAGTCTGCCACACAGCACAAATGGCATGGGCAGCCACTGCATGTGGCTCTTAATATATCAGGGAAGCGGGGAGAGGGCAGCACAGTGGCAGATAGAGTAAGGAGCAGAAAGAGCAGCAGATCAGGCAGGGGAGGGGGATTAAAAGTGTGGGGTATGGGGCTTAATTTGTGGCATGCCTAGCAAAGAGGTTTGCTCCTTCATCTCTGCAGTGAGTGAGAAGAGAATTAGATACCTTGGAACAGGCTCCAAAATAGCGCACTGAGAAAAGTCTGGCAGTTTTATGAAAGACCTAAGGCCAGCCAATAGGAAGTGCTGAGGACAAAAGCTTGTCTTCAATTCAGTCCTTCACTTAGGGCTACAGGAAAATATTTCTGTTGCTTTGGGAGCTACAGTCTAGAAAGTACTCCTATAAAAGAAGCCTATAAATTTTCTCCCAGAAACTGTTACTGTGTTTTGTTGGATTCAGTGACTCTTCATGTAAAATGCCAAGGATGAACCAGAATGCCAAGGTGCAGGGTCTGAAGCAGGAACCAGAATCCAGGACACTCCCCTGTCCTCCATGAAATGTGTCCTAATCAATAGGGAACAGCTTCAAGCTCCCTCTTGTGAACTCATCTGGGCATACTGAACCTTGATTTTTGTGGGGGTTTTGTTTGTTTTTGCTCAAAAGAACAGCTTCTACAGGAAGTGTAGTGAATATCCACAGTCCAGGACAGTCTGTGACATGGTGGCTAGGACACTGTCCTAGGAAATGAGAGATCTGGGTTTATATTCCCTCTGTAGAGAAGGGAATTAAACTGGGTTCCACTTGCTAGGCAAGTACTCTAAACACTAAGCTACTGTTGCAGGGGACAGAGAAGGAAAGGGGACACCAGGACAAGTATTGTGAAAGAAAGCAGTGGCTGCCATTGTTTTTTGCTCCTGCAAGGGTGTGCTATGCCTTTTTTTTTTTTTTTTTTTTTCAGACCAAGGTTTTTGGCACCCTTAGGCAGAGGAATATCCAGTTTCCAGATCTGGGGGTTAGAGATGAGCAGCTGAACACTTAGGTAATGTCTATCAGCTCTTGTGCATGTATTACTTTAGGTATATTGTTACTTGACCATAAGGATCCCCAGTGAGCTATATAGTTAGGCAATAGCTGCACAGGTACTTTGGGGAAATCGCAGTTTTGCACTAAGATGTACATATTCTGCCTCAGTCCAATTTTAGATGCCTAAGACCTTTTTCAGATCTGGCCCAAGGGAGTTTTTAGTTCACACCTGATTTTGAGAAAAGAGCCCTGGTTAATTGCTTTAATCTAAAAACTAGAAACAAAAGAACAGAACTTTTTTCCCCCCCAAGTTGTCCTGTAGATGTGTCCAACTCGGAGTCCTACTGCATGTTGAGCCTTTCCTGATCCAGCCATTGCCATTTAAATGATTATTTATGAACATTATACTTGCTATATTCAACCAGCTCTGCACACACGATTTACTCTGTTAAGCATTCACTGCAGCAGCAATGCTAGTGGGGGAGAAGAATTTGTGAAACGGTTGCAATTGACAATCTTGATAATGTCATATCACTGACAGGACACTGACAAGCATTTCAAGTAGGATTCATAAAGCTGCCAACACAGGGCTTTAAAAAAGTGCATTATGAGAATGTGAAGATGAGACGGATAATCTCTCTTACTGTCACAAAAAAATTCTTGGAAGTAGTGAAAAATAAAAGTAATCCACGCTCCTAAAGCAACAAGAATATGCAAGAAAATATAAAAACAAACATGGAACCAACAACTGGATTGGACTGAATCCTATGTACAGAATAGACTACCAGAAACATTTAGCACATTTTCTTTTTTGTCACTTAGAAATTGATCCTAAAGACTGTAAAAACCATTTATTGGTTGCAAGTGTCTTTATGAGCTAGCCACATCATGCACATACTGATTCTTTGTTATTTTTAGTGTGAGACTGACCACATAAGCCACAAGAACATTTTCATTTTTTTCCCTTATACTTCAAGTAGACAAATAAATAAGAAAGCTTTTTTTTGCCAATGTTAGTACATTTAGTATCTGGATTTATGTTAAGCCTGTTCTCGTCAAGATTTATGGAAATAATTCCCATTTGTATGAATATTTAAATGAGGTAAGAGCCCTAGGACTAGAGCTGGCTGGTACAAGCAATAAGGCATACTGGAACATCTTTCATGCTGTCTTCTTGCTCTTAAGAACCTAAACTTTAAAAAAAGATTAAATTTCCTAGCAGTTATGGTTGCTGCCATACACTCACATCCCAAATGTAACAGATGCAGAGACATCTGCAGAACTTGGACTAATAGAGAATAATGCTATCACACTCCTATCCCCCATTCATCTCGATTCAGGTACCTAATGATAACACTTTAAATGTCAACACAGTTCTCTCCCTAGTTACCAAAGAAAGGAGAGAATGGTCCTGAGAAATTCTCCCTCTTTTCCAGCTCCCAGTCACAAAAGGAACCTAAAAGAAGCTAACCTCCACAAGAAAAACCACCAACAAGCTGGCTAAGTAGCACATAAGAACATAAGAGAGGGGAAATAAAGCCCAGAGAGTCTTACAGAGTCAAGACTGTGTTCAGACTCCACTGAGGAAGGGTTGAACACAGGTAACTTGCATGATTATATTTTGAATATCTGCATAATCTACCGGAAGTAGTATCCCATGAGTACAAAGCATTAAATAATACTGTAAATTATCTTTTTTTCTCCAGTCTGACCTCTAAGTAGGAATACTGCTGAAGAGGACAGCCAAAAAACTCAAGCAAATATACATGGATTCAAGAACTCAAGACAGTCTCTCAGATTGTATACCCTTCTGAGTCTTTTCTCAAACCAAGCTCCTGAGACAAACACATTAGTTTAGAAGTGACCTATAGGGTCATCTAATCCCACCCTGGCACAGATGAAGGATGTGCTATTTGTAAGTCACCCTAGACAAATGCATATTAAACTTCTTCTTGAAAACCACCAGTGAAATAGATTCCACAACCTCCTGGAGTACCTTGTTTCATTTCTGGCTGTTCTTTTGGTCAAGAAGTCACCTAACCCCACAGAAGATGTAATCTAAATCTGTTTTGCTGCAGTTTAAATTGATTAATTTGTGTCTTGCTCTCTGCAGCAAGGGAAAAAGAGTTGCTCACCTCCCTCCATTTGGCAGGCTTTCAAAGATTTGAAAACTGCTTTCATCTTATCTCCTTTCTTTTCTGCCCTGCCTCCCCAACATACCAAGTTCACTCAGCCTTTCTTCATACAATTTGTATTTCAGTCCCTTCATCATCTTTGTCCCTGGCCTTTGTATCTTCTCCAGTTTCTGTACAGCCTTATTAAAATAAGGTGCCTACAAGTGGACAATTCTCCAGTGGAGTACTGTGTTAAGAAAAGTTGTAAATGAAAGCCGATTTTACCACGGAACCTCACAGAAGTTAGGTTTCATGGGTGGTACTGAACCAAAACTCTTTTTGCCAGTTATGGGAAAGGAAAGAAACATGGAATGATTTTTGAACTTCTTCCTTGGAAGTGGTAGTTTGGCCCCTCTCCCTCTCTCAGAAACCAGAAGTCTATCCCATTGATTTGCAGATAATCTCAGGGTCTTCAGAAGGTAATTAAATAAACATGCACAGTTTCTCTTCAGTCCATCCATGTATAACATGTTGACTGCAAGAGCCATGAACGCTGCATGCCCCCAGCGGCTGCACGGGGCATGGTAAGCTCTTGTAGGTAGTGGCAGCAGCATTGGCAGAGGGAGCATGGCAGCAGTAAGCAGGAAGCTCCCCAGGCACCTTTTCTCAAGGGGTGCACCACCATGCTCAGGGGGTGCACGTGCATCTGTGTGCACCCCCTACACATCAATGGTAAGAGCTGTGCTTCTAAGGATTCCCTCACAGCAACTTACCCCAGAATTCTTCCCTCCCAGGTCCAAGGGATTGCTACAGTAGGAGGCTACTTTCCTTTTAGATCAGGACTCTAAGGAATTGCAGTAGCTATTGTAATGATGGTTAAATGTAATTTACCATTCAATGCAGACAAAAACTTTGGATGCCTGTAGATGTACAGGATGCCTGTAATTACAGCACATTTGAGCACTTAGATCCCCAAGAACCACTGTAATTAAAAGTGCTCTCACACCACAGAGTGTGTGTAAAGATGCCCTTTGATTGTTAACGTGGTTTCTGCATGTGGTTCAGGTACAACCAGATACCTGATATAAAATACAAAGTATACTTTACACTCATTCTTTTTTCAGCCACTGAAATGCTCCTTTACTTAACGGAAAAGTAAGCCAGGTCATTAGTGTAAACAAGAATCAGGCTTCATGTCTCTTGCATTGTGCTGGTTACCCCATCCTAACACAATGCTGTTCCTTCAAGCTCCAAAAGGAGGTCTTCAGTGGGAAACCAAGTTTATGAAGGAGTAGCTCACCTGACCTTTCTTATCATCTTCTACAACTAAGTGAAGTGCAGTGTTTTGGTATTTGCAAGTGGTTTCTACCAGATTGTTTGTAGTGTCTGCCTGAAATGGATGCGGAGGAAACAAGATCTTCCTGCTTGCTCCCCCTCCCAGCCTACTCAAGCCTAGCAACTGAGCTGGATAAACAACTAGACAATCTACGGCCCACAGGCCAGATGCAGCCCACAGAGCCATTTGATCTGGCCCATGGATGGGAGGTTTTAGCAGACAGATTAACTCAGTTCAGGTCAAAGGTGGGCAGATGCATGGCAGTTGCACAGGGAAAGCACCAGCACTGCTGTTTTTGCCCACAGTGGCTCAGGGAAACTATCTGCAGCCAGAGCATTTCGCTGCAGCAGGGGACTTCCCAGGGATCCCAAGGATCCTCTAAGACTCTCTCCTGAAAACAGGAAAATAAATTGGGACCCTAAGAAAGGCCTGTTCCCTTAGCCAGTGAATGTCATTCATAGAGCCTAACTCACCAAGTATTTTCTTCATGTCCTGGACTTAAGCGGGTGACTCTTGTTGTCTGTGTTCCTGCCTGGCTATTACTTTAATGTTTGTTGAGATTAGACATAAATGGAGTTCTTTCTCCATTTCAAAATTTCAATCAGCATGCTCAAATAGATTTATTCTGGACTGAAAACAACAACAACTAAATCCCCAGTGGCCTGGACTGTATCTATTTCAATTGTCTCTATCCATTTGATATGGAACTCATCACATGTATAGTGCAAAAGTTCAAAGAATAATTGCTTGAAATAAGACTGACCTTGTCTTAAAATAATCAGGGACTGTGAAAGAAACATTTTTTTCTCTAAAAACCATTCAAAAGAATTGACTTGCCTTTTTTTTCCTTTTGCAAAAATAAACTCATACAAACTTCTGTCTAGCTCTGTAAAACTATTAAATTAGGAAATAAAGAGAAGCCCAGTCTGTCCAAATAGGTGCAGTAATGTCAAGTTAATACATTATCAGATGTAAGCTAACTTTCTATTAGATGTTAGAAAACATTTCTTCTCCTACTGGTGTTACCACTTGATAAGTAATGAAATAAATCCAAAGACATTTTATTTCCCATCTTTGTAAAGATGGATGCACAGAGTTGCACCTTCATATATTTGTTTTGCGATTCAAAAATGTGGCTTACTATAATGCAAAAACTCCATAGCCTCACGCTGTATTGTGAAATTGTCACGGTCTTAAAACACAAACAATGGGGCATTACTAAGCTGCATGTGTTTCATTTTACCCTAACTTTAGCCTACATAAAATATGAAACAATAGAATTCAGCCCTCTTATTGTGTATAGTGAAATAACAATTGACTTATTTTTCTTATCAATAAGTGTGGATAAATGGCTTAGAGCAGGCAGCCTATGGATAAATGGCAGTGGGAAAAACAGTTATAAGATTTAAAGTCTTTTTACAGTTTAGGTTAGAGGTTTTGCAATGGGCTATGCCATGTTTATGAGCAGGGATCTTGGTTTTCCTTGATTAAAAAAACCCAGCAAATTCTCTGGTAAAAAGTTGCAAATTCTCTGATCACCCAAAATCTGTAATCAATATGAAACATCACTAATATATATAGGTATTAATTGAACATAATGGGCTTTTATTTATTTATTTATTTATTTTTTTACATATCTATGATTTTAAAGCAATTTGGAAGCCTACCAGTGTCTCAATCCAATAATAAAATAAATTCTAGATACCTATACATTTTGGTATTTGGTTTTGGGTTTATCATGGGAAAAAAAAAAAAAAGAGCTCCCCCTGCCACCTTAGTTCACAGAATGCAAGTCCAGGCCCCTCACTTCCAAGCAACAGCCCCCTGGCCCTGCTGGTGCCCCTCGCCCCAGCTGCCAGGGCTACCGAGCCAGGGACCCAGGTCTGCAGCCCTCTGTCCCCCATAGCAGCACAGAAGCCCTGGTTGCTGTCCACAGGAGGTGGCAGCTGCTGTGGCCCAAGTGGGGAGTATACCTCAGAGCCTAGCTCCCCTCTCCTGTGGGCAGCATGGCCAGATCAGAGCCCATGGGGTTGTGGGGGCAGCCTGCTGCAGGCTTGGGCTCCCCGTCCTGCTGCCTTTTCCCTGAGACCTCCACATCCCAGCAGCCAGGACCCAACGTGGAGGGCAGAGCAGGGCTTGGCAGGAAAGCTCCCTGCTGCTATGTGTGCAACCACCCTGATGAGGTGCCTCCTACCTGCCTGGCAGCTATGAGGGGCACAACCCCATGCTGCTGCAAGGCAGGCAGGGGGCTCCTTACCAGGGTGGTATGGGGCTTGCAGTGGCAAGGAGCTTCCCAGCCCCACTCTGCCCTGCTATGCTGGGTCCTGCCCACTGGGCTGTGAAGTCCCCAAGGGATGGCAGAAGGGTGGGGAGTCCAAATCCCCAACAGGCAGCCCACCCAGCACACAGATCTGGGGGGGCATATGCCCCTCCAGGAGTGTGCACAGCAGTGGGGAGTCAGCCCCTCCTCCCCTTGCCCCTTAGATGAGCTGCCCGCAGCTCTGTCCCACTATGCGCCCGGGCCCTGTAGCCACACATTCTGGCTCCAGGCCCCGAGCCCCATGCACCACATGGGCTGGGAAGCAGCCCCAGCCCTGCCCAACTTCCTTCCTCCCTATGGGGGCCTCAATCTCACCCCCAGACTTACCTGTGGGAGCTCCTCATCAGGCTACCTGGCAGCCATGTGTACGTATGCACATGGCCTTCCTTCCACTCCCCTCTCCCCTTGCAGGCTGGGACTCTGCCAGCCTGCAGAGAGCACTTTGCAAAAGTGGAAAATACATGTGTTTCTCCATTAAAATGAGAAATCTGCATTTTTTTCAGTTAAAAGGGAAAATCCATGTTTATTTTCTGTGGGGAACAGAAAATCCAGATTCCTGCTTATGAGACAGATATTTTGGGAGTTACATTATTTAGAATAGTTGGCCTACCACATACACATCCAATGTTTTAAGTGATTATGCCCACTTTGGCAGTATCTTCTCTAGGTAACTACTAGAAGCAAATCAACATAGAGTTACTTAACATTGGTCTGAGAAGCTGATGTAATGTTGTTGAGCCTGCTTCACAAGTATTGCATATTGGTATATGGGCTAAATTAGCTGTATATACAATTCTAAATGCTCCCATGCTGTTTGGAAACATAGTGAGAACCTGCCGAGCAGGACAAACAAACACTTAAGACTGGAGGTTAGAACTTCTCAAGCTAAGTCTTTCAGGTGACTGACATACCAGCAGGCTTTTCCTTTGTCAGTCTAGCCAGCTCAGACCTTAACCTGTGGAGTCAAGCAGGGTAACAATCCTTTCCTTGAAGATCTGCATGAGTGTTTTTTGACATTGTTTTTGTTCTGGATTTGGATTTTTTTGGTTTGTTTTATCCCCCTTTTCCTCCATCAGAGAAAAACAAAAAAGGTAAGAAGGGCACAATAATTTCTACAAGATAAGAATGGCATGAAACACCACTAGGTAGAAGACTGCAGAAATATCAAATAAATGGCAAAGAGCCCCTGCAGGTATAGGATATCCTGTTAGGGTTGCAGTTGAGACCTAGAAGATGCAAACTGGATGTTTAGAGACATCTATGTTGAGGGGTAGATGTGCTCAGACTGCTGAATGAGTTGTGGTGCAGGATCGGCTACGCTTCTTTCCCTTTTTGACTGCATCCTTTGCAGCTATTTGGCCACAAGCTGTCACCTCTCTGAGATGGAATTTTGTTCTTCTTCTTAGATCAGGCCCTCCACTACACAAATTTGTATGCACAATGTATTTACTAGATTTATGCAGCAGGTTCAATTAGGTTTAGTTATTTAAGGGATCCTTGGGGCTCTCTTTGGGACCTGTGACTGATGATGAATACAGTGATCCCATGTAGTTTTCAGGACAATATATTGTTTAATGTTTTTAAAAACTATTTAGGTCTCCCTGAATTTGATTTCTATCTTAAGTTTTGGATAGGCCTACCTTGCCTCATCATCTAGAGATGAGATTGTTCCTCAATATTCTCTGTCTCAGTCTTAGCTTGGACAGTGATGCCTTCATTCACACACTAGAAGATAAAGGGTCCTTGAAGGCTAATATCTCCCAACCATAAAAGTTAATGCACTGAAAATGATTGCCTTGCAATCTTGCTTCTTTTATCCCTGGACTATCATGGCTACAACACCAATGCTACTTAGTCTTTTCCTTAATATTTCACTTCATCTGTCTGTGTCGTTAGACTTTGGAGGGTTTGATTTCATTTTACCATTCTCCTGCATTGGATACATTTCTTGAGAAAATGGCTTAGCAAGCCTAGTATGGATTTTAAGTCAGTGAAACACCACCAATAGGTCTAGCATTGTCCTTAGTGGCAAATGGGGAATTGCTTCCACCAAGGTGCCAAGTGAGTTTTCTGACAGTGTTGCTAGTGAATGAACACAATGGCTGTATGTGATATATTGTACAATAACCAGATCAAAGCAGAGTGCTAATAAATTATTACAGATCATTCAAAGGCTGTCACATACCTACCACTAGGAAATGATAATGGCTTTTCAGTCAACAAGAGCTTGGCTGTCACAATGGGCAGGAGATATGTGCGTGTGCACACGCGCGCGCGCGCGCACACACACACGCACACACACACTAGCACAACATTTTTTTTTTTTTTTTTTTTTTTATGTAGAAATCAACCCTGAGAAGAATGCTGCATCTCACAGCACCAATAGATTTGCACAACTCTATTGGTGCTGTGAGATGCAGAATTCTTTGTGGGGTTGATTTCTGCATAAAAATGTTGTGCTGTTACAATGTATAACCTTCCTGGTAAAATCCGATCAGGAAAGGAGGCACATTCATGAGTCTTCACTAATGAGAATGCTGCTTCATGGTTTGCAAGTTATTCTTGTGCAGCAGAAGGAAGGCCAAAGAATAGAGCAAAGGATTGCACAGATCTCCTAAGATGCATCCACTCTCTGCCCAGTCTCTTTTCACATTTCATGAGTACAATTGAATTAGAGGGCACTAGCCCTGCTCTCCCAGCAGCAAACTGCCTGCAGACTCAAAAGACTTAATTTATTTGGCCTTTTTAGTATTCCCTGCCAATTTACTGAAGACTTGAATAGGAAATACGAACTGATAAACTTGGACTGTGAACATATGAAAGAGCTGCATTTATTTTAAGGTAAATAGGTTTAAAACCGATAAAATGACTATGGGAATGCTGTATTATTTCAGATTGGCATGCATTGATTTAGAAATAAGTTCAAACTGAAAGCTAAAAATGCCATTTTAAAAGTGAAATAGGGGTGTACACAATGGAGTTGGCACCAGTATAAATTGACTTTAAAATTGTGTAAGTTAAATTTTTACAACTTCTGGGATCAGATGAAGTCTTTTTACACTTCATTGGAAAAGCCAGGCTTTAAAAAACAAAATAAGCATATTTTGGAGACTTTGGTGTACAGATGCACAACAGGCGTCTTAATTTTTTTTTTAATCCAATTTATAGTTGATCAAAAAAAGTGAGAGGGGAAATGGGTGACTTTAGAGTCATGCAGAATCACAGAGGCAAAGCCATAATGCCTCCTATGTTGAAACAAGTACAGTGCAGGAGAGGAGACCATGCCAACAAAGAGCTCCTTCCTCCTCCTCCAGGCTTATTGTGGTTTGGTCTCAGCCTTCATGTTGGTAAAAGTTGTCACTGAAGCATGTGGTGTACACAACAGACTATGCTCATCTGGTTAACTGCTGAAGAGCAGTGGTGCTTTGTTCACTCCTTTCTCATGTTCCTTACTCAGGAGACAGGAGGATGGAGTGATATACGAGTAGGGTGACACAGGACCCAGCTAAATTAGTTTTATTCCAGATGATGTTTCCTGCCACTAGGGAAATTTACCCACTGGATAAATACAGCTGAGGTCTGGCTGCTTTGCACTATCAGAATGGTGCAAAGGGGTCTAATTTGAGGAAAGCATCCAGCCCTCCAGGGTACAAACAGAAAAGTTACATTTGTCACATGATCATCCCCCTTAAAATTCTCTACAGCCATGCCATGACACACATGCTCAGCTGCAAAAGACTTTAGAAGTGGCTGATCACATGACAAATTAACCCTAATCAAATAAGGGATCAGATGAAGGCACTCCAAAGTGGAGCCCTAGGGAACTTGTGTTCCCTAAGATTCATTTGTGGTGTGATTGGAGCCATCTGCAGGAAGGGAGGAGGAAGAGGGAAGGGGAAGCAAGCTATTGGTTGGGGTTTGCCTGGCTTGAGCTGGGAAGGAGCAAGTGGATTGGAGCCCCCCTGCCTTGTGGCACCCTTAAAACCTCCACTCCAGCTCAGGCCAGGGAAACCCCATCCAGCAGCTTATTCCTTTTCCTCTCTCCCCTCTTCCTTCCTGCAGACCGGAGCTGAAAAGAGGGGGCAGGGCTAGGGAATAGGGGTGACTCCTTGGATGCAGGCAGGCTCAATCCCTGCAACAGGTGAACATCTGTTTTGTGGGGGGGGGGCACTAACTCATGTTGCTTTATGTAAAGCACCATAAGTTAGAGCAGGGGCTTGCATGTCTGTCAGCAAACCCAAAGTCCTGTGTGAGATGAGAATCAAACTATTTCTAACTCGGTTAACTGTTCATCTATTTAATTATACATACCAGAAGAAAGGGAGAATACCAGGCCAGAATTTTAGCTCTTGGGCTAGATCTTTAGGTTCAATCACAGAAAGTGAAAAGCTGATTTTGGGCCTCCCAATACTGAAACCTGGTTCAGACCCAACTGTAAGAATCAGCAGCTCCTTGTTCTAAGCTAAATATCTCTACAGCAGAAGGGGAGGTACC
>JAGPOW010003642.1:88175494-88217665 GCA_030014935.1 Caiman crocodilus | reverse complement strand
AGTTACTTAACAAACAGAGTATAACATAATACAAACATCATAAGGCAAACAGCACATCTTGTCAATAATGAGAGCATTGATCCAGCGGGAGTCACTAATCAAAACTCCAAGACACATCCTTTCTTTAGTAGGAGGCCCAAAACTGGATACAGTACTCCAGATGTAGCCTGACCAGGGCTGAATAGAGGGGAATAATCACTTCCCTATGTTTGCTGGTATAATCTGGGTATACCAGAGTGTGTATTCCCCTCTCCAGTAGAAGGGGATGGTCAGCAGGGTGCTTGTGCTGGAGATGGAAACTGCAGCTTGCTCGCAGCTTCCCCTTCTCTGGTGTCTCTATAGAGGAAGACCAGGACACTATCTTAACTGTATACATGGCATATTCAGATGCAAAACAAAAGAGGAGGGGATAGAATAAACTGGATGGGTGATAAATAGTTACATAAAGTATATTAACGCCAGCAAATAACAGAACAGGCAAGTATAGCAGTCCTTAAGACCTGTGATAGAAACCTCACCCACAGATCCTCAGAGGGCAAGTATGTCCCAGCAATTACTGGGTATTGTGGCAAAGGATCAGGGATGCAGCCACCAGCTGCTCCCATCCCATGGCAGAGTCTTCAGGTTATTCAGGGCAACTGGAAGTGGTAGCTCTTCCCCAGCTTTTCTTCTCTGTCCCTCATAGTCTCACATCTCATGCTGTGCACACAGCTCCTTATATACCCGCTTTTGGGGCCCCAAGATTGAAGTGTGGCCAATCGGAAGGAGGTGGAGCGCAGTCTTCAAATAGGTCCACTCTTCACCTTGCCCCAACATAGGGGTCAGGTGGTCTCCTCCTGAGGCTCCTCTCCTGCTGGTCCTTGATTCATGGGTTTGCCCCACCAATCACTTTGGCAATTCTTCTCTCAGTTCCTCAGGCTTGGAGATAGACAAGTCTGCCACGCTGGCAATGCTCCTACTAATGCAGCCTAGTATGCGGTTAGCCTTCTTGCCAAAAAGAGTACACTGTTGGCTCATATTCAGCTTATTGTCCACTGTAACCCCAGGTTCTTTTCTGAAGAGCTGCTACTTAGCTAATGAGTTCCCAGCCTGTACCAGTGCATAGGATTGTTCCATCCTGCGTACAGGACTTGTCCTAAGTGCTGTCCCTCTTATTCCATCCTAAGTCCAGTGCACTTGTCCTTACTAAAACTCATCTATTTTGTGTTACCTAGTCACATAAATATGTATTTAAAAATACCAATGAATACTACTGGTAACTAGGTTTTAGAACATTGAATCTGAAAAAAAGAAATGGAGAATTTGCCACTAGTGTACTTTTTTGTATAAATAGAGCAGCTCTAAATCACGCTGTACACAGACAGACCTTTTTAGGTCATCAGGCTATCAGAGACACATGCACAGGGAATTGGTTTCAGGCTACTATAGAAGATGTTCAGTGAACAGATATTGTAGTCCCAAGCAAAATATACTATTGCTGCACCATGTTGGCTTATGTTTATGGAGAAGGAGATTATCTAGCTATCTATATAGAGGTGTATAGATAGACTTAAAAAACAAACAAACAAAAAAACAAAAAAAACAAACATGTTAAGGGCTGTAGTACATGAATACTATGAACAATAGCTTAGTGAGAATGCAGGGTCCAAGGGACCCTGTGCTATACCTTAATTCTTATGTCAACAGTGAAGGGAGTCAAAGACTTTCAAGCAAGTACATGCTACAGCAACCTGTGATGTAAGACTATCTATCTTTGTCCCCCCACACACTCTCTCTCTCTCTCCATCAAGAATGACAGGAGTGGGCAGGTGGAGACAGAGCCCTGCATCAGGCCATATGCTCCCCCTTCCCCACCACTCCAGGTCCAGCCTCACTCCCCACCCCAGAGGTGGATTAATGTCTACTGGCACCCTGGGCAACACACAAAATTGGACACTCCCTATGCCCACAGGAGCTGGGCTATGGAGGGGTGTGGGATGGAACTCATCCCCTCCTGGTTCTGGCAGGGGAGGCTGGGTGGACCCTGCCAGGCTGGGGGTGGTGGCATACATGCCTGCCTCTTCTCCCTACTACGTAACCCTGCCCCCCAGAGGCATGCACACAGATGGGTGCATACTCTACTCTCACTCACTCTTCACATGTACACACAGAAACAAACACAGTCTACCTGCCACGAACACAGACACATGCATGAACACAGAGACACACACATACAGACACAGATGCATGCACACAGAGGCATGCATACAGAAAGACATGTGCAAGCACATACAGATGCACACATGCACACCCCCCAGGCACATACCTTCCCTTTACAGAACCTCCCCCCAACTCTCCATCACTCCGAGGCAGCCCCCTCCTCCTCCCCCTGCAGCCACCCGTGGCTCCCTCTTGCTCCTCCTGGCCCCTGTTGCACTGACTGGTGGAGAACTGCTGCTGGGCTGTGTCCCTGCAACTGCAGGCACAGGCTGAGAGTGCTGTACTGTGCCTCTTGCGCAGGAAGCAGAACTTGGAGGGGCAGCTACAGGGGTAAGGTAGATTTGGGGGGCTATGCCCCCCTCACTGCTGCCTACCTTGCTGTGCAGCACAGCTTGGTGCTCCTGGCCTCCCTCCCTGGTGTAGCATGGTGCTGCGCTGCACTCCTGGCCAGCATGGCCTCAGCCTGCCCCCGCAGACCTAGTACATCTCCCCACCCCCATACTCTGGCTCTGGCCCTGCTCCCCCCCACACTGTGTCCACCTAGGCCACATCTGCCTGCCTCCCTGTTCCCATCCCTGCCTGCCTGCTGCCTCCCCCTCCCTGCTGGCTGTTTTGGGAGTGGCAGGGCTGGGCAGCAGGGTGTTTGGGGGGCAGGGTGGCGTTGCCACCATGATCCCCCTCTTTGCCCTCAGGCAGGGAGGCAGGGGGAAGTCCTGCTGCTCAGATGGCAAGTGCATGTTCCCTGCTGCCAAACTTCCCCAGCAACAGCACAAACTTGGGCCTGCTTAGCCCAGGCTGTCTAATTGGGTGCCCGTGCAGTTGGCAAGAAGCTTTATGGACAGATGCACACAAAGACAGACTAAGCCTTTTGTTATAATAGAATATATCCACCTATCGTCTTATATCACATGTTGCTGTAGCATGCACTGACTTGAAAGTCCTTGACACCCTTCACCACTGATATGAGAATTAAGGAATAGCACAGGGTCCCACTGACTCTGCATTCTCACTGAGCTATTGTTTATAGTATCAATGTATTATAACCCTTAGATGCAACACATTTGGTTTTTTTTTTCAGAAAGCCATCCCCTATTAGTCCAGAAGAGAATGGGAGAGACTATTCTGTTCTATTGGACACATGCAGAACCAACAAAAAAAGACTTTAACCTCATAGTTAAAAATAAAGATGAGTTAGAAAACTGCTTAACACCACTGAGGGGATAGCTGCACAATGAATCCCACCCTCTTCATAGGAATAATATCTGTGTTCTCAGGGGCCCTACAGTCCTGTTAAGAACCACACTCTTTCCACAGATTTAATCTAGCTCAGGGTATTGGGAAAAGTGTCTCCCATTTATTTTGCTACCAACAACTTCCTACTCTGGGTGCAGGTTGTCAACACTACCCAGGTACGGGGTCATGCCATTTCAATACTATTCCTTTAACTGTCTTTCTTGTGAGTGCGAGTATGCCTGATAGGTAAACTGGGAAGACAGACTGGATATTGAATAGAGAGGAAAAAGTTCCATGGAAAAGACAAGATGAAGGACATGATTTGAGAACTATAATTGGGTACATTGAAAATGGTCATTTTGCCTTCTAAGAGTGAGAGTGAATATGAGCATGAATGATTTATCTGTGTTAGAAGCAGCTTGGTGGGTTTAGAGCAGAGGTGAGCAATTATTTGGGCTGGAGGGCCACTTAATTAGTTTTGGTGAGCTGTTGAGGGTCACACATGTAAACTTAATGGTGTTTAACAACAGTTATACCTAAAAAGTTGTTAAACTTTATACTATAAACCTGTTTTTCGCACACCATCACCATATTTCCATGCATAATTCCAGAAAAAGTTCTTAAACTACCACACAATTTTTTAAATATCATATTTTCATAAACTTTTCTATAAAACAGTTCCCACATCACTACAGATAATCATGTTGCCAGTTTCCAAACAACCCGCCACCCTGTGCTGCGGATTAAGGCCAGGTGGTGCTGGACCATGCCAGATGTGCCATGTCTGATGCTGCTTGGGGTACAGGGTGGCCACCATGGACTCCCCAAGAGCAGCAAGTCTGCACAAGCACAGGGTGAGCAGCAGGGCCTGAGCCAGGCAGCACCCTGGCACCAGCTCTGCAGAGGAGCAGCCCATGCCTGTCTGCTGCTTGAGAGAGCTTGGGGAGGGGAGCGGACAGGGGCTGTGTGTGGTGTGGCTGTTGCTCATTTCCCTGTGGGACATGTCCAGGCTGCTTTACCAGCTCTGTCTGTGCACAAAAGGCCCCTGGATACACTTCATTGCTCTCCCTGCCATTGCACATGGCAGCTAGAGACCATGCCCAAAGTGCTGCTTTCCTCCAATGGACAGGTGCAAGCATAGGAGTCAGAAGGGCCATACACAGCAGTAGTTCACCCTCCTTCATGTTGTTTCCACACTTAACCAAAATAACAACACTTATTAACATACTAACAAATGTGATACATGTCTACCCAAAACTTACCCACTGCCAGATAGAACCGTTTGGCTGGCTGGATACAGTCCATGGGCCACGTTTTACTCACCCCTGGTTTAGAGTGCAACTGAGGATTGGTTCTTCTTTTAAAGCATTGTAGTCTAGGAGGTAGGTAAGTCAGAAGACTTGCTGTGCTTGTTGCTTTGTGAACTGTTATTCTTAAGAGTGCTAATGGGTAAACATCTTCAGGTGGAGGGGTGTGAGGAGAGGGGTTACATTGATTTTACTGAATTTGTTCAGTTACTGAATTTGATTATAGCAGCTATGATGAGATTAAAGTGTCCATCGATGGGCTTGCATTGTTTAACTAAATAGCCAAACAGCAAAAGTATTTGCTTTCTTGCTCTTTTTGTATTATTGGAGTAGAGTAAGTTGAGGAAAGGAAAAAAAGCTTGCCATAACACATGTAGCACATATTCTCTAAACATGTAGCACATATTTCTCTCCACCCCGCCCTGATTTAAGTGTGGCTAAATTGTGTTTAGGTTCCAATTTTTGTAATTTCCTAGTTTCTTCTTCCTTGCTCATAATGTGATTGGAGCTTGAAAGACCCAGGTTTCCTGCTGTTTTCTCCCCTTGCTCTATTACTTTTTGCATACAGTCAAATGAGTTTGGGGCTTTCTCCAAAGATGGAGAATATAGTTAGCTTTAACTTGCTAAGCAGTAATTGATGCTGCTATTATTCCCACATGACTCATGGCTTTCCTGTAATAGTGTTAAAATGCACTTTGAATGGGAGAGAATAATGCCCCATTCTGCCTAAATGCAATCATTTTAAGGGTGGGTGTGGGGGAATGCTAGCTAGGGAACAATTTTGAATGTGTGAAGAAATGCTTAATATGTTCAAGTGGCAAGGATTTGGATATTGTGTGGTACCTTTTATTGGACCAACTGCATGACTGGGAGAGACTTAGGCAGGTTTTTGGATACAAAGCAGTCTTCAGATTCTTGCCTTTCACACACTTCATGGACAATCACAGTAATATCACCCCAAGACTACCTTACATTCATACTGTTGTTATTTAAAGTATCCCATGTATAGGGTCCTTTCAATGAGTTCATGATCAGTCTGACTGTCAAAAAGCAAAATGGAAGTAAATATTTTTTTTTCTACATTCATACTGTTGAAGCTGATTTTTTCCGTTCAAAGGGACCAAAACATTCCTAGTGGAGCAACTTGGGTAAAGGTGATATTTGGCAGGTGATGTTCGCAAAGATGGTATCAAGTCTAGTTCTCCTATGGTCCTTAATAACTCTATATGAATGCAGATTGCACTACACTTGGCCTGTATGTAAACAGTAGCTGGGTTTAGCATGGTATGTACTGTAGGTCTCCAGGGAGTCACCAGTGTTTTCAGAGCAGGTTTTGTCAATGTTATCTAACTCCATTCCTGCTTTTCAGAGATTGTCACTGGTCATGTCGAGCACCCTCAGTTTGGATGTCCTGCGAGTGCAGTTAGATAGGGTTACCATATTTTCATGTCCAAAAAAAGAAGATACCTACCATGCATGGGGTGGGGGGAGAAATGTGATGGGTGGGGGAGGCAGTGATGGGCCGGTGCCCTGCCCCTGCTGTTGCCCTTCACTGCCAAGCCATAGCCCCTCTCTCCCAATGCACTGACTTCAGCCCTGCCAGTGCCCCTCACTCCCAAACCACAGTACCCTGCCCCCCTGGGCCATGATGATGCCTTTCAGTCCTGACCCACAACTACCCCTGTGTCCCTGCTGGTGCCCCTCACTCTCAACCCACAGTCCTCTGGTGCTGCCAGTCCCCCACTCCCAATCCACAGTCCCCCCACCCATGCCCCTCACTTCCAAGCCACAGCTCCCTCAGCCCTGCCAGTGCCCCTCACTCCTGACCCGCAGCCCACTGCCCCTCAACCTTGCTGGAGGGGTCCCAGTTGTCCCCATCCAGACTGAGCTGGAGCATGGTAACTGTGGTTCATGCAGGCACAGCCCCTTAAAGGCTAATTGCATGGTTCCACCCATCCTTACTGTGGCAGGGCACTGTAGGCGTCTGCTGCTTTAAGCGCCTAAGCCAAGCTGTCAGGAGGTGCTTGATTGCAGCAGCCATGTTAGATCCTTGACTGCCTTTATAATGGGATCAGTTTCTCTACTGGCAGAGGAGGCAGTAACATTGTCTGGTTACAGCTATCATCCTGGAGGTAAGGGCAGGAGCTGTAGGGAATGGTTTGGAGGCTCCAGGTCCTGGGCATGACCTAAAACTGCACCCTGCTGGGAGTGGGTGGCCTGGTGGGGCTCTCAGTGATGTGGGAGCCCCCAGGAAATGCTAGGCCAGTGACCAGCCCCCATGAAAGGCAAGTAGGGGTGCCTTAACCCCAGCCCTCCCCTTCAGATGGGTTGAGAATAGGATCAGTAGCCAAGTACAATGACATGCTGCTCCAGGGGGGAAGAGTCCCCTTTGCGCACACCACAACTGGTGCTCCAGGGTCTCATCAGAGGAGTATAGGCCAGGTGAACTTCTGGAAGCTCCTGAACCAGTTGGGGAGAGACCCCACAGAGCCAGGCATGCTCCCAGGAGCACCTGAGCCAGGAATGGGGCACCCTATTCCAAAAATGTAGGCAGGAGGTGAAGACCCTGCTGAGGGACTTGACTGGTCAATGCTGGGGCTGGAACTTAAGAGTCAAAAAGGCAAGGGGCCCACCACAAGGGATGCCCATGATGAGCGCAGAAGCTAGGGGTCCTGACTGGGCCTGAGATAGGGCCAGGGCTTATGGAAGCTGAAGGTCCCCAGGGTTGGGGACCACAGCTAATGGGCAAATGTGAGGGTTTAGCTAACTGCCTGAGATGCCATCTGCAAGGCTTGGACCATTGTGTAGGGGTAGAATGGAGCTGCAGATAGACCCCCAATATCAGGGTGCAAAAATGGGCAGCTTACCGCCTTAGCTAACAGCTTTATTACCAACAAGGCATGGTGGGCAAGACAGGTGGGCAGTATGCCCAGAGGCAGGTAAAGAGCTAGCTGTGGCTTGTGAGAGATGCCTATCTCTCCACATCTACACCATACCCACAAGTGTTATTGTACCATCTCTCATCTGGTAGGCATCATGGCCTTATTAGCCTCCTCCTGCTATGCTCTCACTGGACCCTCTACCCCAGGCCCATGGTACTGGATCTAATTTCTAGGCTCCAGCCTCCCTAACTGTGGGTCCCTAACCCTGTTGGTCTCTAGCAGTGGCTCCTCCTCGATCTTTGTTCCTGCTCCTGGGTCTGTCAAGATCCCCAGGCCCCTGCAGTCCTTCCTAGACCGTTAGCCCCTCCTGGGCCCTGGCCCCACCCTCAGGCCAGCTGAGATCTGCAAGTTCTCTGGCCCAACTTGCCCCTTGAGCTTGGTCTCCGGCTGTTGCCTCTCCTGAGTTGGTTTGGAATTGCCAGGCTCCAAGCCCTGGCAGTCTCCACCTCTGGGCTTGTGGACCCTCTGGTCCCATACTTGGACCCTCTCTGGCCTATTGGCTAAGTAGGCTTTGAGTCTGCCCCAGTATGTCTCACGGCTAGATAGCTGTACAACTTAATAAAAAGCATCTATGCCCTCTGGCAGACAGCCAACCCGTTTGAGTTTAGCATAAAATAAAGGCCACCTACCTGCATAAACATGCCTTTCTCTTTGCTCCAGGGAACTTTCCCATGTTCCCAGGCCTACAGAGTTGCTTACCCAATTGCACTGTCAATTCAGGAGCCCTGCTACTTTGCTGCTTAGAGCTTTTCACAGCACTCAGGACTAGACTACCTGACTAGCTCAGGCCAGAGGCTTATATGGCTCAAACTGGGTCCTCTTCCAGTCAAGTAAGTCCTTAATCAGCCCCTCTTACCATGTGGAAGCTCCCTGGATGCTTTTCCTCTTAAAAGGACCAGCATACCACTCATCCTGTCACAGTGACCAAAAATTTGGCCAAATTATTACCTGTGCACTAACATCCATAACCAGCCAGCCCATGGTGCTAGCCAGGTTGTTTGTAGCCATGTTATAGGCATGAACATAACCCCAAAGCCCAATACAAAGAATCAAGGGTTCCCCAGCCCCTTTTTATACACCAGTCAAAACAACTTCACATTTACATCATACTCTTCCTAGCTCTAATTGCTAAAACAGCTTTAGGTGAAATTGACCACATCCTATTTCTTGCCCATCAGCACACGCTTCCTACTACACAGATACATCTGTTTGCCAGGTCTTTCTCCTGTCCTTATTCTGGTGTTCTCTATTGGTTTCCATAGACTCATAGAGGAGCAGGGGTGGCAGGGACCTCCAGAAGTCATCTAGTCCAGTGGTTCTCAACATTTTCTGTACCAGGATCCATTTGTAAATGTTGATGAAGTATCTTAATTCAGTGCCTCTAGCTCCTGACCTGCTACCCCCCACCCCCTCCAGGCCCTAGTCCCCCAGTGTGTGGGGTAGGGGGAGGGTGTGAGATGTGGGAATCCCAAGCAGTCCCTGGCAGCCTGGAACTCTGCCAGCCTACAAGGGAAAAGCCATGTTTCCCATGTTTTTCTCCTTTAAAGGAGAGTCTGTTTTTAAAATGTGTTCATGACCCTTTCATATATTCTTGCAACCTACTTTTGGGTCACAACCCACAGGTTGAAAATATTGATCTAGTCCAATCCCCTGAGGCAGGATCATTCCTATCCAAACCATAACCTAAACGCTACAGAAGCCTACCATCTTCTCAATTCCCTGTCTATTGGCCAGGATGATGCCTTTAAAACCAAGTAGCTACTTTCCCCACACTTCTGTGCAAGCTCCATATAGCAATACAGCTTTGTGTTCCCGGGGCTACTGTGACTGGTGCAGTTGCACGTGATGTATTCGTGTGCTGATCCATGGTTGTGCTGATCCAAGGCTGTCAAACTCATCCAGCCCAATGGGCCAGCTGAGTGGCTCAGGGCCCAGTCCAACCAGCCCGTCTTGGAGGGGCCAGAGTCAGTGCCTGCTCCAAAGTCAGGGTGCACATGACAGCGGCTCTGAGATGTGTGCTGGTGCAGGCACAACCCTGGAGTGGCAGGAGCAGGCAGCTGCCCCTCGGTCCACACTGAGACCCACGAGCAGCACCCAAGGGTGGGATGCCAGCAGTTTGAATTATGGGGGAGCTTGGGGGCTGGGGAAGGGGGGATTGAGTGTCTTTGTAAGATTTGAAAATCGTAACTTGCGGGCATCTCCAGATACCATGATGGGCAGCCTAATTTTTTTGCAGCCCCCCTCCTAGGAGCAGCATTGCCAACTCTGACTAAAGCTGTTCTGGAAGATTACCCCTCCCTACAATGTGACATCGCATCATTACTTTTATTTTCTGAAAATCTGTCAGATTGCTTTCAATAGTCACCCAGAGATCAGGCCAATACGAGAGGGTTGGTGACCCTACCAAGGGTACTCAGTACCCCAGATGTGCAGCTGGACCCAGCCCCCGGGCTCTCTTCGAGGCTGCGTGGCGGCATGTAGGAGGAACTGCGATGCAGGGCGGTGGGTAGCCGCCCCCGGGCACGGGAGACACGCTGAGTGGGCTCACCATCATTGCCGGTAGGAGACGAGGCTCAGGACCTGGTGGGTCCAACCTGGCCGCCCCCTTCACCTGCCTCTGCCCCGCCCCGTCGGCTACAGCCGCCCCTGGGAGCAGGGCGTGTCGCCCCCGCGCGACGGTACCCACCCCCCCTTCCCCAGCGCGCGCGGGAGGGGGCGGAGCCACCTGCCGTTACCGCCCCTCCCTCCAGCCACGTGACGCAGGCCGGAGGCAAAAGAGGACCTCACGCTTGCGCCGCAACCCCCCCCATTAGGGAGGGGGTGGGGCAGAGTGCGGGCTGTACCACTGCATGCCGCCCTAGGGGGGAGGGCAGGGAAGGCGGAGCTCTACTCCGAGTTCACAAATGACGACGGCGCTTCGCTCTTTCCCTGACACGCTCTCGCGGCGCTGTTTCCCTCCCCCTCTCAAGTCTCCGCATGCGTTATCGGGAGTGGGGGAGTGACGAGGGAACGCCTTTCCACGCATCCCCCCGGCGGGTGCAGAGTGGGTACTCCCCTCCCCCCCTCCCGCGTGCCGCGCGCTGGATGGTCGGGTCGCTGCGCTGCCCCCGGCCCCGGCGTCGCCGCTTCCTCCCGCTCCCGCCCGCCTGCGCGCCGACGCTCCCGTCCCCCTTTCCACTCCCGGTCTCGCGGCGGCGCCGGCATCCCCATGGCGTACAGTCAGGGTGGCGGCAAGAAGAAAGTCTGCTACTACTACGACGGTGAGCGGGGGAGGAGGGAGCTGAGCAGTGCCCCCCCCCCCCGCCCTGCCCCGCTTGTGCGCGTCCGGTGGGAGGGGCTCGAGCCGCTGCCGCGCTCGCTGCTTCCCGGGGGGGTGAAAGCGCGGGTGTCCGTGCGTATCTGCACGTTTGTATGTGAAAGTGCAGGCGTGCTAGTCTGCGTGGGGGGTGAGAGAGAGTGTGTGTCCGTGCGTAGTTGTGTGTGTGCAAGGTGGGCGAGGGAGGGAAAGCATCGTGTGTGTGCAAGGGGTTGGGTGCCTGTGCATCTAGGCATATTCGTGCATGCGTGTCACACATCTGTTTGAAAAGGATATGTATTTGTGTGTGTAAGGTGTGTTTGCAATTTGTATCTAGTAGGTGTGTGCGAGTGCTGGGGGGGGGGCAGGGGGTGAGGTATCCAGGTTGTCGTATTGGTGTAGAGGCAAAAGGAATCAAAACTTGTGACAAAGGTGATATCTTTTATTAGACCAACTAGATATTTGCGAAAATGGGGGGGGGGGCGGCTGAGAGCATAGGTGTCTGTACATATTGTGTTTGTGAAGCGTGTCTGAATGCTTGCACATGTGTATCTCTGTGTGCGTCTCCACCAGTCAGGTTTTCACCCAGCTAACAGCAGCAACTGGTTTCATTGGCCCTAGCTATTCACTTTTATTTTTCCCTCTCGCCATTAAACCTCCCAGCCCTCTGAAGCCTGTTGTCCTGTATGAAGGACTGCATTGTCAGGGTTTAACTTTGTTATTGGTGTGGCTAATTGGACTCAACTGCTGTTTAAGGTTCATGTAAAGGAATGAGGTTGTCTTGGTGCAGTGAGCCCCCAGTATCCCACCTTAGACCAGACAACTGATTTTTAGCCCCCGACCACTGCAGGAAGAGGTGCGAGGTAGGCCAGAGGTAGGAATATGCTGGCAAGTGCCACCGCCCTCCCCTTAGTTGTATCCAAGATGCCTCAAGACAGAGCCCCAGGGTCTTAGGCTCCCAGAGGGTCCCAGCTAGCCATGGGCTAGACCCCTAGGCAGCCCCAGTCACAAACGTGTGTCCCCCTCTCTACTTTTACTTGTCTTGCTAGCCTAGAAACACAATGCCAAAACCCTTCACATATCCTGCCAAGTAGCATCCACATCTGCTCTGGGTGAAATGCCAAATGGCCTATGAAACTGGCTGGCAGGAGCTGTACTGGCAGGGTGCATGCTCAGGCCAGGGAGATGGGAGTGTTGGTGTGTTCAGAGAGCAATGCCTCCTGATCCATTTGATCAGCAATGCTAAAGCTATGATCTCAAATTTATATCTAATTTCATGTGTGCATCAGTTCCTCCATCCTTGGTTTAAGCCATAAAGGGGACGGGGACGTTTCCCTACAGCTGAACTTTATTAGTCAGATCAGCTGCAGATGATTTGCTTAGGTCTTATTTTCCTCCAGAAACATAATCTCAGAGAAACTGGGAGTGGCTGTTGGGGATGGGCCACTATTCTGGTGTTTGCAGTGGTGCTGGGGATATGGAAGCTGCTTTGTGATTCTTATTTTTTAGTTAGCTACTGTTTAGGGTTTTAAGAGCCTTGGCTTTAGAGCAAGGTGATGCCAAATGTGTGCTGGTGTGGCAGATATGTCTGCCGCCATTCAGAAATGGCAGATCTGGTGGGGCCTCTTCAGGGTTTCTAACATGCTAAGTGAGGCTGAGTGGTGGTTGCCGCCCCCTCTCTTTGTTGCTTGGTCTGGTTCTTTGTTCAGCATAAGGGGGGGAAAGAGGCCCCTGTTAAGGAGAATTTTGTTGAAGCTAGGGTATGACTTCCCTGGAAAAGAGTAAATGGTGTTCTATCTTGGCAAAAAGATATTTCAGAAGTGCTCTGTATGCTGTATTTGTATATCTGCAGCTAATAATCTTAATAGAATTGTTTGCAAAATATGTTGGGAAAGCAAAGTTTGCTTGATAAAACTAGGTATCCTTTTGCTAGAGCAGTGGTTCTCAATCCTGTTAGCCTCTGGGCACCCCTCAGGAAATACCAGCTCTTAGCTTTCCCTTGTTTTGGGACAGTAGACAAAATAATAGAGCAATTATTTGTGTTGCAAATAACTCAAGAGAAGTCCAAATGGTTTTGACACTTAAGGATTCCAGTTTGAAATCTCTGGGTCTATCTTGTGAATTGTGTAGGTGTTTGCATATGTAATAGCGGTGTTAATTGCATGCAGTCCTTAAAAAGATCTCATAGTATCCATGGTTAAGAATTATTATGCTGGGGTGGAATATTTCTGGCATTATAGTAGCATAACAATTGCAAGCACTGTTGCTTGAATGCCTACGTAGACTTTAAAAAAGTGCTGGAGTAAGGAACAATTTTGCACTGGCAGGATGCTGAACTATGATCCCGTTGATCTTTGCTACTTCTGATTTACATGAAAATACATATTTACTTGGTGAGTCCATGGACTTTTTCTATAGCTTATTTCATATTTGATTGGCTGTGTATGGGCATCTTTTCCTATGATGATTGCTCTTCCTCAATCTTTCTAAGCTATAATGTTTTGAAAGATGCAAGTTGCTAAGAAAACAATTGTTGAAAGATTTGTTTTTTGGTTGTATTCATTCCTGTCTATACATACAAGTTAATCAAGTCATAGGCTAGAATGAGTATAACTTAAAACTGGACAAATGTGTTCCTTCTGTAGAAATTGAGCTGTCTTAGAAAAATTGCTTATTTTGCAGTAGGGAACTGAAAAGTATTAGAACATTTCTAATAGCTGGTTTGTTAGCACCAGATCTAATAAGACACAAGTGCCCATAAGCTAGGCCTTTTAGATGTCTGGAAACTTGACTTTTTGGGTGTCTGGAAAGTGGAATCCAAAGTCCAGGATTAAGACCTTAGTCTCTTTTATACAGTATGTAAGGTTAAGGTACCTTGGGAGAGCAAGTGAAAAACCCTGCTGCTGAGTGAGATGCCACTTAGGGTTAGTCAGAATGAAATGCTAAGCTCATATGTGTCTGAATGTGTCTTTCTCTCTGAGTTTAAATTGGCTGCAAGGTTGCCTCTGTTTACTCAGGAATCAGAGCTTTGAACATGTTCCTGGATAGGTGCTTATAAAAATTCAAGGAACTGAGGGGAGCTCAAGCTGCTCATGATGTGGCTGATGGAAGTGATGATGATGGTGCTGCTGCGCTGTTGTTACAGAATAGTCAACTTGTTAGGGCATTCACCTAGGAATTTGGAAACAGGCTGAAGGATATATAACACAGAAGTGGGTCAGACATCTCCTGCTACCTAATGGACTGCCCTAACTACTAGGCTAGAGGGCTTCTTTTGAAGCTGGGCCATTACACAGGAAGAATTGCAATATTCATAGAGCCAGGAGAGAATGCTAGAGGGAATGTCACTTCATAGCAGTGGGTCCTCAACTTTTTTTTTGTTAGATTCAAGGAACTTGTCCATTACTTTTGTTTTAATGTGGTGGCACCTTGGTTGAGAACCACAGTTCTTTTGTGCCTCAGTTTACCTCAGTGGTTCTCAACCAGAGTGCTGATGCCACCACAGCCAGGTGGAGCTTCCTGGTATGCCTTGAGTAGAGCCAGGTCAGGGAGGGCTATGACAGGAATGCACACTCCTGCCTGCACTAGGTTTATCCAATACGTCTAACGCAGGCAGGAGTGTCTGCTCTTGTCCCAGTACTTCCTGGTCCTCCTTCCCCTGCCACTCCTGCTGGAAACAGGTGGCTAAGATGGTTCCACCAAGGATCAGACCAGGAAGGGCTATAGCAGGACAGGGCACCTCTGCATAGGTTTATCACATAATCCTAATACAGGTGGGGGCACTTGCTTGTGCCTCAGCCCATTCTAATCTGGCCATGCCCATATCATACAAGGCAGTTCCACTTGGATGAAGTGGTGACAGTTCCTCTACCACATCATCTGAGTTGAGAACCTCTGCTCTTATCTCCTAATAGGTAGGGCTGTCACCTGAGAGGAAGGGGTCTTGAGTCCCTGATTATTTCTCTCTCTCCTTTAGTCCAGTGACTTTTTTTAAAGTGTCATGGAAGAGAGAGGAGGAGAAGGTAGCATTTCCTTCTGAGCTACCCTACCTCCTAGGGCAGAATCCTCTTGTCTGCTTTCCTGATGCAGTGGATTTGGTGATCTTTGCTGCTGAGTGGTTCGGTTTTAATTGTTCATATGAAAGAAGTCTGCACCCATCCTAGTGTATGTCCTGGTGTTTCTGGCCCTGATCTGGATGGTGGGAGGTGTGGATTTGAATCCCCTCAGACTGGTGAGGGCCTGTATCTCTGATCTTCTATTTTCTGTTCTCTTTTAACCTTTCGTTTTTTGTATAATAATTTGGTGATCCTGCCCTCTTTTCTCGTGTTGCCACGGTTTTCATGGAAAGTGAAGGTGGCCATTGTGTTTTGTGCTGAATGCAGTTCTGTTAGTGTTTCTGAACCTGCTTGCTCTAGCTTCTTTAAGGACTTAAATGTCAGTTTGTCTAGTTTTTGAATCTCAATGAGGCATATAAGACCTAGGTGTCTGGCCGCTCAGGACAAGGTAGTTTTGGTCACAGAAGCACCATTGCAAGTATCTAATGAATTTTGTGATCAAAAAAGGGAGGTATCCCATGATTTTTGATACCTTCATGGTTAGGTGGCCACTGAGAAGGAGAGTGTTTTTTATTGCAGTTTTTGGACCAGGTGCACTGAGTCCTGTTTTGGGTGTCCTCACTTCAAAAGGAATTAATCTGGCCTCTAGTATTTATTTGTATAATGCCAAATGACAGCAGTTATTTCAGATTTCCTTCTAAAAGATACTGGTCAAAATTTGCTTCCTTAGAAATCAAAGCAGTTCTGTATCTTTTGGCTAGTTAATTTAAATGGCCAAATAATGCATAGATCTTAATAATGTTTTGTAGCCCTAGGGAAAGTTTAACTGTTTTGGGAGGAGAGAGGAGATGCCCAGAACCTTGAGTAACCAAAAATTAATAGTATAAAAATACCCTAATTTATAGCAGATAAATTAGTAACTATCTCTTGGTGCATGGCATGCAAACACAATTGGTCTTTATTTATGAGACTCTTTTATGGCTGCATGGAAGTTTCTGTGTAGAAGTAAACTCTTCTTTTTTTAGTTTTATTTTCTATTTTCACTTTGCTTCCCTGGAAATAAGCAGCAGCAGAGTAAGGAATGTTCATCAGAAAATCCACAATAAAAGGGGTGCCTTCATAAGTGCTATAGTTTAGTGTGGCATATTTTGAGTTTTAAGACTAAATCTTAGTTGAAATATACAAGTATGTCTAAAACTCTTCCTGTTTGAGACTGGACATATAGAAAAAATAAGCACTGATCTCTTTATGCCTGCCTGTGCCCACAAATTAGGAGGGTCAGAGAGGCCTAGAGAACATACCAGCAGCACACTTAGGATCTCTGTTATAAGAGAGCCTGAATGTGATGCTGAACTTGTGTGTTTTTGATGTTTGCATGTTGTCTGCTGCTTCTTTGTGTGGTTCTGCATGCATGGAGTGAGTACCTGTGGGTGGAGTTTATTTCTGAGTGAGTCTGGGAACTCAGAGTGGGATGCTAATAACACCAAGGTCTTGGGTTCAATTCCCAGTTGAACTAAATGATTTCTTGAGGTCCCTTCCAGCCTTACTTCGGATGAGGCATGCAGCAGAAGCCCTGAGTCTACCTGCCCTCTATAAAGCTGCACAGCTTGTGTCTGTCAGTTCCCACTTGCTGAGCATCTGTCAACTTGTAAGCTAGACAGCCCATGTACAGCTGTGCAGGGTTGAAACTTGCCACTCACAAGGAGCCTGGGATCAGGCTCCATGTGTGATGGAAATTTGCAGGAAGTGCAGTATTGGAGACCAGTCTCAGATGCAAGGCTCCCTGCATCAATCATGCAATTGGGATCTGTTCCTGATCCCCACAATCATGTGATTGTTGACATTTGTGATTATATTTGATTGTGATGTTAAAGTCTCCCAGTGCCATAGAGCTGTGCTGTGCCAGGTTAGGCATGCTTATTGACTGTCTACTTGCAGTATAGTAGAGCTACTCTGCAGTCCTAGGGTATATTTTAGGCAGTGTAAGATTTAATAGTCCCGTTCTTAAATAGTTTCATAGAGTGTTAAGAGTCCCGGTACACTAAAACTTCAGAGATCCTGTGTTGAATGTGTTTGGTTTCACCTAGAAAGGTGAGACTAACCCTGTTTGGCAATGCAATGTAAAAACAGTCCATTACTATGTTTAAATGCTGCTTTTGAAGTACAGTAACATTTCTGTTTAAAATGAAGCTACAGATCATCTATTACTTGCAGATGCAAATCATTCTGTAACTGAAAATGTTGTGCACATTTACATGGCCTGGTTCTATTGATTCCCAAATGCAGATTTCAACTGTGTTCACGTGCTGAAAGAAAATGTAAATATGCTTATTCTTGCACTGATTTGTTATTGATGCCTTCTCAACTGTTGATGCCAGCATATATTATTATTCCAGATTGTACACAGTTAATAATTGATCCTTGTATGTAACAGTTTATAAAAATGAGAGTATATCATCTTTATATTTGTGGCACTTAATCTTACAACAAGACTGGCTTATTAACTATAATTGCAACTGAAATAAACTAAGTAAAGTATCAATTCAGACTTATAGTTTCTCAGATCATCTCAACTGTGGTTTGTAACTAATCTCAAGCAAGACATTTTCTCTGTTACCACACATTTGTGGTGACCAGTAGTTCAGGTGACAGTGTCCGGAATAAGACATTGGTTTCCATTCTTTGCTAAAACCTTCTCATGATGAGAAGGTGGTGGATTTATCCTTCCATTCCTTTATGCCTTACTAAAGGAATCACAATCATTTTCTGTTTCTCATCTTTTATTTTCATGGTTTTCTTTCTGCTTGTTTGTGTCCCTGCTGTATTTTCTCCCCCTCCTCAGATTGTGTGTGTGTGTGTGTGTGTGTGTGTGTGTGTGTGTGTGTGTGTGTGTGTAATTCACTAGTGGAACAGTGTTGGGAGCTGTTGTATCCTGTTCTCTACAGTTGACTTATAATAGGAAAAGGTAACAAGATTCCTGTCAGTTGCTTCTGTTTGGCAAAATCGGATTTTACTGCAAATTTTCACAAGTAAAATACCTATGGGTTACAAATATGTTTACTACTGCTACTTATAAGTGGCACAAGCTTTGTTTGAAAGATGTTTAAATACAGAGTTACCTCAACAGTTAGGTTTCCTGCAAGTAACATGAACCAGAGGTGATTTTGTGACACAGTTTCTGTAATGTCCCAAGCTTATTATACATTCTTTCCAATGGGGACTCCATGTTGAAAAGTATATTTGAAAATGTAGTTTAAAGATGGACAAAGTCATCATGGGAACAGTGAAGGTCTTCAATTTTATTAATAAAAATAGGAACCTTTTTTTAAAGCTTCTAACAGAATAAATATTCAGTAATTTTTTCTCTACTTTGAAAAGTATCTTGTATACCAGTGCTGGTATTCTTTTTCCATTTTATAGTATTGGTAGGGGATGTAAACTTTTATTAGATGAGAGTAAAATAAACACAATTTTTTTTTATTGCTAATGCCTGGAAAATTTTGTTTCAAGGCTTTTTTGAACAATTATGTGGCTCTTTAAGTTCCAAACTTAGAACCACTTATGATTCAGTGGTTCAGCACTACCTTTGTAGAGCAAGTAGGACTGCTAAATGCTTACCAGCTTGGATCTTTTACTTATTTTTAACTGTTCGTACAGCTCACAGGCATAATTTCAATGGGTCCCACTTGGCTGCCCACTGCCTTTGTCACCAGGGATCGTAGTTTTCTGTTTGAAACTCACAAGTTATCTGATTTAAAAAAAAATAAAATTAAATTAAAAAATCACAAATTAGTTTTCTGAGGAGGAAGGCCCATTGCATAGCACCTGTCATAGCCTGGTGCTGCCCTCCCCCTGCGCAGTCTTGCCCCATATCTCTCTCCCTCCCTCCATGCATGAGCCCCTCACCCACTGCACTATACATAGCACCCTTGTCTCACCTTCAGCTAACTGATGGTGGGCTCTCCCCAGCACTGTGACCAGGACAATGACACACTGTGGCATGCCACTGTCTAGGGTGGGAGCACGCAGCTGAAGCCAGAGAGAGGAAGGGGGCAGCTGCTGCAGCTGAAGTAATAAACAGGGATTTGGATTTTCTGTTTGCAATGGAAAAAGCAGATTTTCTCCTTTTAAAGGAGAAAAAGTTGGGGAAAATGTGGGTTTCCTTTTGCAGACTGGCAACTTTCCAGCCTGCAAGGAGCTGTTTGGGGCTGGGAAGAGTGGGGAAGGTGACTGGAGGCAGGCCATGTGTGTATGCATGGAATGGGAGCAAGAGTGGGACCAGGATGGAGCATGCAGCACAGAGCTTTCTCTCTTGTGACCAGGGGCTGTGGACTGAGCTGCCCTGTGCCATGGAGCCTGCCTGCTGGGGCACCTTGTGGAGCATGAGGTCTGTTGTGGGGTATGACAACCCTGGTCTAAAGTGTTGTATACCCATCAATCAAGCTTCAGGTCTGGATATGGTGTTAATCTACTTCTGATTTGTAAATGCCAAAAATCTCAAAGATTCTTGCCAAATTGCCATTCATGTCAATAGGAATTAAGTGCTTGTGTACCTGAGGATCTGGGCCTCAGTTTTTATTAAAGCTCCATTTTAGATCTGAAATACTGTTGTTGTTGGGTTTTGTTTTGTTTTTTTTACCTGTGGAGTGATACTCTCATGTATTGTTTAACTGCCGGATTCATAAATAAGGTGATCATCTTCAATCTGTATCAGAGAAGTTAAGATTATGATGTTCAGTTAATTTTTCCTAAGGCTGTTGGCTAGTTAAGAGTCATGGTGGTCATTTGTGTCATTGATACAGTGCTCCTTATCTAATCTCTGGTGTACCTCTACTTTGACTGATAAAGATTTGTCTTTTAGGGATGTGGACAAACAATACCTCTGCCAAGCAGAGCAAAAAGTCTAGTGAAGATCTGGTTATACTGAAGGAGGGGGTGGTTTGTTCCCCAGCTAAAATATAAAGGTGCACCAGTACATCAGTCTGATATTGGATCAGTACTGATATAAAGAAAATTTACTTCAGAAACTCTGTATCCAAAGTTGGCCATGTCAAGTTGATAAATTAGCTGATAAATGGTCCATGAACGCGTGCAGCTGGAGGACCGCACAGGCAGCGTGGAGAGTTGCCTCCAGCTGGTAAGTATGGTATGGTGGGAGGGGAGGGAAGGGGCATGGGGGGGCAAATCAAAGCCCCCATGGTGAGGGAAGGCTGGGGCTGGGACTGAAACTGGGGCTGGGGCAGGGCCTGGGTCAAGTGCTGCCAAGCCAGGGCAGGGCAGGCGCAACACAGAGTAGATGTGGCTCATCTGGCGGCTCCTGTCACTTGTCTGGAAGGGTAGGTGGAGTCTGTGCCCTCAGATCTTCGTGGGGTGGGGCCAGGTCTCTGCCAAGCTCTTCCGGGTGGGGGGTTGCGTTGCAACCACAAATTTGGTGTAGGCATAGCCCCACCCCACCCCACCAGGAAGAGCATGGCACAGCCCCAGGCCACCCCACTCAGATCCGGGGGCACATGCCACCCCTATGCCCTTCCGGAAGAACAGTGGGAGCTGTTGGATGAGCAGGCAAGGGCCGAATGAGCTGCCAGATCAGCAACTCCTGGCCAAGTGGCTCACAGAGGCGGGAGCCGCCTCTCCCCCACTCACCTCCCAGACAAGCTGCAGCTCCTCCTCTTGTCCTTCCTCCCTCCTCTTCCATCACACCAGACTTACCAGCTGGAGGCAGTTCTCCATGTTGCTGGGCTGGGTATTGGAAATTGGAAAGGTATTGGCTGATATGCCTCCTTAGAAATCAGCTATCGGTATCAGCCGCAAAAATCTCTATCAGCATGCTCCTAAAATACCTTTTCCTGTATAGCTGATGTAAACAATACAGGTAAATGGACTCTTGCTTATATATTCAGTGTCTCCTCTGTTAGGGTTGTTTCCAATCCAGCACTATAGGTGTGACTTTTACTATTTTAAGTGTAAATAAGGCCTTTATCTTTTCTTCCTGAAGCCAAGAGCCATTTCCTCTTTCACTTACAGCTTTAATCTAATTCTGTGGGAAGTCAAGGATACACTTCTTATTGATCTTGGTAAGAGTAGGTATTTGATAACAGAATATTAGAACGACTGGGTTTCTCAAGTCTTATTCAAATAAAATAGATTATGCCAGGAGCGTGGGGCAAATGAAATGGAGGGGTGATTTTAACATGTTAAATTGCTGGTGTCTGGTCAAGTTAGTTCAATTTTAAGACTTCACTTCGTTCAGCTCTGCATGGAGGCACCCGGAGAATAGTAAAAATTAATCATATTGCACATTAAAGGTCCTGATTCAGTTATTAACCACCTAGCTCTGGAGGCATCTAACACAAGGAACGTCTGACCTAAAGGTCCTTTAGGTAACCATATGTTCCTGTATGTGACCAGAACTGCTGCATGTCCCCTGCCCCAGAGGGTGACATAATCCAGGCCGTAATGTTGGGGGAAGCCCATGGTCAGCCGAAGGTAACGCAGGGCACCAAGTCTGGTGGCACTGCTTCAAGCAGCATGATGTCCATTTCCCCCCGTGAGATTTCTTAGCGTTACCAAACTCAGTGGAGTGAATTTACGCCTTCTGAGGGGCCCAGTCAGTAACTCATAGGATATGGTTCCTCAACAAATGCAATAATAGCCATGTACTTATTAAATCAGACCAGGTCGTGGTGCTATCCGTAATAGCGCATTTGTTAGAGTGGGGCTGTCCAGCAGGCAGC
The DNA here is from genome assembly GCA_030014935.1 of Caiman crocodilus. NCBI lineage: Eukaryota > Metazoa > Chordata > Crocodylia > Alligatoridae > Caiman > Caiman crocodilus. The sequence goes on along the minus strand of JAGPOW010003642.1, from coordinate 88,195,900 downwards.
TGTGAAGAATTATGGCCCTGGACTTCCACTTAACCAACACCACTCCCTATCGCTCTGGGTGCAACAGCAGCTCAGGTCTCTATGCTACCTCTTCTCTTCCAGTTTCTGCTACCTGCCCTAGGGAGCTAATGGTGGAGAGGGCCTGGGACAGTGGCTACAGGGAATTTTGGCGTGTCCTTAGTCCACTCTGTAGCCTACCCCCCCACCTCACCCCCCATCCAGTGCCGCCACCACCTGCCCTGAGTGCAGCCCCTGGCTCTGAGCCTACAGTGGGCAGCCTGCCATTGCCCCACACACACATGCCCCACCCCAGGGGTGTGCACAGTGGTGGGGAAAATGTCCCCTAACCCTCATCCTTCTCCCTGCACCCAGTTCCGTCCTTCATCCTGCCCCAGCTCCATTTCCTCCCTCACTGTGGGTCCTCAGTTTGCCCCCTTTCCCCCCACACTACTTTCTCCCCAACAGAATTACCAGTGGGATGCTGCTCTCCAAGCTTCCAGACGGCATTCCTGGCTGTGTGCATGCTGCAGCAGTGCACATGCACGCAGTATTTATTGGTGACGTCGGCTACGCCAGCCAAAAAACCCAATTGCCAATAATGTCAATTTTCCTTTTATGGTGCTGATCCAATATATCAGTTGCACCTCTGACTGCTGGAGACAAACTCTCCTTGTGCTTGAAGAAGGGTGTTTGGACCCTAAAGCTTGTAAACAGTTTTTCCAGCTATTTAGTTGGTGTGATAAAAGATATCGCGTCTTCTCAAAGGGCCTTGTCTGCCTATGATCTCCGGAGACGGAAATCCACAGTTTGAGAACTGAAACGAAACATCACTGAGATGCTGAATGGGATCTTCTAAACTGAGCACTTGGTCCCATTGGGTAGAGTGGTTTTCTTTAACTTTTACTAATATTTAAAGGAACCTCTGGGAACCCCATAAGATAATATAGTCCATGGTCTGTTGTGACCTATTTATAAAACTTCTAAAAAGGTTACATGAATATGTTCTGTCAAGTAATATATATTTAGAAGTTATTATCCCTATTCTATTATTATATCTTCAAGCTTTAACGTATCTTAAATTAAAACTATCTTTATATAAGTTGGGTTTTTTTTAAACATCTTAACAAAAAAAAGGTTAAATAAAAGGAATTTGGTTCAAATAAAAAGCCTGGTGTTTTTATTTTTTAAATCGTTCGTTTTTATCCACATTTTGTGCGGTGCAGTGGCAGTTGTCCAGGCAGTGTGTAGCTCAGTGGGCATGTGACGTACTGTGGTGCAGCCCTTTGGGCAATGCGGCCCCCAGCTGCTTAGAAGTTAGGTGACCTGTATGTACATTATCAAGGAGCTTGCTTTCAAAGGAAAGAACTATTTTTCCAACTTTAGAGTATAACAGGTTGCATCTCCTGTTGGGTAAATTAAATGATTTTTTTTTTTTAATCAACTTATTTTCATGTTTGGCTGAGATAAGTTGAGAGATAAAGGAATTGCAGCATAATGGGAAAGGCCACAAATCCCCTGTTTCATCCAGTTCTTATCTCCTGTTCATATTCTGGCTTGTTCCTGAATATAGTGCCTACCTTTCTTAAAAAGAAGAAAAAAGGAATTGAACTGATCAGTCTAACTTTGATCAATTGAAAGATACTAGACTAAATAGTCAACCAATATGAGAAATAAGCGCTGGTGTGGGTTTGTCAAGAGCAAATCATGCTTAACCAAACTGATTTCCTTCTGTGATAAGGTAATGCGTCCTGTAGGTGGGGGAGTGGAAGTGGAGGACAGGATTATATCTTGATTTCTGTAAGGTTTTTGACATACCTTTGTAATGTCAAAACATTACATGCATCTGTGATTGGATAAAGATGCTCAAACAGTAGCCATCAAGGACTCAATATCAAACTAACTGAAAGCATCAAATGGTAATTCCCTGTAGTCTGCAGGGTCCAATGCCGTTCAGTATTTTCATTAACAGCCTGAAGGACATAACTGAATATAGACTAAATAAATTTGCAGATGACACTAAGATGAATCCTGTAGCAAACACTTGAGAGAACAGGATTTAGGATTCAGTATGACCGTTATAAATTGGAAAAATGTTCTGAAATGAAATAAATTGGATGAAATTCAGTAAGAATGCAGAATATGACACTTAAGGAGCAATCAAATGCACAAATTCAACATGGGAAATAACTGGCTAGGCTGCAGTGCTGCAGAAGAGTTAAAGTGAAGGCAAACTGAATATGAGTTGTCAGTTTACTTATTATACCCTGAACAGTATAATGTATTGAAAGCAGTGTTGTATGGAAGGCACAGGAAGTGATTCTGCTGATTGTATTCAGCAGTGGTGAGTTTTCATTTGGGACCACACTTTGAGAAACTTATGGTAAGTTTATATATGGCCACCATGTCCCCTATCAGCCTTCTCTTGTGAAGGCTGAACGGGTTCAGGTCCCGTAGCCTCTCCTCATAGGGCCTACCCTGCTGTCCCTGGATCATGCGAGTGGCCCTCCTTTGGCCCTCTCAGTGTTGTCCATGTCCCTCCTGAAGTGGGGTGCCCAGAATTCAATGCAGTACCCGAGCTGCAGCCTGACCAGTGTTGCATAGAGGGGGAGGATCACCTCCTTGGCCCTGCTTGTGATGCATCTGTGGATGCAGGACAAGGTATGGTTAGCCCTACTGACTGTCCCCGCATTGTCGGCCCATGTTCATCTTGGAGTCAATAATGACTCCAAGATCTCTTTCTGCCACTGTGCTTTCAAGAAGGGAGTTCCCCAACCTATAGGTTTGCTGCTGGTTCCTACTGCCTAAGTGTACTTGTCAGTATTGAATCCTATCCTATTTTCTTTTGCTTACCCCTGTAACCTGTCCAGGTCCTGCTGTAATCTTCCTTCCCTTCTAGCATGCCCACCTCACCTCAAATCTTGGTGTCGTCTGCAAATTTAAACAGGGTGCTTTTCACCCTATCGTCCAAGTTCATTTAAGGGAAGGGTGAAAGAACTGGGATTGTGTGGCCTGAAGAGAAGATATCAGATTATCCCTCAAAGGCGCTGTATAAAAATGTTTTTGTATTAAGAGCATGATTTTCTGGACTTGTCAAGATATTATGAACTTAGGTTGCAACAAGGGCTGTTTAGCTTAAATATTAGGAAGATGTTTCTGAGACTGTTTACGTGGTAGAGGAGAGGTGAAATCTGTCATTCGATGTTTGTAAGAGTAGGTTTAATAAAAATTTCTAATTTAGATCAGTTGGATTGGGTTGAAAAGTTGGATTGCATGATCTTTTGAGGTCTCTTCCAGACCTGTTTTGGTATGTTCTTACTGTAGTCATCTTTCCCCAAATACCAGCTAATCCTGTCATTTTAGTGCCAGATTAATTGGTGCTGCTGATGGGCTCAGCACTGTTCACGGATGGGGATTTCTGGTAGGCTTACCTGCCAATTGTGGGAGTGGTTGCTGTTGGTGATAGATATTTTAAAGATCGGTGTCCCTTGCCTCATCTCTGACCTGTCCTTTTCTGGTGCTGTGGTTGGCACCAGTAGTATCACGTTGTGAAAATGCCTTTGTTAAGCAGTAAACTTTTGCTGATTATAATGAATTCATTAATCTGGTCAGACTTGCAAACACAAATAACCCCTCCAAAATCTACTTGTAGAAATTCTTAAAGCTTAACCTTTTTGCATCCATTCTTCCTATGCAAGTTCTCAGATCAAAGAGTTAACCAAAAAGAAAGGAGAATGCCATGAAAAGTAGTTCTGCAGTAGCAGCAAAATGTAATCGTCCACTTGCTTTCCATTTGTAGGTGATATTGGGAACTATTATTATGGCCAGGGCCATCCCATGAAACCTCATCGGATCCGTATGACCCACAACTTGTTGCTAAACTATGGCTTGTACAGAAAAATGGAAATTTATGTGAGTATAAACAGAAACATAAGCATTAAATGTAATTAAACTGTTTGTAAAGGAAGCAGCAAATCTGAATGTTTTTCCTCGAGTAAAAAATGGAAATACTTTGAAAGTGGTGCAGCTTTAATACAACTTTGACTTCCTCATCCCTGTATTTGGGTTACCTTATTGTTCTTTCTTTCCTAATGCATTAAAATGAAATTTAAACTTTGTAGCATACAGGGCCACAGCTTGCTATCTGTAGATGAAGCAGAATTAAGTCCATAATATATTTGTGGTGTCCCATTCTCTACCTGCCCTCTCCCCCATAACACTTTGACTTTTTTTGTTCATTGTTCTAGTATCATTAATCATACCGATAAAAAAAATATATGGACAATTACATTAAAAATATTTTGGTGTTTTTATTGACAGTTGCTGCCCTTCTTCTCCCCCTTGATTCTTTTTCACTATCTACTAATAATTGCTGTAGGTTGATCAGTTACAATACACATTGTATCTGACTTGAATAAATTTGTTAAAGATGGAATTTGTCACAACATTCTGGTGTTTATTAAAATAAAACCCATTTTAATTATTTTTGTTACCAGCGACCTCATAAAGCTACAGCTGAAGAAATGACCAAGTACCACAGTGATGAATACATTAAATTTCTTCGATCAATAAGACCAGACAATATGTCTGAATATAGCAAGCAGATGCAGAGATGTAAGTCTTAGCGTTGCGATAAATTTGTGTTTGTATGCTCTTGTTCTAGATTCCTCTGGGTTGAAATGGAAGCTAAGTGATGTAGGATCCACTGCATGTGGGTAAATTTAATTCCCCAAGTTTTTACTTCTTGATTATCTGTGTTCAAAGGCAACAGCTTGAAAGAGAAATGGTACTTCCTATTCCTTAGAGTTGCAGTTCCCGGGCAGTTCAGATGCTTTCACCTGGTATCTTTAGTATCACCGATTATATAAGCAGCCTCTAGACCAGTGGTTCTTAACCTTTCTGGACTCAAAGCACCTGTCAAACTTTTGTGAATTGAGTGGCACTCAGTTTCCAAAATTAACTTGTATACTGCAGTGTTTGTTTACCACCTTGCAGAGGTGCTGGTTAGTGGTGGATTGGCCAAGCAGGGACAAGTGGTTGAGCATTACAGTTCTAGTCGCTTGCACTTTTTAAGCTGATATAGACATTTTTCCTAATTCTTTGGGAAAGGTCTGCTCTTCACTGTTTGCAGTTACCAGTAGTTGTTACCTTGTTGCTCAGAGTGCCTTGCCTGTAAGAGCAGCCTTGAAATGGGTAGAATGCAGTCAGTTTCAGAGTTGCTAATAAGACAGCAGCTAAAATGGGCCTTTGTGTGGCTTGGAACACATCACACAAGGAAAGAAGTAGTAAAATCTTTTAGTTGAAATAAGTTTAGGTAGATGGAGGCTTGAAGCTAGGGAATAGAAAGTGGGGGGAGGAGGGGCATCTTAAAGGGCTTAGCAATTATTTGTTCCTCTCCCTTTTATCAGGCAACTTAACACTTTTTAGAACCTAGCATTTTGAATTGCAGTTTAGAAAGCCATTTAGAATCTTTCATTTTAATTGGTGTTATAAATAAATTCAGTATTCTGCATTTATGTGCATATACATTCCTAGTTCACTTAACTGCATAACAATACCAGTTCCAGATTTTTGTAATGAACATTACAAAGGGAAAAATATAGCATCTTTCAGCCCCCACCATCTACTTTATAATGCAGTTGTACTCTGTTTAATGATTAGTTTTAGAAACTGAAGAGGAAGCAGCAGTCCAAGGGTTAAAACTGACAGCGTTGTGTATTTAATGAGTTTTGCTTAAACTAAGTTCAGATAAGTACACAGCCATTTCAAAGCCAACTTCAAGTACTTATTACAGGATACTCCATTTTGTACAAGTTTCTGCAGACATTCTGGACCTTTATACTTAGACTGATTTCCAGACTGCTACAGCTGCTCATATATTTAATCTTTTGGAACCAAGGCCTGTCATCTCCTGTGGAAAACTGAACAAAAACAAACCACCTGTGTTTTGGCTACAGTTTGAGCAGCTTTATAGAAATTATCTACCTATAATTTCATATGGTTTCTCGAAAGTGTGTTGACTCCATAAATGCTAGGTTTTGGTACAGTGTAATTTTGAACCATTGAATACCTAAACATTTTAAGTGTTTATAAAATATTAATTGAATTTGAACTTGTTGACAGTTCCACCAGTTAAATTTGAATCTCAGTGAGGAATAAATGTATGTGTAAGAACTTTGTGCCTTACAACTGTAATCTTGAAAACTAACAGCACTTTTCCTAAACAGTTAATGTTGGAGAAGATTGTCCTGTGTTTGATGGACTGTTTGAGTTTTGCCAGTTGTCAACAGGAGGCTCTGTTGGTAAGTACATTCTGTATATGAATGTACTTTTTAGATTTCTGAGATTTTGACCACATTAATATGTCAGTAGTATTTAAAACCTAGTCAGCAAGATCATATGCGAAATATAATCCACTGAGTAGTTTTGAGTTGAATGCCTAGTGTGATTTGCAGTCTTAAAAGGTAAGAGTGCAGGTTCATTCTGGATGTTATAAAGAAATAACTTTTAACAGAATGAATTATCAGTTATTCTTAAACACTTTTGGAGATTTTAACTAGTTTTTCTATTTGTTTGTTTAGCTGGGGCAGTCAAATTAAATAGACAACAGACTGACATGGCTGTTAATTGGGCTGGAGGACTTCATCATGCAAAGAAGTCAGAGGCATCTGGTTTCTGTTATGTCAATGATATTGTGCTTGCTATCCTTGAATTACTGAAGTAAGTTTGTCATAAGAGTCAGACTATAACTTAAAACTGCATAAAAATGTCAGAAAACTTGGCATTAAGTTATAAAGTGGCTGTGGATAGATAATGTACAGTGCTTAAAATGTCCTGGTGATATATTTAAACTTATTTGCGGTCAATTTTCATAGTATGTGTTGAACTAGCACTACATGAATAAAAATCTTTTCCCAGTTGGCATTACTGCAGAAATTCTAACTAAACTATGTACAAGCAAGGAAGATTAAATGTTCAAGTCATGGCTAAATGTGGCAGTTAAAGACTGTAAGGATACCTGCCAGTCCTCTAAAGGGAATCTACCTTTCAATTTTATATTGACTAGATTAAATAAATTAATTTAAAAAAATAAGTCTAAAGTGTGACCATAAAGTTCTGTACTTAACTGCTTTCATTATTTTCATTGGGAATTTGTTGAGGAAGTATGACAGCAATGTCCCAACACTTCATCAAGCCTTCTGTTGCTCGGTGCACACTTGTCTGCTTTCTCTTCAGTTTCAAGTTTGGTGCCACTTTTGTTGGTAGAGACTCAGAGAAAATGCGTGTGAACAATCCTAGAGCACTGTATATATTATAATCAGCCATAGATAAGTGACCTGTTTGTGTAAGTGAAGTTGACTTCTCCACTACGACCATCACCACCAGTGGTATGTGATTGTCTGTTTCATTAACTCTGACTCTAGTCCCTAATCAAATAGAAGCAGATTGGAAGAGTCTTAATGTTAGAAAGACCAGCAGCAAAGAGCAATATATATCAGGATTCAAATCTGTCATCTTACCAAATTCTTCAATGCATCAAAAGAAGTGACTTTGCAACTTAGCCAGAGAAAATAGCCAATGACTCCAATTTCATTGTAGGTAAATGAGCCAAGCAGAAGAAAATCCCAAGAGCAAAGGACTCTCTACTACTTTTAAGAATTCTGTTGTGTTTCATGTACTAATTATATAGCTGTATCTAAAAACACTTTATTTTGAAAACATTATGTCCAAAAACAATACCTGGGTGTACTGTATCAATTTATAAAAAGCTTTAGTGAATGACTTCCAGGACTTCATTTTTCTGTATCAGTATACAAATTGATGCTCCCTGAAGTTGACAGTCTCTATTTTCAGAGGGCCTTCTGGGTCTTTGAATTTTGTAAAGTTTCAGATAAGTGTCATATAATCCCTTTCATAAACTGATATGAAATACATTAGCACATACCAGTAGAATATTATTCATTAACAAATAAAATGGCCTTGGAAGTAGAAATTTATTTATTTCTTTTATTTAGCAAATTTTGAAGATTGGGAGATGGGCAAGCAAATAAACTGGGAATTCACAGGAACTATCTTTTGATTCAGCCCTTTGGCATGGGCATAATGTTCTTTGTATTCTGTAAGAGTTTTTCACACGAGAGTAAATTTTTACAATAGCAAGCTTTAATGGTTGTTGAAAAAACTGAAATAAAATGTCGCCAGAATGAAGAAAAACAGATCTTGATGCTGAAAATAATGGATGAGCTCCATTAGATCTGAATAAGGAAGATTAGGGGAGTCATTTGAGCATGTTGGGGATTATGGGGAGAGCTTGGGTGTTTAAAGAGGGAATCAGTTTAAGGATCAGTAATTGTGTTAAATTGTCTTTTCTTGTTTTAGGTGGGTATAGTAACGTCATAGTCCTTTTTAATGTTTTAGAAAATTTTTATTTAATTTTTTTTTTTTTTTTTTTTTTTTTTTTTTTTGTACTACATTTTTGTTCAAACTTTAAATGTCTGTATATCAGACTTATCCTGAATCATGATGCCACTGTCTTTTCTACCCTTTTTGGGAAATGTGATTTTTTTTTTTTTTTTTTTTCCCTAGATACCACCAAAGAGTGTTATATATTGATATTGATATCCATCATGGTGATGGTGTTGAAGAAGCATTTTATACAACAGATCGTGTCATGACAGTGTCATTCCATAAGTATGGTGAATATTTTCCTGGCACAGGGGACTTAAGGGTAAGGTTAGACATGAATTTGTTATTCAGATTCTCTTTTCACCTTTTTTCCTAGCAGATATCTGCCTTAATGTTTGGTCATAATTACATCTTTTGATGGTAAAAATATACTATAATTTGCAGATTTTTTTTTTGCTTCAATCTGTAATTTATACCCTCTGAAAAAAGTGTATGGACTCATTGGAATGATCTGTAGGGTTGTTTCAAGCAAATTGATTCATATAACGCACAAATTAAGATGTTTCAAGTATCTTAAACTTGGCTCACCCAGGCTTTGGTGGAGTAAGAGGGGGAATTTGTGTTGTAGGGGTCTCTTTTGCATTTTCAATAGTATGTATAGAGCAAGAGAAATAGTTCTTGTTTGCAAATGATTCCTCAGTCCTAAGATTACGAGTACCTTAATTTATCTGTAAATTTTGACTGATCACTGATACCCCAGTATGGGTTAATTTAGTAACATTACCATAAAGATAAGCAACTTTGAGAAGTTTAATGTCCCCATGCATTACAGTTAATAGTTTTAAAAAAAAATTGAAGACCTATATACAAGGCAATAATACAAAGGAAAGTACCCTTTTTGATGCCTTTAAACTGCCTCCAGGAAGTCTGTATTTGATATGGTGTCCCTAGTTTTTCAATATGGAGCTGATAAGAGGTTGATGATTCACAGAATACTGTAGCAAATAAAGTGTTAAGAGGTAAACCAATAATGAGCAAAATGCCCATCTTACTCTGGCTGAAGGCAGTTGCACATTTCTAGCATTGCTACATTTTCTAAAATCATTCTTAGATTGCTTTGGATTCAGATTAGGTACTGTATTTTGTGTGTTAACTTGAGCGGCCACAAGATGGTACTGTTGCTTTGAACTAAACCTGGATACAGTAATTGGCTTAAACTTGGATTTCTCCTGGGCGGTTGGGTAGTTTGAAACTTTGAGAGCCACAGCCCCATGACAAAACCCTACTGGCTATACAGAAGATACTGGAATTCAATTTTAAGGTACCTGAAACACAATAAGACAAGTAGAAAAATGTCTGTTTGTCTGTCTCCTGAGTGTAATAAACTTCAATTTCACATGGTTGTAAAATTGCTTGTAATAGTATTTTGCAATGAAATAGAATGAAAATTTCTTATTAGACTAGATAACTACAGAAGAACATGGAGAAAAGACCTCAAAGTTTTTCATTTCTCAAAAGCTTGTAAACCTGATGGAGCACAGAGGCACGAAAACCCTGTTTTATAAATTTTTTAGTCAAGGTAGGGTTAGAGATGCTCATCTCAGGACAGCTTGTAATGAATGGTCTTTGTTTGTGGTCTGTGGGCTCAACTCAGATTTGAAATTTCCTCTTAGTCTTGATATAGCAAGTCTGATTCATAGCCAGTATTGCTGTGGTGTCTTCCTTGAAATTAAGCAAGGCCACCTCAGTAGTAAAGTATTTACTTGTTTCTAAGGTAGGGTTCTTTCCATATTAAACATGAAGAAAATAAAGCCTTGTCCTAGAATCAAGTATGGGACTGCTTCAGCTGGGAGCTGGGGTGAGCGGTGATATCCCAGGCTGATCTGGGTACAGTGGAAGCCCCAGAGCTGCTTCTGTCCCCACACCACAGGGATCAGCTGTGGAGGGAGCCCAGCCTGACAAGGGGCAGCAGTGGTGAGGCACAAATTTCTTCCTCCATTACATGTGCCCAGCCCAGCTCCCTTCACCTTCAGCTCCCTGCTGACCAGGAGCAGGTGCTGGAAGATGGAACCAATGTACTATGATTGCCATCCATGGCTAAGTTGGGCCCCTTTCACAGCTGGTCCCTGAAGCATCAGGAGAGACTCTGGGCCTCCCAGCATCCAGATCAGTATAAGGGGGAGGACAGATGCCAGGGGTGGGAAAGTGGCAAGCAGTTAATAGCTGGGGTGGGGGGGGTGCAGGCCTGGAAAGCAAGGAACAGGGCCATCTGCCTTCTCCTTTGCTGCTTGCTTCCTCCTGCCCCCCCTCCCCACTCCACCCCTCTCACCTTTGCTTTCCCCACCACAGTGGTTGGGAGAGACATGTAGGCTGACCCTCCAACAATTAGATTATGTATGTGAAAAATTATAATGAATTTATAATCTATTGGGCAGTCATCTTAAATTCAGAGTTGTCTGAGCTGTAGATTTGGATAAATATGGTATAGCTTCTTCCTTCTGTAACCCTCCCCAGCTGGTTCTTAGTCAGAGGCTTTCCTTTGTTTCGGCTATGTCAGCTCTATGCCCATTAGATAGTTGGTTTCAGCAACTGCTTGGCCTTCTGTGCCACTTGGGAAATGACAAAAAATAGACCTTCCTGTTTCATAGCATAACTGGATAAACCAGTTGAGAGATTTTTTTCTGATGCTAGATGCACCAATACATTATTCAGTGGTAGCCACTAATTTTAGCTATGTTGTTTCTTTAGCATTTTAACCTATACTAATATAGGCTTCTGAAAATATTACTTAGGCATATTTTAGTTTCTGATAATCTTGGGTAGTGCTCACTGAAAAGCAAGTTTGTTTAATAAGAAGGATGGGATTTTTTGTTTAAACATTTGGCTTCAGTCCACTTTGGGGTGAAGAAGGGACCCTTCCCCTTCTCTTTTTTTTTTTTTCTCTCTGGGTTTTCTCACCCTAGAAGAACCAAGAATTTGAATTGGCATGTCTGATGTCTCTAATTGTATTATCACTTATAAACTTAAAGATTTCCTAAAGTCTAAATTAAATAGTACTTCTGATACTGGGAGGGGGAAGAAATAAAGCACATAAACAGCCAGTACCAGTACTCTGTGCATTCATGTTACAATTTTGGTTCTTTGAGAGAGGCACCACAGGTGATTAATTGTTGTTATACTGCTAATCAAGGTACATATTTTAAAAATTTGGAAAAAATACTCTATTTGCCTCTGAAAAAAATATCTGTGCGCAGCAGCACACTATTTTCCAGTTTAATACAATGTTTAGACCTGAATCAAATTTATAAATTCACAAAATAATAATTGGTCAACTGTAGTAAAGCTGTATGACTTACCATCGCTTGAGCGGCAAGAATCTTCTTGCTGCTTAGCGTTTTCAGATTTATCAGTAGGCTGCTTGTATAGGTTGATAAGCTTAGTACCTTTTTTGTTAAAAGCTTATGCTTTTTGGGAGGAAACGGAAGCGTCTTTTTTCTCGTTGCATACATTTGTCACTTAACAGATTGTTATGGCACATTTCTACATGAATGGCTTATTTTTAAGGGCTTCATTGTTACTTCATACATCAGCCAATAAAGGGAGGAGGAATTACTATCCATAAGGCTGGTTACCCCTTCCTAAGGATAATATGCAAGTACAGTTTCCTATTTTAAAAGCCTTCGCTTCTATGGGGAAGCCTAAAAATGGTTTCTATTTAATAACTTCTCTTCAATCGAACAGTATCTGTTTTCCACAGACGTTCCTCACCTGGAGATTATGGGGAGCCATGTGATTTCCAAGGACCTCTTAAACTTTGATCTTTTACATAGCATCACAAACATGCATGCCCACCTGTTCTTCCCAAATATCTTTCTTGGTTTTGATTGATTTTTTTTTTTTTTTTTTTTTTTTTTTTGGTTTACTGAACTGATTCGTAGTAATATTTTCTCTTAAAATATTTTTTTAATTTAAATCAAATGTATTGGAGGTCTGTACTTTCTTCTGTGAGTAGCTGCTGGCCTAGTTTTCAAAATGATCTTGTGGATGAATGGGAAGTTAAGTGAGCTGCCTTTTTTTTTTTTTTTTGCCTTGTGGTATTGAGTAATGGGACAACCCACTATCGCAGTTTTAAGTTGGTGTGCTGTTTGTTGTAGTTCTGGGAAATATTATCTGTTTTATAATAATGTAGTTGTCGATTTTTACTTGTAGGACATTGGTGCTGGCAAAGGCAAGTACTATGCTGTCAATTTTCCAATGAGGGATGGCATAGATGATGAATCATATGGGCAGATATTCAAACCAGTGAGTATTTGTCTAAATCCTGCTCCAGATGGCTGGTTGGCAGCTGTGTGGCTGAGTTCAAGACTTGGGGGTTTTTTTGTTTATAGATTATATCCAAGGTGATGGAGATGTACCAGCCCAGTGCCGTGGTATTGCAGTGTGGAGCAGATTCCTTGTCTGGTGATAGGTTGGGATGTTTTAATCTTACTGTTAAAGGTAAGTCATAGTGAATGTGCTTAAGGATTCACGGTAATGTTATGATGACTCTGATTCATGGAGATATTTTATTTGGGAGGAAAGGAGTTTCCATCCCCCCCAAATTATCGAATAATGATTTGTGATGCCTGAAGTTTTAGAATGTGGGGTAATAGTTGCAATCTTGGGCTGAATTTAATATACGTGGAGTAAAACAGGTCACTTTGATAGGGCCCTATATACAATGCCGAACATTAAGCTAGCTGTATCCTTGAATTGTTGCAGTCCTGAACTGAATAGTAAGCTAAGGTATATGTCCACATTTGGTCACACTGTCAAATTTTCCAGAACATCACTGGTTTTTGTTTCTGTATTTTTATGGGTCACTGTTTTAATGCTTTTTTTTTTTTTCCACAAGCAAGCTTCCATGTTAGTACTAGCAAAAATGAGAGGAGGTAACTTGTAAAGTTTACTAAATTCTCCAAATTTATAAAGAACATGGAAAAGTTAAACAAGACCAGCACTTCATTGTTTTAAGAACTGCTCTGATACGCTTAGCAAAATTAACAACTCAGTTAACATTAACATAATGGTTCTCATAAAGGATCTTCTCAACAGTGTGACTTAAAGTAAGAGCATTGTTTTAAGACTAGACAAATCAGTGTTGTGTTATTTGACTTAGTGTCTAACCAGCTGGGCGGATTTAAGCAAGTTGCTTTATGTCTACATACCTTACTTTTACCATATATGAAATGGAAACAGTGCTGTTCTGCTTTATAAAGCAGTTTGAGATAGATAGGTGATGAAAAGTGCTGTATAATAGCTGTCCTCAAATCAAAATGTGCTGTGAGTTTGAAATAACTAGAGGCTGAACCACTTTGCATCATGCCTATGGCTAGATCCCTCTAGATGTGGATTCCTTAGTCTCAGCTGAGCCCTAGAGTTAAGTTACTGTTAGGATCAGAATATGTTAAGATCAGAACAGAACTAGGAAGGCTCATAGAACTGCAGCCTTGTCCTTTGACCCCTCCCCTCTTCATGCTGAGCTGAAAATCTGCCTTAGTTTCGTCATTTCCATGTTTCTTGAGAAGACATAAGTTTTAACTCTGGTGATGCAAAAAAAGAGGATGGCTTAAGGAGTCTGAAAGAAGAGCTAAGGTAGAAATACTGGGCCTGTATTTGGTCTGTTTTGCACTTGCCAGGCTTAACATCATCTTTGGTTCAGCTGTGCTTAGTTCAGTGAAGAGCTAAATATTGTTCTGCCAAGGTTCAATTTTACCACTTTTATTAGATGCTTACTAATAAGCAGCTAAGTTTTTCCTGTTCCCGTTGCATAATTTATGTTGTTTTTGTGGATTTTTTGACAGGTCACGCTAAATGTGTGGAAGTTGTAAAGACCTTTAACTTACCATTGCTGATGCTAGGAGGAGGTGGCTACACTATTCGTAATGTTGCTCGATGTTGGACGTATGAAACTGCAGTTGCCTTAGATTGTGAAATTCCCAATGGTAAACATTAATTCTGAAAAGTATTCTTCTTTTTCAAATGTCTTGATAATGCTTCACTTCTCTTCTGTAGTATTGTTTTGGGAATCAAACTAACTTTCTTAATATTTATCCAGTTCAGGTTGAAATAGGTAGCAATAAACTAGACTAAAACAGTAGTATTCCAATTCTGTTATGAAGAAGATGTTTTTCCAGTGCCTAGAATCCAGCATCTCTTAAGATACTGTGCTGCTTTGTTTAATCATTTTGACCTTGGCTGCAATAAGGTGTTAATAAATGCGCTGCTTTTCGGTTTTGGAAATTTAATATAATTTTTTGATCTAAAAAAGCCTCCCTAAAAACTTCTACTTTGCCACTTTTACCTTGTGTCCACTCCTTGTCTACAGTGTTGCTACTATTTTAGGCACTTGTACTATGGTGATGATCGTAGTACTAAAACTCTACAAGGAACACTTCAGAAATTTCTGTAATCTTGAATTGTGAGCTAATGCTGTATTCGTTTGAATATAAAACTTACTTTTTAGAACAGAAAAGTTCTAAAATGGCATGAATCTTAAATTCAGTGTTTTTATTCTGTTTTGCTTTAAAAAAAATTCTTACGTGCACCATAGATATGTCTTTGATCTTTTATATTTGTCTTGAATTGGGAGCCAGAAGGTTTAGGGTGTCGTATGTTCAAAGCAACATGGTATCTTTCTGATTGCTTTTGGAAGGACTTACACTGAAACATCAATCAGTTGTTGGCTTGGTTGTTTGCTCTCTCCAATTTAGTTTTGGAAGGCTTTGCCAATTCCAAAATTCTGTTTACTACACACTTTGTCCTAGGTTTTCATTACTGCTCTTCAACTTCAGTGCTAATACTCTAAACTTAGTTATTGCTGTGAACAAATCCTGGCTCACTCTCCTTAGAAACTTCATAACTTTGTATTCACTCTTCTCTGTACTTTCTCTTTTGGTTTTGCCAGCATTTGAAGAAATAAAGGAACACAACATTGTGTACATATAGTTGAGGTGCACTTGGTGCACATTACCTTGTACTTGTCAACGTTTGAAGTTAATTTGTCATTTTTTGCCCACTCACTTGGTCAGATCTTTCTTTCCTTTCCATCAACTTGGGACTTTACTGCAATACCTCGGTATTCTCTGCAGATTTTGAGATTTTGCTATGCACCCCCATTTCCAAATTATTGGTGAAAATGTTGGACAAAATTTCGACCCCACTCTTGATCCCCCTTTCCTGAAAAGTGACCATATATGTTGCTGCCCTGCCCCTTGCTGATTATCTTTTAGCAGCTCTCAGTCCATGAAAATACCTTACTACTAATCCCATGGAAGTCTAGTTTTTTGGTGAGGAACGTTGTCAAAAGTCTTTTGAAATTCCAAATATACTGTGTCAAGTGGATTCTCCTTATCTGCATGCTTGTTAACATCCTGAAAGAACTCTAGCTGATTGGTGAGGCAGGATTTTAAAAACCATGCTGACTCTTCCTTAGCAGATCCTATTTGTCCATGTAACTACTGATTTTATTCTTCACTATAGATTCTACCAACTTGCCAGGGATGGAAATGAGACTTACTGGACTGGTTCCCAGGATCACTTCTGGAGCCCTTTTTGTAGATGGGAATTATGTTGGCAACCCACCAGGCCTCTGGTACAGAAGCCATTTGTAGGTTGTATAGGTTACATATTGTTGCCACCGCCAGTAATTGTGCACTTTCACTTTTTGAGTTCCTTCAGAACTCTGGTGAATACCATCCACTCCTAGGGCCTTATTAGTACTTAGTGTATCAGTTCTTCTGTTGTCACTTAGTGAGATCTAACTCTTCAGATCTATCTGTCAGGAAAAATTGCTCTGGCAAGGGAATTCCTCCAGTTGTTATTTTCTGTAGTAAACACTGAAACAAATAATTTGTTCAGCCTCCCTACTGTGGCCTTATTCCCATTCATCAAATGGGTCGCACCAGTTTCTTTTAGCTGGCTTCCTGCTTGTGATGCAGTTGAAAGTTTTTATGGTTAACTGTAGCATTTTTTGCTAGTTGTTTCTCATTCTTTTTGGCCGCCTTATTTCACTTTTATGCTTGACCTGCTAACATTTGTGAGCTTTCCTGTTTTCCTCATTTGGGACATACCTTCCTTTTTTTTTTTTTTTTTTTTTTTTTTTGAAGACTGCCTTTTTGCCTTGATCCATATCTCCCCTTGATGAGGTGTTTACCCAGTCTGTGAGGGTAGTTGAAGTCTTCTGTTATTGCTGCTTGTCATATTTTAGCACCTTCTCGAATCTCCCTATTTCATAATCGCCTTCACTTTCCTGATCAGGTGGTTAATAGCACAATCCTAGTATCGCTTCTCGGCCTCTTGGCCCAGATCGAGTGTAGTTCCTTTTCTTTAATAAAGTGCAAATTTTCTACCCTCAGGGATTCTGTGGTAATTTGCCTTTCAGATAAGATTTTTTGGTGGTACTGTTTATTATCCTGAACGTAGTGTCATTCCTCCACCTGCACATCCTGTTCTGTCATGGTTTGTAATCTATAAGCAGTCATCAGTATTTTGTCTTTTCACGTAATGATGGAAGTTGTAGAAATTTTGACTGATTGTCTTAACATTGCCTCAGCTACAGTATTTCTCTGTTCTCCATTTTATGTCTAACAAAAATCAGATTTCATTTTCAGTGTGGTGTCAATACTATAAGCCTTATATTTTGTATGTGTGTCAGATGTTTGGCAGTGGCACGTCTTAAAATCTTTCATTAACCTGTGAGTTGTACAGATAAGCTGTTCAAGTAGTTGAAGTATTTTTTTTCTTTTTAATAGAGTTGCCATACAATGACTACTTTGAGTATTTTGGACCAGACTTCAAGCTCCATATTAGTCCATCAAATATGACTAACCAGAATACACCAGAATATATGGAGAAGATCAAGTAAGTAATTCTCCCCTATCTTGAGTGAGTCATGTAAAGTCCATGTAAAAGTAGCTTTCTGTATACATGCTGTTTTCAGTTAAGTGGAGATGATAAAGTACAATATAAAGCTCTGCTTATATTTTTTTTCCTCTATCATAAAAGAAGTCTGCAACAACATCTGCAGCATCTATAGCTAAGAAACACATTTGAAACCACAGATGCTGTTACAACATATGTCATAGTTGATAACTGTTCCACTATAAAAAGTTACTTTGCTTCCTGCTCTAATCTGTGCAAGTCTGGACCCTTGAAGAAAGAACCAGTTATTGTTAGGTATTTTGAACGCAAACACGCCATTGCCCCTTTTGTGGCCGTTGCTTTAAATTGGCTGGCCTGCCATAAAGCAGGAAAGGACCCAGGTAGTGGAGCATGGGCTTCACTGCTGATTTCCTTACTTCTGTAACTCCCCAGTAGATAAATACACCACCCTTCCCAGAGTTCAAATATTGAAGGGTCTCAAAACTTAGGGCAGGGTAGGCAATGTTTTTTGGCTGGAGTGCTGAAAAACACCATAATACTTAACTCCAAAGGTACCAGAGTGCCGGCATGGCAGAGAAACGAAATGAGGGCAAGGGTTAAATGGCAGGATGCCCTGCTTGTGCCCCTTGCCTCCCACCCAAAGCCCTTGGCCCCAGCCTTGCTGCCCCTTGCCCCCCACCCAAAGCCTCTGCCCCCCAGCCCAGGCTCTGTGGCAGCCAGCAGCTACCCTGGGTCTGGGTAGCTGCTTGAGCCCAGGCTGCTCTGAGCAGGGCTTGCAGCTTCCTGCTGGGAGCAGCCCAGGACCCTGGCTGGCCAGGATCCCAGAGCCACACGGGCTACAACTGGGAGGCTCCAAATGGGGCTCCTGCACCAGCTCCGCACTGGTACGAGCACGCATGCCTCAGTGGGGGCAGGGCCTGAGGCAGCACAGCCTCAGTCTCTCCCCCACTCCTGGCACAGAGGTGATGAGTTTGGCGTGGCTGTTTGTAACCAGTCCGGGCTCTGGGCAGCTGCAGCAGCGGGCTGGCTACAAACAGCTGGGCTGGGCTCATCACCTTCATGCCAGGAATGGGGGAGAGACTGGGGCTGTGCTGCCTCAGACCCTGCCCCCATTGCCTGCTCCAAGGTGTGCCTGCTCACACTGGTGCAGAGCTGGTGTCGGAGCCTGGCACAGCTGTTTGGAGCCTCCTGGTTGCAGCTGTCACGGCTCTGGGGAGCTGCTGCCAGCCGGGATCCTGGGCTGCTCCCAGCAGGCATCTGCAAGCCTTGCTCGGAGCAGCCCAGGCTTTGTTGCTGGCAGCAGCTTCACCGAGCCAGGGCTGGCCACAGCGTGCCAAGCAAAATGGCATACGTGCCAGGGGTTGCCAACCCCTGGCTTAGCATATATATCAGCTGGCACGTGTGGTACTTAAAGCAAACTGACATACATTTTTAATGGTTCCTAATTCTGTCGTCTCTTGAAACAAACGGATGCTACCTTGAAAGCTAAATACTCCTTTCTTTATACTCCCAGTCTAGGGTACAAGGAATAAACAGATTAAAACAAAATAAGAGTAAATGAATGAATATGGTTTCTCCTCCAAAACATGGAGTGAGTCTGTCTGTCTCCCAGAACACGTTTTCTTTTTCTCTCCAAAATGGCCAGACAAAGACCCATTCTTTTATAACCTCTTGTTCCATTTGCCAAATGACACCGTTTACCCTTATAAAGTGGTCAGAATTCCTGCCTATTGCTGCCAATTTGCTTAGTTTACCACTTTATGGCTCAAACTGATTTGCCCTGGGATTCTTAATTTGTTCTTTGTTAAACTTCGATTCAATACTCCAGTGTTAGCCTTTTGTTGTTTCTCTGGATCTATCTAAATATGAGGGTAAAAGATTACTGAGCAGTCTGTTAAAATGATGATGCATTTAAAGTTCCTAATGTCAGGCAACTTCCCTAAATCATCATGTGGAGCTGTTAATGTAATAAAACATAGCGTTAGCCTGCTTTTATTTAGAGCCTGTTTTTAGGATTCTGTTTTTAAAAAGTGAGCATCAACAGTATTAATTTTTTTCCGTATGACAAACCAGGATAACAGTGTTTAGACAGTGTGCTACTTCATTCATGAGAGAGTGTGGTCTTTGGCACAAGTTGGCTGTCAAAGACAAGAATGTCCCAGTATTTGATATTACTTTGAGGGGCATTTTGAGTAAACAGTGTATATTGATCTGGATATTTTGCAGGTTTTATAATTCTACTTCATATCCGTTAGAGAATCTCTTACAAGTGGATTGAAATATAAAATAATAAACCCTTCTAAATAAACAATAATTGGCAAGTGTTTCTTTGATGCCTAGGATCTCTATCCCAACACCTAAACCTTTTAGACTTGAGGCACCCCTACATAACTTTTGTGAATCAAGCAGATCCCCTTTTCATAGATTTCATAGACATTAGGGCTGAAAGGGACCTTGGAAGATCGAGTCCAGCCCCCTGCCCAAAGGGCAGGAAGTCAGCTGGGGTCATAGGATCCCAGCAAGATAAGCATCCAGTTTGTTCTTGAAGGTGTTCAATGTAGGTGCTTGAACCACCTCCAGTGGCAGGCTGTTCTAGACCTTGGGGGCTTGAACAGTAAAGAAATTCTTCCTTATGTCCAGCCTGAAATGGTTTTGTAGTAGTTTATGACTGTTTGACCTGTCATCATTCCTTGAGGCGCTCTGTGAACAAATGTTCCCCCAGATACTGGTGGTCACACCTGATAAACTTATAGATGGCCATCAGGTCACCCGTGAGCCTGTGCTTTTCCAGGCTAAACAGCTTCAGGGCTCTCAGCCTGTCATCGTAGGGTCTGCTTTCCTGACCTCTGATCATGTGCATGGCTCTTCTCTGGATGCTCTTAAGTTTCTCCACATCCTTTTTGAATTGTGGAGCCCAAAACTGGACACTGTACTCCAGCTGCGACCTCACTAAGGCCGAGTACAAGGGAGAATGACTTCCCAGGATTTGCTTGAGAAGCATCTATGGATGCAAGCCAGCGTTTTGGTCACTTTACTAGCCGCAGCATCGCACTGCAGGCTCATGTTCATCTTGTGGTCAGT
>JAGPOW010003642.1:88109793-88175394 GCA_030014935.1 Caiman crocodilus | reverse complement strand
TTCAAAGATCCATGCTAGAGGCTGGGCTATGATGCTTGCCAGCTCCTTGAGTACCCTGGGGTGAAGATTGTCAGGGCCAGCTGACTTGAAGGTATCCAGTTTCTCAAGATGTTCCTTCACGAAGTCAGCATTAATGGAGGGCAGGGGATCACCCTCACCCAGACTTCCCTGTCCCATAGCTAGCATGGGTGTCCCATGGTACTGATGAAAGACCAACACACAGTACCCATGTAGTAGGTTGGCTTTTTCCTGGGCGTCAGTTGTCAGTTGCCCCATCTGGTTCAGCAGGGGTCCAGTGTTGCCTCTGCTTTTCCTCTGGCTCCCCACATATCTGAAAAAGGACTTTTTATTGCCCTTAATGCTCAAAGCTAGTTGGAATTCAATTGCAGCCTTGGCTTTCTTGGTATGCTCCCTGCAGGACCGGATCAGTGCCGAATAATCCTCCTTGGAGGTGACTCCCATCCTTTGTAGGCCTTTCTTTTTTAGCCTCAGTAGGTCTGCTAGGTCCCTGGAGAGCCAGGGGGGTTGCTGCTGTGCCCTTTTGCTGCCTTTCCTTCGAGATGGAATAGTTTTAGTTTGTGCATTGAGAATCTTAAACTAATTTAAAAAAAAAACCTTAAAAAAGAATTTAAAAAAAATGTATTTATTTCCCTGTTACCTCCTTACAAAAAGATTAGGTAGTAAGTGCAGGTCAGCAGCCAGGCAGGGGCAAATGTGAGCCTGCACTTACGGCTCCTCTCACCTCATGGCATTGTTCAGAAAATCTCGGGCCACTCCAGGATGCCCTGGCACTCTGGTTGAGAATTGCTGACTTAAACACTCCTCTTTTTCTTTTTTTTTTTTTTAAGACCCCTCTTAGAGATCCAATTGAGTTGGACTCCATTATGAGAGTTGTGCAGACTTCAAATCCTGGTCCCCCTGATTGTGCTACAAAGTGGCAGAAGGCTAGGATTTTCTGCAAATGGTGTGAATGCAGATGCAGGCAGCAAAAGGCTTTATCACTGGGGAAGGCTTTATCAGCTGACTTGAAATCGGAGCTCTCTTTCTGACCAAACACTTTTATCTGAAGTAAAGGACTGCTTTTACGAAGATATGATAGTCTAAGAGTGATGTTGTAGTTGTAATGGTCTAGAAATTGTGAGAGGGGCAAGGATTTCTTAGGGTGACGCCTTTTATTGGACCCAGCTACGTAGATGTGATAGTTAGACAAGCTTTCAAATGCAAGATATTCTTCCTCAGGTGAGACGTTTACTCGAACAGAGGGAATGTAGAAAACCTGCTTCCTCATTCAGAGAGAACTTCTCTAAAATAATCCCTTTTTCTCTCAAAATGTATTTATAATTTAAAATCCCTAGTCCCCTTCCCTTTAGAGAATTGAGAACTTAAGTGTCTTTAAAGGGTCTTGAGTCATTTGTAAAGGGCTTATTAGATTTGTGTTCCTGGGAAACCATTATTTTATGTTAATGGAACTGTAGAAATATCTTTTTTGTAATGCTCATTCATGAATTCAGGTTGTGTGTGCAAGGATTTAAGTATCATTAATATACCTTGATGAATTCAGCAATGATTGTACACACCATTTCCCTTCAGTATATGAAATTAATAAGCATGCATTTTCCCTTTCAAAAGCTAGTTTTTCTGAACCAATTAGTAACTCTAGACATGAGAACTTTCCTTAACCACCTCCCAGATGGCATGGAGGTAAAATGCTGATTCATGATGTAGCATTTACTTCTGAATTTATTCTTTGTTGTATTTTCAAATGCTAGGAAACTTTTTCCAGTTGTTTGTTGCAGTTCGCTAGTGGTTTGTATTTATGGTATCTCTGACCAACCTCTAATAAGGGAAAAATCTTGCTCCTGGCTCTACAAAGAAAAAGCTTGATTTGCTTTTTAACAATCAGAAAGTTAAAAGAAAAATACGAAAACGTATACTTTTTAAATGGTTATAAGGCCATACTAGTTTACATTCAAATCAAAATAGCAAGAATCTGCAGGAAAGACTACAACTCATATATAGAATGACTTTTTCTATATGTTGTTTCACTTGCAGACAGCGTTTATTTGAGAACTTGCGTATGCTACCTCATGCACCTGGGGTACAGATGCAGGCTATTCCTGAGGATGCCGTTCATGAAGATAGTGGAGATGAGGATGGAGAAGACCCAGACAAACGCATTTCTAGTAGGAAATGTTATCTTTAGTCATAATGGGATATGCTTTCAGAATAAAGCCTCTTTAAATGTGTTTGTCCAGATCCTCACTCCTGTTTTGGCTGTTTCTTGCTACTCCCAGGGCGTAAAGATGGCAAAGAAGCCCATGTAGACATCCTTTTTATTCCTACAAGGAAGGCATGATGAGAATAGGGTACCCCTGTCACCTGGAAAAGCTCTTGAGCATTTAAATGCACTTATGCTCATTAAAGGTTCTTTAACCAAAGTTTGAACCACCAGAAAGCTGCTTTGATTTATTTTGCAGTCTGGCCTGGCATCTGGTTGGATTGGGGACCAGAAGCCTGGAAGAGGCAGCCTTCTGCCTTATGCATCAAGCGGAGTTAAATAGGCTGGAGTATTTGGCCACAGAAGTCTTCCCCAGCACTACCACGGGTATTGTTTGAAGGCTTGTCCCTCCAGAAACAACACTTTAAAGTGAATCAATATAGTTCCTGCAACAAAACAAGATTTACTTTTTCAACATTCTGTGTCTGTGACATTTTATTTTTGATCAGTCTCCCTGAGAGGTGTTAGAGCACTCTTAAGTCAACAGTAGTTTTTGTTTTTTTATAAGTTGAATGGATCATGCCGATAAGAGAGGACTGTTCATTTAATCTTTCATGATACTAGTTGTGGTAATTCCACAACTGCTTCTAGCACCCTTCTCTTCCTGAACTCTTATAATTATAATGCACTTATGCAGTCACTTCCAAATTTTTCAGTACTTACTTAGCTATGCCAAATAGTTGGCTTTGAGTTTGTCTTGCAAGCTTTTCTTGTTAATTTGTGTTCAAAGAGAACCTAAGAGTATTCCCATATTTGTAGAACAGTTTTCCTCTACCTCTTTTAGAAAACCATCTCTGTGGTAACAAGTTGATTTTGTTCTTTTCTATGGTTGCTTAAAACCAGTTTTGTGGCTTTTCCTGTTTGACATACTGTAGTTGAACCACCCTGACAATTTATAGGTGTTAATCTTTTAACATTTGAATCCTAGTTCGAGCTTCTGATAAGCGGATAGCCTGTGATGAAGAATTTTCTGATTCTGAAGATGAAGGGGAAGGTGGACGACGAAATGTTGCAGATCATAAGAAAGGAGCAAAGAAAGCCAGAATAGAAGATGACAAGAAAGAGACAGAAGATAAAAAAACAGGTAAATGCCTTAATATTGTTTTCACCCTACCATTTCTACCAACTGAGTGGGAGTTAGTTTAAAGCAGTGATTCCCAATCACCAGGTCACGACTTATGCCACCAGCAGGCACGTGTAGAGTTAAAGCTGGGAGGCAGCTAGCTCTGTGCCACCTGTCCTGCTCCTACTACCGTGACTGTGCCTGGCAAGGTACTGCCTGTGCACTGGGGCCCATGCTGGGCCAGGCAGGACAGCCCTGCTGCGACCAGGAGCTGGGGGATTCAAGTGGGGAAAAAGCAGCAGAGCAGACCTCTCTCCCAGGCATTGTCTTAGGAAAGGCAGCAGAACCCCTTCTTCCCTGGTAGCCCCAGCAGCATCCCACCAGGCCACTGCCTGCGCAGCCCTGCAGGGTTCCCTTATGCCTGAACCTAATCTGATTCTCAAATCCTGCTTCCCCTCCCCCCCCCCCACCCCCCCAAAAAAAAATTAAATAAATTTAAGTATGTAAATTAGATAGTGCGGCCAGGCAAACTATAAAAAGGTTGGGAACCTCTGGTTTAAAGGGTGCCCTGATGGCAGAGGGGTGTGTTCCTTGTATACTAGTACAAGGAGTTAAGTCTTCTGCAGTCAGAGTGGAAAAAGAATTAAATTAATCACACACATCTACTTTAGCTACTTAGCTAGAACTCTTCTTACTAAAAACAGTTTTTCCAGTGAAAATTATTCTGAATACCAAACTTATTGCCTCTGTGTTTTCAAATACTAAGGTCATTCATTTGTATGGTATGGAGGAATAGGGTTCTGGATAGCAGGTACCATCACCCTAAATTCTCTTATTTGCATTTTATTAATCAAAATATAATGTAGGGATCAACAGCTTGTACTTGGTTATATTTATGTAAGTCTTTAAAATTCTTGACTTTTTTTTTTTCAGTCTTTTCAGATATTTCAAACCTGATCTTTTTTTCCCCCTAATTATTTTTAGATGTGAAAGAGGAGGATAAATCGAAGGACAGCAGTGGTGAAAAGACAGACACCAAAGGGTAAACCCTAATTAATTTAATGCATAATTTTTTCTTCTTTGGAGACCACTCACTAATTTCTAAATGCTAATTGTTCAAACGTTATTCTCTATTTAGAGGCTGTAAATTAGTGTCAGGAGTTGCTAAATAATTCAAAATGTGTGACAGTGGTAGCTACAATTACATCTTTACAGCAGTTAATCTAAAAGATGCTATCAAAATGAAATGACTTAACAGTTCATATTTTTGCCTTTTGAACAGAGCAAAATCGGAACAGCTCAGCAATCCTTGAATTAAAGATAGCCTCACACCAATTACAGAACATAATGCTAGAATGCGAAAATACTAAAAGAAGAAAAGTTTTCATATTGAGAGAGACTGCTGATTTCATTTTGTACTATTTGGCATGGACCGTATTTATTTTCAAACGGCTTTGTTTTGGTTTCTGGCAAGTTGTATTGTGAGTTTTCTAATTATGAAGCAGAAATTCCTTTCTTCACCATGCTTTATGTAACAGTATTTAAAATGGATGTGAGTTATTATGTTAAATGTCTAAACTGATCTATTAAAGTAATTTGCCTTTCCTGAGCTGATTTTACCTTTTTTGTAATTTTATCTTTATTAAAAAAATTGTACTTGGTTGTCTTTTGTCCATCATTGCATTATATAGAAAGCATCTCCATTTTAGATTAAAGATCACCAAATAGTGTATAAACATTTTTGAGTTGATGGGAACTTTCAGAGTTTTTGTAATAGGATGAACTTGGGGGGGTGAGGGGCAGGTGCTTAATGTACCTGTTTGACTTGCATATTACATGAACCATTAAAAAAATTATCAGGGATGTAAATGTTTAGTAGCTGCAGTGAAGAATGAAAAAGTGATTAGTGATGTGTGGATAGGTAAAAGTGATATCTGGATGCACAGGGTTATTCTCCTATAGCGGTGCTTGTATTGAAATGAACCCCTGATACCCTAACAGCAGTCAGTCCAGCAGTCTAGTTTAATTGTTCATCATCATTCATCTGTATTGCCTCTTTCAGAGATCCTTATTCTCAAAGGCTCCAAAGGACTATGAATTTCATAGCCCATTCTGACCTTTAGAGCTCACAATGAATTGTATCCCTCTTAAAGTGTCTTCTCTCTTCCCCTTCCACTTCCCTTCCCCTGCACTTGAATGATTGGTTAGTAAACTCATACCTGAATTGAAACTCACTATATATAGGTTCTTTTTTTTTTTCCAATGAAAAACTTGGTTAGGTTGTTTCATGCACCTCTCTCCAAGTATGCTTTGACATCAAGATATCAGTAGTGCACTAGAAGAACACTGTTGTTAAACCTTGCAAAGCAGTACTGATTTGTGTTGGTCTCTCTCTTTTTATACATTTCTCCTTTTCCCCGCCAAAGATACTACATTTCAACTTTGTGACGGTCTAATTTCTCATTGACTTATGGTTGAAGCCTTACCACTAGTAAGACTTATTGTATTTACTGTACATCAGGTATCTGTGTATATCTTTTCATTATGCCTTTTCTGGAAGGCTTTTACTGAAGGTGGCATCATGAGCATTTTTACTTGCTTTCACTGAGGAATTTTTGAAGGTAATAGCTACCCTGCGTCTCAGACTGATGTACAGAAGAAAACTAGTGCAATTTTCACTCCCATCTTCCTAGCCATTTTTTCAGCTTTGTTGCACCAAGTGGACATTTTATATAACTATTTGGATATTTTGAGCCAAAGTTTTAAAAAATTCTTCAAGGTCAAACGATGAAAAAAGGTACCTTCTTGAAGATTCCAGGGTAGGTGATTGTACCACCCCTGGAGGGAGATTATTCCACAGACAGAATACCTTGGCTATGAAGAAGTATTTCCTAGAGTTAAGCCTGAAACAGTCCTCCAGGAGTTTTTGTGGTCGTTACTCCTGGTTTTCTCCAAGGGTGCTTTGGTGAACAGTTATTCACTGAGCCCTTGATGTATGCCCCGATGTAGTGGTACCTTGTATGGCTTGCTTTGCACGTCTCTGATTTATACAGGTGGCTCTTCTCTGGACTCTCTCAAGTTTTTCCATGCCTTTGATCAAGTTGCAGGTCTTAATCATGTTGACCGTTCTTCTTAATAAACATTTTATGGTGTTAATTTGCTAGCATCATGCCTGACTGAACAAGGTTATTTTATACTTTCTTTTCTACACTTTAGCCACAAGATGGCAACTTTCTGTAGTTCAAATTCCTCATTGTTTTAGATACTGTGGGAATGAATGTCTCTTAATTGTCCCATTGTAGTAAAATTATTATAAATTATGTCAAGATGTGTGTTAAGTGTCTGCATTAATTTATGGATGACAACTTGACATTTTGCTCCTAGAATCCAAGAAAAAAAGATTTGGTCTTTACTCTGCTTTCTGAGGGAATGCTGTCATAGCATTTTGGTATATCAAGTAGTTTGTTTCCCAGGCTCTCTGCTCACTGGGCTTTGGCAGTGCTTGATATTTAAAATATGTCTTCTTTCTTTCCTTAGTTTAGGAAAAAATATTCCTTTGGGGAAGAACTGTGCCTGCATTGCCTGCTCCAAAGTTAAATGTGCTAATTTGTAATGCTACATTTAAGCTTCACTTGCTGCAGAATACATGGATTATTTTGGTCTGTTGGTGGATAGATAGACAAAGCAAAATAATATATATATATATATATATATATATATATATAAAAAGTTGTGGTTACTGAGCCTTGTGATGCTATATCCAGTCAGCACTTCATCTAAGAAACTACATGAAACTCACTCATCATTTAATTGTAACGAGTGTCACTTGAGGTTTATAATTCAATTTAATAGGGACACAGATGGTATAAAGTTACCTCTTTTGTCTGTTGTCTCTTCCCCTCTAACAGCTTATTGGACTTATTGTCTCCCCCGTAGCTGGGCTTATTGTCTCCTCCCCTCTAATAGCATGTGCTCTCCATCCATAGCTGTCACAAGCATATGGATAGTTTCACTGTTATCTGCTGCTCGTTTAAAATGTGCAAATACACGCAATGCTACTATGTGAAGTGACTTCCAGATGCTTTTTCAGATTATTCCTAGACAGCAGTAGAGCAGTGTCTTCATTTCAGGACCTAATTAGCAAACATGATTTTTAATTTTACATGACTTGGTCATTGGTTATTTGTTTGGGGATAAGAGGCTACCAACAAAGGGACCTGCCTGCCCTTCTCTCTTTCCCTCCCTGTCACCCCAGTTTTACTCTGTCCAGAAAATAAATCATTCTTCTGGTTCTTTTGTATTCATACCAAACAGTGGATCTAAACATGGTAGCTGAAAATTACTTCTTGGTGCTATGCACAGTGTATAGTAGCATGCAATCTGCTGCCTTCTGTAATGGTGTGTCTTGCTGATTCCATGTATAAGCAGTCTTCAAGACCCTAGCTGCATAGTCATTTAACAATGTATCCATCTGTGTCAGTTTTGAAGAAAGAAACATGGCTACTCTAATTAGATGCGTTCTTAGTAGAGCTGTGTGAAACGGCACCATTCCACTTCAACTTCCATTTTGGTGAAACAGTGTTTTGTTTTGTTTCAAAAGCAGTGTTCCATTTCGTTTTGTCTAAATGGTTTCACTGTTTTGACGTTTCGCCCATAGGGTACAACAGGGAAGCACAAAACTTATTAAAAGATTGTAATTTCTAGCCTGATTCTTATGAAACTTGTAAGGATGGTGGCCCCCTCTGAGGGCATGAAATCTGCCAAGTTTCATTGAAATAGGTGCAGAGGTTTCTGGGAAACAGCACCTCAAGGTACTGACAAGAAAAACTCACTTGCAGAGGAAGCAGTCTGTGATCTGGCAGGCAGATTCGGGGGCCTGAATCCCTAAGAATGCTGCAGGGCTGTGCTGGACTCCTCCCTAGGGGTGCAGGCCTCCAATCTGCCTGCCGGATTACAGGAAGCTGCTGCTGCCAGTGCCCCCTGGGGGGGAAGGCTGGGGGCTGTGCCAGAATCCTCCCAGGGGTGCGGCCCTTGGATCTGCATCAGATGACAGGAGGCTGCTGCTGCCAGCTGGGATCAGTGCTGAAACCAAGCCCTACTTTGAAATTCAAAATCTTTCAAAATATTTCGAGTGCTATTGTTTCATTTCAAAGCTGTTTTGAAGGCTTTTGTTTTGATTTGATTTTGCTGTGTCATGCTTGAAACAGCTTTGAAACTAAATGCCTGGTAAAATTTCTCAGAACCCTAGTTCTTAGACCGTGTGTGCCTCAGCTCCCCCAGATACATTTTAAAAAATAGGAAGTCTATGCCCTGGTATCTGTAATTATAGGTAGAAGTAACCAATACTTTTGTAATGGGTGTGACAGCATACTAGGTCACAGTGAATTAGAACTTCAGGCTTAAAGGCAACTTCTTTCCTCCCCTTTAACTAAAAAGGCTACGTAGACAGTCAAAAAGCTGTAGACTGATTTGATTCAAAGAATCATAGAAGTAGGGTCGGAAGGGACCTTGTAGATCTTCAAGTCTGATCCCTTGCCTGGGCAGGAGAGAAACTGGGCTCAAGTGACCGCAGGCATGTAGGCATCGAGCCTCTTCTTAATGACCCCCAGAGCAGGAGCCAGCACCACTTCCCTTGGAAATTGGTTCCAGATCCTAGCCACCCTGACTGAAATAGTTCCTACAGATGTCTAATCTGAACCTACTCTCCAACAACTTGTGGCTGTTATTTCTTTTTATGCTGGGGAGCACTGGGTGAAACAAGGTCTCCCCCAAACCCTTTATAGATAGTCACAAGGTCCCCCCTCAGCCTTCTCTTGTGAAGGCTGAACAGGTTCAGGTCTTGTAGCTTCTCATTCTAGGGTCTGCCCTGCTGTCCCCAGGTCATGCGGATGGCCCTCCTCTGCACCCTCTCAATGTTGTCCACATCCCTCTTGAAGTGGGGCGCTCAGAACTGGACACCACTCCAGCTCTGGCCTGACCAGTGTCGCGTAGAGGGGGAGGATCACCTTGGCCCTACTTGAGATGCACCTGTGGATGCATGATGGGGTCTGGTTAGCCCTGCCAACCGTGACCTCGCCTTGTTGACCCATGTTCATCTTGGAGTCAGTGATGACTCTAAGATCCCTTTCTGCCTCCGTGCTCTCAAGAAGGGAGTTTCCCATCTTGTAAGTGTGCTGCCAGTAACTACTGCCCAAGTGCAGCACCCTGCACTTGTCTGTATTGAAGCGCATCCTGTTGTTGTCAGCCCACCCTTGCAACCTATTCAGGTCTTGCTGCAGTCTTTCCCTCCCTTAGCGTGCCCACCTCACCCCAAATTTTGGTATCAGCAGTGAATTTGAACAGGTTGCTTTTCACCCCATCATCCAAATCACTGATACAGAAATTGAACAGCACAGCCCAAGGACCAAGCCCTGGGGAACTCTGGTATGCTGAGGCTAGGGGAAGGGGGTCTTTAAGCCCCCCTCCCTGGCTGGCATAGAACCCCAGCCCAAGTCTGCCTGGGGGCAACCCCTGCCAGGTTCCTCCTCCTGCCCCCAACTTACACCCACCCGAGCAGAGGGACAGGGGCAGCATGGCCACACCTAAGCCTGGGGCTTGGAGGTTGAAGCAGTGTGGGAGGGGGAACTCCTTTCCAGACCCTAGCCAGGATTTCTTCGGGGGTCAATCCCTGCCAGGCTTTTGCCCCCTCAAGTGCTTGCTTTCTGGGGTGTGTGCCCATATCCTGGCCTAGGGCTTGCACACTTGGGTGGGGAGAGGGAGGTGTTTAAACCTCCTCTCTCCCTCCCTCCCTGCCTCAGCTTGCTGGTTCTGGGCTGGGGCTTGGCCAAGGGAAAGCCTGGCTGGAGAAGGTGTTTAAATCCCCCCTTCTCAGCTGGGGTATG
The DNA here is from genome assembly GCA_030014935.1 of Caiman crocodilus. Lineage (NCBI taxonomy): Eukaryota > Metazoa > Chordata > Crocodylia > Alligatoridae > Caiman > Caiman crocodilus. The sequence continues at coordinate 88,165,172 of JAGPOW010003642.1, read as the reverse complement.
CCTGGCTGGGGAGAAGTACCCGGGCCCTGGTTTTTCTCCTGCTCCCTGCACCACCACAGAGGCAGGGGGCATGACCAAATGTCAGCCAGGCCAGCACCCTGAGGTGGAGAGGGAGTTTAAACCCCCCTTCTCTGCCTTCTGTTCAAGCATGGAGCAGGGAAAAAGATGCTGCTCTGCCCCCCATTTCAGAGCCAGGTTCCCCACCCCCTTCTCAGCTAGCTGGAGCAATGATAGTTCTGCAGCTAGGGAGCAGAGGGACAGGGCCAACCCTGCTCTGCTGGTGTAGACTGCAGTCCAAGTCTGCAAAGTATCCTGGGATGCTGGGGGACTGTAAGTTAACTTGAACCAGGAAGGGATCTGAGATGGAAGTTCCACAAACCAGTTTGACCTAAGTAATCTGGGGTGTTGCTAGCCATCTGTGCTTGGGGAAGGGGGCATGCTTTCCTCACCATGACCCTCACAGGCAGGGAGTGGGAAAGGGGATCTAGGCCCTGCTGCCAGTGCCACAGAACAGCTGGCTTGCTGCTGTTGTGCAGAGCAGGGTGGCAACATAGCTGCCACAAGCAGAGCTACAGCTTTTGTTTGCAACAGCTGTGTGGCAGCTGGTGTGTGGAACAGCTGATCAGCTGCTGTTATGCAGGACATGCAACAGCTGTCATGCTGGGGTGGGGAGTCTGGGATTGCAGCTCTCTTTACTGCTGAGGCTGTCGGTGAACCAGTTGTTCTCTGTTCCTTTGCTGTGGATGATGAGTCTGAGGTGCTGGGAGTCCAAGATCCCCGCTCTAGTGCTAGAGATTCCTGTGCGCATGACCTGTAGCATTACAAGAGCAGCACATACAAGTCCCTGTTTATAGGATCATCCTTCATCATTCCTATAATAGGAACATTTTTGTGCTGAATTTGCCACTTTTGTTGCTAAGATAGCATCTTTGTAGCACGATAAATGGCCTTGATGTGTAGACGCTTGTATTCTGAGCACTCCAAGAGGGCATCTGTAGTACTATAAAAGTAACTTGTGTCCAAGACTTTGGAGAATCATGTAAGTCTGTCAGTGCTGCTTTTTCATATTAAAAGATATGGCTAGAATTGATTAAGCATCATTGTTTTCCCCACACCTGCTTTTAAAATGTTGAAAGATTTAAGGTGAGTTACACCTAGTATATATTTCTATACACAAAGACAATGCTTGCACCTTCCTACTGAGGGCAGTTATTTTAAAACTATCCCCTGCTAATGTTTTTAATATAAATGTTCAAATACCTCCTGCAAAAATATGCTGAATTAGTTGCAGTTTGTGCATCAGTGCAAGTATAATGCAAATTGGGTAGAAAAATTTGACTTGCTTTTTTTTAATGAAATGTCCACATGCAAGAGAGAGAATAGGGATATCACTACACAGCAAAAGGTCCTCATTCAGCTGGCAACAAACAATGGCAGTCAGCAAAGTACATACTAAGATGTATGCTATTCAGCTTTGGCCTCACCTTAACTATTGTATTGATATCTTCTCACTCCATTAAAAAAAAGATACGGGAGAAATACATTTTTGCATAATAATGGAAATACTTTATGCAAGAAAAAAAATTAAAAAACAAAGCAAAAAGAGGACTTCAGAGAAGAAGCAAATAAGGCAAATATTTTATAATTGAGGTATAAAAATGTCAAACTTGGGTCAACCAAAAGCTTTTAAAAAAAACAAAACAAAACAACAACCCTGGTGGAGGAAGTTATGACAAACTGAGTGACCAAAGACCAAAACTGTGGTTTCCCCTTTTGTGAAGAATATGGGTGTGGGGGATGGAGGGGTGTCCTTAGATTCAAGGGGGCAGAGGTTGCAGCTTCAAGCTTGGAAGAGCCACAGCTGCTGTTGTGCAGAGCTGCTGCAGCAGCTGTGTGCTGCAGTAGCAGTAGCTCTGCCCTCGCCTCTGGGGGCCAGAGATGGGGCTGCTGCCAAAGCTGCTACATGGCCAGGCTGGAGCTGGACTCGGCATATGCTGTATGTTCCCTGCCAGAGTGAAGCCCCAGCCAGAGCTGAAATAGGATGATAAGCAGTGGGATGGGGTCTAGTGTTTGCTGGGGAGGGAGGTGCCAGGGAGAGGTAGGGGTCAGGGGACACAAACATGGGGGTCAGGTGGGAGGGGGGCAAGTGGCAGGGGAACTCAAGTGGGGTAGGCATAGGCACCATAGTGGAGGCAGGGGGGAAAGTGGGAGCGTTAGGCAGAAGAGGGTACAGACACCATGGAGGGCATGCTGTAGGAAGAGAGGAGCAGGGTATGATGGGGCAGGGGTCAGGCCACTGGACTCTTTCCTTCCTGCCTGTCTACTTCCCACCTTTGCCCCTCCCTTGCTGCAGTGGTGGGGCCAGGGGCCAATGTAAAGCAGCCCTCCAAAAATTAGATTCCAAACATGGAAAATTATAACACTTACAAGCTTTTCATGTATAGAAACACATTATTGAGAAGTCATCTTAAATTCAGGGACATCTCAGATTTTGGTAAATATGGTATTAAAAAGTGGATTTCATATTTATTTTATCTTTATTACTGTGAAAGGTTCTGTTGTTGTTTTTAAAGTAATTGCAGAGAGAGAGGATACTTTTAGTTGCATAAAAATACGCAGGAGTAGCTCCTTCAAGAGTGTGTTTTTGAGGTTGACTTGGTATATATCGTTTTTTGTCAACTGGAAGTTGGCCTAAACCAGAATCCTAGATTTAAGTAGACTATTGGAAGGGGCAAAGCCACACTCAGCCAGCTATATGTCACAAACAGTCATTGAAAAAATACAAATGGGCTTAAACCCATCTCTAGCATTAATGAATAAGCTTCATCTAATGATTGCAATCTGACCAAAAGTCATTTAGTAACTGGAACAAAATGCTTAACCTCTCTATGGTGCTGTCTATTGATTATTAAAAGAGAGTGAGAATGATAGTCTACTGATGAGGATTAATTGCTTCCCTTGTATGATAAATTGCTGTCTTGGGGCTGGGACCCTCAATGAGCAGATTGTGGGCCCCAGGCCCAGGATCACCTGGGAATCTGGGACCGCACAGGTACCAGTTCAAGACTCCAATGTGGTAATACAGCCCATATTTAGATGGTAATAAGTCTTAACATGGGATTGCTCAGAAAACTTTCTAAGTTGTATTAATGCTCCCCACAATCTAAATATAATATGTGCTAAGTATAATGGGTAATAAGGCCCTGAGGGGAAATTTGGTCAGTCTTCAAATACCTGCAGGGTAGTTATAAAGAGAATGGATAGACTGTTCTCTGGCTGTAAGGGACAGGACTAGGATCAAATTGCAGCAGAGAAAATGTTAGGTTGGTGATCAGGAAGAACTTTCTAACTGTGAGGGTGCTTGGGTATTAGTGTAAGCTGGCCTGGAAATTGTCAAGAACAGGTTAGACAGACTGACATGGTTTAATCAGGGATCATTCTGCCTTGAGCTGGGGCTGGGAATAGATCATATCATGAGGTCCCTTTCAGCTGTATGTGCCTCTGATCCTATTTCTTTAATCCTTGAACCTGATTGTCATTCTTAATGTTTATGCTTGAGCAAAGAAGGAAACACTTGTGCCCCCCTCCCCTTTGTCTTTTAGAGAATAGATTAATTCAGTCAGCTTTGGCCTTTAGCTGCACCTATCCAAGAAATAGTTGTTGTTGTTCTTGCCTCTGCTCATTATTTGGCCCATATATTCATTTAAAAAAAATAGGAATAAGATGGTTAATGTTAAATTGTCACTGATTCCTTGTCTGTTCTTAGCTTCTCTGTTACCCCTCAAATGGCACATTTGAAATTCTGCTGACCCAGCCTTGTATCTTTTGGTTCCTTAGGATCCAATCTTGAGAAACAGTGAGTTGAAGATGCTCAGTCTCCTGCAAAGGAGATTTGACTTCTTATAAGGTCAGATTTTTGGTGCACAGTGCTGCCCATGTAAACAAGATTATTTCTATATAATGAACATGTTGCAGGGCCTTCCTCTGTCTCTCCCCACCTCCTCTCCTTGAAACTCAGTTTCCTACTGCAGCTTTCTTTAGTGTTACAACTCAAGCATGGATTTGTGTGTTTCATACATCTTGTTACTGAGACAATGATGTAATTCAATGTTTAGCTAATTTTTGGCATATTTACATTGATACATACTGATCTGTACATGTAGACAAATGAAATACCCTGTTAGTTGCTATATATACAAATCTAACAAGCATAGCAGAGAGTAGTATGCATTTAGAAAAAAAAGTCCCGCTTCACCAGTAGGGAAGGGACAGTGGCTGAAATAAGGACAACTGGGTGTCAACTTAAGGGAGGAAAGGGTGTAGAAATGGCTTCTGCTGTAACTGCCAGCAGTGTGGAGGCAACGTGCACATTGCATCTGCCCCTGTGTGTGGCATCTGCCCCAAGAATGTAGTCTCATTATACCTCTAGGAAGGTCTGACTTAAGGTGTTCTTCGCCATCTTGATATGTGAGCAAAAAATTAAAATATTATTACTGACTATGATGATGCATGTGAGAGCCAAAACATTCCTTCCTTTATTCATTCATGTAGTGAGTTTAAGTGGTCAGAAACTTGGGAGTTTGATTTCTGCTTCCTCCCTCCTCCTACCTTGTATTATGAGGATTGCTTCAGATTCCAGGGTTATTTTAAAGTGCATACCCACAACCACTCTGTGAAACTATGGACCAGATTTTCAACTTGGCTTCCATCTGAATGTATGGAAAAACTCATCCACGTAAGTTTCATGTGCTAGTACCTTCCTATCTGGATAGTAAATAATATAATACCTTTGTGTCCATATAGTAGAATGTAAAGACACAGACAGCACTTTGAATCTAATTGGATTTACATACACAAACACTAGCACTTTTTGCAAAGCTATTACACACTTCATCTGTTTTCACAAATGCAATCATTAGTGACACCTGTGTTCACAAATCTTGAAAGCATTGCAAGATCATTTAACTGTGTACCAACAGGATCTTTCTAGTCTCTTGGTTCAGACTTAATATAAAGGTTCAACTTATTAACCCTTCAGAAACCATTTAAATGAGAAAATAGTCTTATGGATGGCCACAAGCAAATCAGTAAGATAAGTTAGATAGTAATGAGCAGTCTATTAGTTTGGAGGGACCTATAATAATTGATTAACCATTTAGTTAAAACATTAACTAGTTACGGAGGATAACAAATCCTTAATTTACATAGTAACTATTTTTGTTCATATGCTAACTCCAGTTGAGTGAGTTGATTAATCAATGGATAGATCCTAAATGTGGGCCTTCATTCATATAGATTTGACACATATTTGTTCTGGTCTTGGCTGAACCACACCAGGACAAATATTTATGGAGTGTCCATACCTGCATTAAACTTGAGTTAATTCAAGTGAGTTCATTAGGAATCAACCTGACGTGCAACACGACAAATTTCTAGTTTGTTAAAGGCTAGATGCCATTTGAAAAGTAAGCCTGTTATGATGCCCTCCTACAGCAATTATTTTCATTACTTTACTGATAAACATTCCCAAATAAAGCTACTGTTAGTTATTTTGGTCATTCTTAATCATGTTGGCAAAACTGTATGTACAGATGGCACAGACAAATGCAGTGGGCACAACTGAAAGCTGGAAGTGAACCACCTGCTGTTCTTAAATGTCCTGCAATGTTTGACACTTTTTTCCAATATACCTCTTGATATATCCATCCATCTATCCATCCATCTGTGTTTTTTTCATTTTTTGGAATGGCCTTTATTGTTCATTTATGGGCTGACAGAGTTGGATCTCTAAGGTTGGATCTTTAACAGTAGGCAGAAATGAAAATGTAACTTCTGCATTTAGAAATATGCATTAATAAGTGTCCAGGCCTCACATTTTCCATGGCTGTGATGCCAGAAAAAATGTAAGTGAGCTATGGGCAAGCTTTTAATAGTTCCATATTGCATTTGCCAAACCAGTGCCACGTAGGTATTTCATATGCTGACTTGTTCCTTGTTAGAACTATTTTAAAAGCTTTTTCAATGTGATGTTGCTTCTAATTGTATTTGATTGTACAAAGCACCGTAGGGAAGGACTTGATAAATGGAAAAATACTGTATTACTACAAATTGTATAGTATTGTATTGTGTGTTAAGCCTACTACGAGCAATACTTGAAGCCTGGGCACACCTTTTGCAGGCTAACTCCCAACAAAAAGCACACAAATCACTATTCTGCCTAGCAATTGAGAGAAAGTCAGATAAAAGACTCAGGAGAATAGTGTGTTGTTATATGATAGTTTGAGAAACTACAGCAATTTTGAAGGTATAACAAATAGCAATGTTACTGTAAAATACTATAGATCAGCAATTTTTTTCATTATTATTCTTGTTCAGCCAGTGATTAAAATCGTGCAAATATCTGACAACTGGCTCACAGCGAAGCAAGAACAGTCTCCAATGCTTTGGGTTTAAAATACCCATTCTTGTTCTGGACGATGATAATCATTTCTAACCTTTCAGTAAATGAGTGAAAAGACTGTCAAGATGACATGGATGTATCTGTACAATCCCCTTCTCTAGCAGCATTTAATTCCATGGTTAGTGAATGGTAACAGGCTTATAGGATATTTGGAAGATAAAATAGTGCTACAGAATTAGGCAAAAAATGCATTCATTGCAAATAGATGTGCTCTCCACATAATAGAATGGTATATACAAATAAATGTGAAAAGCACTAGGTGTTGTTAGAAAGAACTGTGTAGAAAGAGCTGTGCAGAATGTCTTCTTACATTTTACTTGTTCTTGCCCCTAGATTGAGATGGTTAATGAAACAAATTGTGAATCTGGCACAAGATGATGGGTTCTCCTAAAGGGCAGAAGTACAAAATGCATCTTGCACCTGTATCCTCCTTTGGTCAGCATGAAACCAACTATATCAGCAGCAAGAGCTGTAGACCTGGAGAAAAAAATTAAAATCTGCTTCAGTAAACCTTCAAACACCAGCCTTACCAGGCTGCAAGCTTCTGACTCCTTATTGAGGAGCACAAGAAAACTATATAAACTCAATTTTTAACAGTGTTAAAAATGTGGTTGTTTAGTCCCGAACATTCTTACAGCTACCTGATTTTTTTTTTCCAGATGTGCAGACCTATGGGGAAAAAAAATATTTAAACTGCACATCCCAAGCTACTAGATGCTTCCATTTCCAAAGCTGCCTGAATGATTTAGGTGATGTGGACAGCCTTAGGATATTATATATTATTTTGTTTTCTGCTGTTCAACAGACATGAAAGTCCCTTCCCTCCCCCTCATCCCCTTTTCTTTATTTTTAAGGGGTAGCAGTGTGTTCTATATTCTTATATTATAAATATTTATATATTTATTTATTTTTTTTTAAATATGCAGACCCATTGCTATATGTGAATAGACAGTGAAAGCATAAAAATGTTTATCATGGACCCTGCAGGTTTAAAGGCCTTGGAGCTACAGTTCTCCCACAGAGGCAAGTGAGACATAAAGACAGGACAGGCAACTTGAGGGATGGGCAAAATATGGTCCACGAGCCAAATTTGTCTCACCAAGTGACTGGATCCAAGTGACTGCTTGTAGATGCCTCCATGGCACTCTGAATGGGATCAAGCTGCTCCCGATTACACCAGGGCAGCCCATGCCGGGCACCTGTGGCCTCATCCCTGGACACTGAATGCAGCTTTTGGCTGCACCCAGGTGCTGCTCTGCTCCCTCTACCTCCAGCAGCACCTCCTGCTCCTAATCTTGCCCCTGCTGCACCGCACTGCTCTGCTCTGGGTCAGCAGCTTCTGCCCCAGAGTGCAGGGCTTCACTAGCTCTAGGGTGCCATAAGATCCTTTCAGGGGTGCTGTGGTGCAGGCACAGTGCCAACAGGTGTGGGACAGTGAAACTGCTCCACACCTTATCACAACCACATAGGGAAGGGCTGCAGCACAAGCATGCGTTCTTGCCTGCATTTGGGTTAACTGCAGTACCTATGAACTCTTGTCTGAAATTAGGGGATTGTTCATTGAATGAAAGTGTTTCCATGGAGATGAGCTGGCAGGGCATGCAGCTGGGCAGAGAGCTGCTCCAGGGTTGGGATCTTGTGGCGGTGATGGCGTGGTCCAGAACTGAGGCAGAGCTGTAATCCACTGCCCACATGCCCTGGGCAGGAGTGTGCCAGCAGCAGATTGTGGCTCTGCCCTGGCTCTGGATCATGCTGTCACCACTGCAAGATCCCAGGCATGGAACAGCACCCTGCCACGTGCCCTGCCAGCACTGCTGGGCTCCGTCTCCACAGAAACCTTGGCCCTGCACTGTTACAGTGCCACTGCTGCTGGGGTCTCCAAGGAAACCAGCTGTAGCAATGTGGGCAGGGGATGGTGAGAAATGCCATTTTGCCACCCCTGCCCTGGAGTGTCTTGACACTCTGTTGAGAACCGCTGTTCTAAATTGACAGTCCAGGAGAAAAGATATTGCATGTTTCTAAAAGTGTGGATGTACTCGGGAAGTTTATTCAAAGGAACCCCATTTTATATGTAGACTTGAATAGCTCTTCGATAATACCAACACAATAGAGGGTTATGAGTGAGATGGAACAAAATGGCAACGTTATATGTAGTATTGATTGTTCTGGAAGCAAACCCCATAGTTAAAGTTGCCTGCCAGTTTCTATAATTACCCCTTATTTCAGTTGCTTAATACATTTGCCAAGCTAAAAATTTGCAGGCTAAAACTTTCCAGGTCGACTTTCTGCCTTAGGCTGAATTTTTTTTTTTTAAGTCTCAGGTCAAGCCAGAACAAAGTATGGGAAATCTGTGTTCAAAAAAGAATGTACAGCTATTTCACCAAGAAGCCATGTTATTTCTATGCCATGGAATAGAAACTTGAAATTTAGCAAATGGTTCACCTTAATGTCATGAATGTCACTCCATGCTCTGGGATTCTGTACATGTTATCCCAGCAGAACAATTCAGTAGGTCCTGTCCCAGGCCTGCATATACAAATTTAACTCTGTTGCTTCCTAATTTTTGAGTGCTTGGCGTGGTAACCTTGGTGTTCTTCCATAATTGTATGTAGCTGGAGGCAGCTGTACAAACTGAACTGTGTCAATGCATCAGCCCAGTAAATTAGGACACAAAAATCTAAAATTGGAGATTCCCCCAACCCTATCTAAAGTTATTAAATAAGGTTGAAAGAAAGGATGGATTTTTTTTGTTTATTTTTAAAAGCTCTTTACTCTCAATGCATCTCAATAGAAATGATCCAGCACCAAGCCCTTGAAAATACCTATGTTGTAGGAACTTTGTTGCAAAGTTGAACTACTGCAAGAAGGTAACCAAGACAAGGAAATCTCTGTGGGAAATAAGAAAGTGCCATAATGAGTATAGTTCATTCAAAGGGGAAAGCAGGGAGTGACCATTTCAAGAAGAAGAAGGGGAGTGCCACTGTTCCCAGGATGTTATTACTTTGCTCCATCTCGCCTAGAACCATTCCTGGCTGCTTTGTGTAGACTGAATCATTAAAATACTAAGGAAACATTCTTGATACCTTTCCTCAGACCTGATGAAGAACACTTTGCATTTGAAAGCTTGTTTAAGTCTATCCCTGCCGTGCAGTTGGGTCAATAAAATATATCGCCCGCAAAAAAATTCCCTCTTGGAAAAATCCTTGGCGTTTAAAGTCCAGTTAAAGAATAGAAGAGTGTATAATGTCTGCCCAACTGTTAAGTATCATGAAGTTTGGAATGAGGGAGGTGGGTGGTCTAAAATAGCTAAACTACTAGCACACAGGGAAAGTACGGCTTTCAAACTTGACAGTATTGTAGGAGTGTTACTGTGCTTGCTTGGTCTGTTTGGCCTATCCCCAAATGGCCTGGCTTTCTGATAAGTAAGGGAGGAGGGGGAAGAGTGATTTTGAGCCAGCAACGCCAGGAGGAGCTGTCTTCATGCCTTCTTCCAATAATAAATGCATCTTCTGTTTACTAAGCTCATGCCAGTGGCATCCTTTCAGTGACTGCCTGCTGTGTTAATCCACCGCTATGGAGACTCTGAGGTCTTTCAAGAGTATCCAATGGCAGGAAAACTAGGGTCCAGGCCCATCTGTATTGATGGTTTATGTTAATCAAAACAATGACTAATACAGAAGATATGTAAACCCCTTCTAGAAACCAGTTGCCAAACTGCAACAAAGAGCTGCAACCAAAATTAGCATCGAGAAGTCTCTGAACGGGGAAGTCCTGTTTGTGAAAATAAGGTAATCGAGCTTTGCATACTGTTTGTCTAGGTTTTTCCTCAAACAGCCAAAATGCTCATTAAAACTAATACTGGCTTATCTACACAAAGATTTAAATGTGTATTACTTCAATGTGCTATGTTTCAAACGCACCTTTTTCTAGCTTGTGCTTCTGTGCTCTTTTGCCAGGGCTGGTCTTTCGTACAGTTTGAACACTTGCCTAACTAAATTAGTTTTGAAATTAGCTGTTACCTCAGATGAAGAGGGCCCAATTTTATTCAAAACTCAGTCTGAAATAAGTGCTAAATGGGAGTGGTCAGGTATCCAGGTTGTAGCTATGTTGGTCTATAGGAAAAGGCAATCAGGACTCATAGTAGATATGATATCTTTTATTAGACCAACAAGATTTTTGCAAAAAAATTCTTTAATTGCAAGCTTTCAGGCACAAACACCCTTCATCAGGCATCAGAGAAAAGACCGTAAAAGTTCTCCTGGGTAGAAATGAAAGTTCGTATTTCGTAAGATTTCACAAAGGTGTCAATAGATGGAAAACTCCAGGCAGTTTGTTCATGGCTGGTATGAAGCCTCTCACCTCCTGTGAGGACCCATGATGATGCAAATTACCTTGAAACAAAGGCAGGAGCAGGGTCTCAGGTTTCAGGTGGTCACAATTGCATTAAATTGGAGTGGTCACATTAAATGAATACTCAAACAGTGCATAGGCCAGCCTTGGGTTAACAAAGCAATAGGACAGTGACATTTGGGTTTGTAAAAGGAGCCCTGCCCTGTTCTCACTGATGTTTGGAGAATTCTAGGCTCCTAGATTTGAAAGGTCTTCAAAAATCATCTGGTCTGACCCCCTGCCCGAATGCAGAGTGGTTTCCTAAACCATCTCAAACCAGTACTTATTCGACTTCATCTTGAAAACTTCCAGTGAAGGAGAGCCTACCGCTTCCCGGAGGCAGTCTGCTATCCTAACAGGAAAGAAATGCCAAACACTCTTGGTTCAGAGACGAGTTCTAGAGTTTTGCATTTCTTTTCGTCTCAGACCAACACGGCTACCAAATACATCCTAACAATAAGGCAGTTTTTCCACCTCAAACCTAATCTAAATCTACTTTGCTGCAGTTTGAATCCCTTGCTTTATGTCCTGTCCTCTGAGAGAAGAGAGAGCCCTCTTTTGTATGGCATCCTTTCAAATATTTGAAACTGCTATCATGCCCCCCCTTAAACTTCTTTTCTCCAAGATAAATATACCAAAGGCCAAAGAGAGTTGGGCTCAACTTCCAGTCACAAGCCTCCTTTGGTTCCTCTGCAAATTCCCACTTGATTATTCTGGCAAGGCAAGCTTCACAGTGGTGAAAACTGGATTTAAACAACAAAAATCCTTTAGATTCTCTATTAAAAAGCAATTACAGGGCAAACACTTGACTCTCCAGTTTTGTGGTGCATTCACTATTCCAACCCTCCTGCTCAGGCCTCTGCCAGCTTACCATGGTGGGGCTATTGATGGGCTATTGTCAGTTTCTTAGGGAGTAACCAGGGTGATGTTTTCAGGTTGCTGATGAAACTGACAGGGAAGAAGTTATTATTGGTAGCTGTTGTGGTTCTAGTTACTATGCATGGTTCTGCTTATTGCCTTGGTTTTCACTTCTGCTTGTGTTGTTGTTTTGTTTAGTAGGCAGGTCAGATCTTAGTGTTTTATATGTCATTTTCCATCATTAGACATTCTTCTGGATGTTCTTGCATTGGCGAGGTCTGTAGCTAATTTACGTCAGTGGCATTTTCTTTGCCAGAAACTCTTCGACCCATCTTTTAAATTCTTTATTGCCTTTCTTGTTTCTGGTTTCTCAGTGATTCTTTTGGAGTTTTTTTTAATTTTCTATGCTCTTTCCATCTCTATCATAAGCTACTCTTTTCTCCATTACAATGACAAACTAGAGAGTATGTGGAATCATTTATTTTCATTTCTGCTTAGAAACCTCATTCTTAATCCTAAAGCTGATTTAATAGGTCAAGTGATAAGACCTGGTACTTCAGATCTCTGTAGCTCATTGCAAATAATGAATTCATACAAAAACCTTGTGTGTTAGCTAAATCCATTACTCTTATCCTTTTGATAGATAAACTGTAGACAAAGGATAACATTCTGATCCAATAATCATTTAATGTTAGCTTTTTGATTATGTGTCATATTCAATATTTTGGCAGTTATACTCTTCCCCCTAACCCCCACCTCTATTAACATGGCGTTCGAAGCACTGCTATGACTTTCATTTATGATCAGAAGCAGGCCACAGATAAAGATCTTCATAAAAATAGCTGTGGTCATGTTAAATGCTGGACAATAAAAAATATGGATAATATGGGACAAAATATTAGCAATTGATGCATTTGCACCAAAGCTCTCCCTTTGCAGGTTTGCATATTTGTGTTTTACCAGCAGCATGTTCTGCATCTTTTGAAAGCAGCACATTCTGGGGGAAAAAAAAAAGAAAAATATCAGCTCTACTTCCTGAAAACAGCAGTGTAACAGCAAAGAATTTCCCGGCCTTGAAAAGGAAGTAAAACAATGGCAGAAAAACATTTAGAAGACTTAAAAACTGTTCAGTTTGAACATGGTGCATCTATGCATGCAATTGGCATGTAGCAATAAACTCTGGTGCAGTTTGCACCAGAGTTTATTGCTCTTGGGTGCAGCATATACATGTGCTCCTGGAACTGCAGTACTTTGAGCCAGTGTGGCACAGCTCCTGCGGCAGGGGGTCTGGGGTGTCACCCTGCTAGCCTGGGCCTGCTCCTGCCTTGCTCAGCCTGGAACTGGGCACTCACCTGGAACTGGGGATGCTTCAAGGACTGTTTTTATATATTTTACCATTGTATTAATTTTATATATATAATTTTATTTATATATTGAACATATGTCTCCATCCGGTATGGCTTGGAGGTTAGACTACTCTTGTGGGAAATGAGAGATATAAGTTTGAAGTCCTTCCAGCAGACCAGGGAACTAAACCTTAGTCTCCTGTATCCTGAGCAAGCAGCCTAGTCACTGAGATTCTGAGAGAAAAGGGACACCACTTTCATCATTAGCTATGCTTTGAATGCAAGTGGGTGCTGCCACTGCTTTGTATAAAGCCTGATTGAGTTTGCATCCTTGGAATATGTTTGGTAGACCAGGGTCTGTAGTTGAGGTAAGTGGAGGAGCATTTAGAGGATCCTGGTAGAGCTTAGGCTTGGCATAGGTACCCAATACCTATGTATTTCTGAACAAGCCCAGAAGCCAGTCTTCATGTGTAGTGTGAACTTGAATGTTAAAAACAGGGAAGGGCCTATGGACTTTAGGTGCCTATAGGGTTATAGAGAACAGCTGAGTGTAAAGTTTGAGGATCTAAATTTTGGATCCTGTTGTGGGTGGTGTAGACCTGAATCCATCTCTTTTGGATGTGAGTTGTTAGCAGAGCAGTTCTTGGCTGCTACTGCAGTCTATGTACCCTAATAGTCTTCATTGCTCTCTCCCCCACTCTTCCCTCCATCACCATATGTGGGTTTTATCTGTGTACTCAAAAGATCCACATGACTGCAGACTTTCAAGAGGTACAGTTGCACAGTGTATTAGGGATAGATAGACCCTGCCCAATGTACTGAATGGGCTTTCTTGGCAACCCTTGCTACCATGGACAAAGGAATTGTACTGGTCATACAGATTTTCAGTGTTCGTAAAGCTATATAGTAACTGGGGAAAAACAACATTGGGCCTGTGCCAGAATTCAAGAAATAGGTTAGTAAACTATTAAGTCCTGTCTAAACCTAGAAAATAAGTCCGTTCAGAGATAAATTAATTAATGTTTTAACAGTTTCTGAATACCACAGTGGAGGTAGTGTTGATACAGTTTGACACATTCTATTATCTGGTTGCAATCAAATTTCTACCCTTGCCATGAATGTTATCTGATATGTTTTTAAATATAAGCTAGTGTCTTGGAAACACAAGCAGCATACTTTTAGGTCAGGTCAGCAGAAGCTTTTATTGAAAAGAAATTACAGCTGTAGGGGGCGATTCCAAAGTGACATGGATTTCCCAAGCGCTTGGAAGGGGTCCCCCACAAGAGCAAAATCCAGGAGGCTTATATACTTTTAAACAGTTGCTTACAACTCATGTGGTCATATAGTGAAATTAGCATGAAAAGCAGCTATGAACATTACTTCATTACTTCTTTGCTGTAATCAGGATGGGAACTTATGGGGGAAGTGAAGTTAGTTCATAAACCTCCTTCCTGCACCTGGAAATCAGAGATGTACATACTTTTTGCTATCTTCAAGGCCACGGTGAGCGAAGCAGTTGCAGAGGAGTTACAAAGAGCAAACACTTTCCCTTATCTGTTCTACTGTATAGAGCCAGCAATTCTCCACAAAGCGGTCATGTAATCTTATAACTCAAATGATCAAAGTTTAAGGCATTTATTTTTTCTGATTCCACAACTAGTTTAGACAAGACTTAAACCACTGCAAACAGAGAACTATGCATAATTTAATAAATTTTGCCAAATTCTGGAGGTAAAATCCATTCAAACAATATGCGTGTGCGCACGTGTGTACACACACACACACACACACACACACACACATTTTGATTATATATGGAAGCTGTCTGACCTAACTGGTCTCTTTCAATAGTTTGACTGTTCCCAGGTAAAAATCCAGAAAACAAATGACGATTGATTCAAAGTAAAACAGAGTAGTAATAAAGAAACTCCAACAAAACAGATCTTCAAAAAGGTCAGGAACCAGGCAGGAGGAAGTACCTCAATTCAAAAAGTAAAATTAAATGCCCACCACAATCTGCAAGGAAGACTTTCAGTTTGTATGTGGTGTCATCCTTGTTCTCTACATAGTATTCAAAACATGAGGAAAGCACACAGCTGGCTTCCAAAATAACTGTTTATAATGGGTGTCTATACAGCTACCTAAATATGCAGCTGTTCTGGCATAATTAGATAACCTTTGTGGTGGAAGTGACTAAGGCCCAGTAAAGGCTTCTAAACTAGCTAAAAGAATATTATCCATTTCCTACATATTCCTCGCCCTTCACAAAGGTTTTACTATCCAAACTGTTATAATTTAAATGATTTATATGCACCAGAACTGTTTCTGGAACAGTGTATGTACTTTTTTAGGTTAGCTTTAGGTTAACATCTTTTGATCCCCAGTGACAGTGTCACCTATAGGCACAACAGTGACAGGGTCATTGGTAAAACAAGTCATGGTATTATAGATTCAACATTGTCAACAGGCATAGAATACCCTGCTGAATTTGCATGGAGAATCTGGTTTAGATGCGTACTGTCTGACATGGATAATACTTGATCAGACAGAGGAGCAGCAACATTGCAATACATTTCAAGAAGTAATCTCTAGTTTTCTTACTAAGGCTTTTCTTGTAGTTGCAAACTGCACAGTTGTGTGTAGCTGTTTGTGGTTGTTTGATCAAACTGTTTATTTTGAATGTCCCTGTCTTAAAGTCTTTAATGCAGCTCCACGAAGCTTTAAATTACCTTCCATAAACAAATTGTTGGTGTCTAATTGTTAGCAGCATAACCACTGCTTGTTTATAGTCCAAATAAAAATTTGCTAACTGGTGTTGCAAACTACTTTTCTCCAGGGTTGTATTTCAGCAATTTTTCGGCTGAATATTTAAATAAATACTTTTACTAATCTATTTATGGCAGAATGGTAAAAAACTGATGTGACTTATTTAATGATTTTTATTCTGACAATCAATGAGAGCTCTTTGGAAGTGAGCTGAGTTGCGTTGTCACAATCTATTCACTCCTTGAAAACAAGAGTGTTTAGTATGTTAATAGCCTATACAGAATTATTTAAATTCATACAACTACTGCAGGTCATTTAAAATGAACACCTACTGCATTTAAAATCACTATGTCTCATAAATTATCCAGTCCTGTCTGTGTATTTTTGCTGGAACATGGTAGTTGGCCATTCCTAAGTATGTAGTGGAGTTATTTGTAACTATATATTCTATTTGCTATTTCTGTTTTGCCACTTCCTCTATTTGTGTGTCAATCCGTGGCCAGCGTGCACAAGTCCTGTGGCCAAGACTTTAGCGATGCTCAAGCAGTCTTCATATAATTCTTGCATTATTTACCGGGTGTTTTAGGAATAGCCATTCTGCTGGAAACACATTACACAATGTTTAATATTCACTTGATTCTTTCTCTTCAAGCAGAGGGAGCTGGGCACAGTTGTTTTGTATGCAGGAGGTGTTCACTCTCATTGTGGGTGTCACGTACTTCAAACATTGCTGATTTAGTTAGTCTGTAGGTACAAATCTACCCTGCTTTTTGTCACATAAGGTTGTCAGCACTGGGCCATTTTTACTTTCTTATTGTACTGTGACTTTTGGTGCTGGCAAGGATTCAGTTTTTACCATGCACAAGAGAGCAACTTACTCCATTTCTATTTAAGTAACCATACCTGCTGTTTACAGTGACAAGCAGGACAAATGTTCGAGTTCAGCCAAAACTAACTGTTGGCCATATGTAACAAGAAGTGGTGATTTTTTTTTTGTCCAGAATAATGTCACAGCTTCTCTCATACTGAGCATATTTATACTCTGCTGCAATAAAGAGTCTAGAAGCATAGGCAGTAGACCATCACATGCTCCCTATTCCATAAGGGGAATCATCACATGTTAAGTTTAGAGACAAAGAAGCACTGTAGTGTGCAAATCTGTAGAGTCTTTCAGATGATATGAACTTCTTAGCTCCATCAAAAACCTTGGGGAACTGTGCAGGTATATATCATAACTCCAAGACAGTCAGGTGGGTGATAAACTGGCTGCATGATAGGATCCAGAGAGTTGTAGTGAACAGATCTGTGTAATCCTGGTGAGAAGTGGGCAGCGGTATCCCATAAGGGTCGGTGCTTGGTCCAATACTTTTCAACATCTGTATTAACGATTTGGATGTGGGGGTGAAGAGCTCACTGGCCAAGTTTGTGGATGACACCAAGTTATCAGGGGGTATAGTCACACTTGAAGATAGGCTACAGATACAGGCAGACCTAGACAGGCTAGCAAGTTGGGTGGATCAGAACCTGACAAAGTTCAATGTCAAGAAATATAAAGTGCCACACCTTGGGACAAGCTGGGGATTTTAATCCCCAACATACCTACAGGCTTGGCGGCATCAAACTGACTAGCACCATGAATTCAAGGGATCTGGGGGTACTAATAGATCACAGTATAAATACAAACCGGCAGTGCAATGCTGTAGCCAGTAGGGCAAATAATACTCTGGCATGCATCAATTGATGCATCTCTAGCAAAACCAAGGAGGTGATTCTTCTGCTCTACCCAGCACCGGCAAGACCACAGCTGGAGTACGGGTCACCAGGGCACCTAAGAGGAAAACCAGGAGTAATGGCCACAAACTGGAGCACTGCATCCAGTTCTGGGCATCACACTTTAATAAGAATGTGATGAGTCTAAAGAAGAGCCACCCACATGATCAGTCTTTAAAGGCAAGTCATACAAGGAAAGGCTGAGGGATCTGGGACTCTTCAGCCTGAGAAAAAGAAGGCTGAGAGGAGACCTGGTAGCAGCTACTGCTACACTAAGTGAGTACATCAAGGGGTCAGTGAACAGCTGTTCACTAGGGCACCCAAGGGGAAAACCAGGAGTAATGGCCACAGACTCCCAGAAGATAGATTCAGGCTCAGCATTAGGAAAAACTTCTTCACAGTTAGGGTGTCCAGACTGTGCAATAAGCTCCTTCCAGAGGTGGTGCAATCACCTACCCTGGAAGTCTTCAAGAGGAGACTGAATGGTCACTTTGCTGGGGTTACCTGACCCCAGTTGTCTTTCCCACCTAGGGCATCGGACTGGACCCAATGATCTTCTGAGGTCCCTTCTGGCCTTACAATCCAAGAGTCACTTCTGTCTGTTGTGTAACAGTTCATTTGGGGATGATATAGGGGAGGGGGCTATGAAGATATTAGTATGAATTTCTGATAACTGGCCATCCCTGAAAAGGGATGTAATTGTGATGCATTTTGTGGGTGGGTTGCCTTTAGGATAGTTTCAACTTTTCTTTGCGATGCAGGAAACTATCTTTGTTAATAGTATGACCACACAATGTTTGGAGAAAGAAAATTTTAAAAAATGCACTGTAAAGATTATACTCTGATAACCTTTCAGAGATACTTTTGAGTCTGTCAAGAAGTTCTTTAGCTCTTACTCCTATGACCAAGTTATATTGAGGGTGTAGCCCTCATTACCTCAGGCTTATTTGGATATCACAGGCATGTTCTGTGATACCAAAACTGTGGCTATCTGTCAAATAGCATGTTTGGCTGTATCACAATTACAAGGCAATTCTACTGAAACATGTCTACTGCATATTATACTGCATACGTGTGTTAGTTGTAAGGTACTTTTTGCCACTGTCTTTAGTCTCCATATCCTGATAGGGAAAATGCATACTAACAGTTAATGAGACAAATATATCCTCTGTCCTAGGTAAAGGATACTGATTCACATGCAATTCTGACTTACAATTAGCTTGACATTACCATAAATATGCACAATTACAGTCCCATGCTTTTTGTAAAGGGCACTCAAGATGTGCTCCAGGTAACTTTGGCTATATTTCCAGAACCTGGTAAGTGCTGAAGTTCCACCTCTGCCTTTGCTGGTTTTGCAAAAGGGACTCCATGAGCTTCAAAATATTTAGGAATTGTTCTTTTCTTCAAGCACAATTTGTGCTTTCATGCTATAATGTTCCTGAAAGAGCGTTCTTTTATTTAAAAGTTCAACTAATGTTTGTGTTGGGCTGAAGTTTGGGTTGGGTTTTTTTAAGACTACAAATACTTTGCTTTGCCCCTCCAGCCATTCTTTTTCATTCAGAAAATAGATATTTAGCATTTGTTTTGCAGTTATATTACCTTTGCCATAAAATTGCCCAAGGATTCAAATGCAAAGATTTTTACTCCATATGCTTTTAGAAGCATACAAATTTTCTCTAAGGTCATACTTTTAAGTAATCTCTACTGGTACAAAATTCTAAAAAAAAAACCAAACCCAAACCCATAAATTCTTTATGCTATGTTTTCCATTTGAGCCTGAGTAGATTTGCTGCATAATGCTGTTGCCACTCTTGGACATCACTAGTAATGATCTGCCTTGAAACAGCAATTTTTAGGGCATGTTTTGATGTCAGATGAGCATTGATCAAAACCTCATTTTGGGTTGCTTCCCTTTGAATACCATATGCCAGGGGTTGTCAGCTGGGGGTACTTGGAAAGAGTCTAGGGGATATGCACAGGTGGGCGGAGATGGAGAGCTACCACCCATCACCCCGCACCCCTTCCTCCCAGGAGCAAGACAAGGGGGGACAAGGGCAGTGGCTCCCCTTGGTTTCATAGTTTCATAGTGCCTAGGGTCAGAAGGGGCCTAGAACAGGACCCTAACTGTGAAGTAGTGCCTCCTAATGTCCAACCTAAACCTGCTCTCCAGTAACTTGTGACCATTGGTCCTAGTTACCCCTGGTGGTGCCCGGGCACGCCGTGAAGGTGCCAACCAGTCACCTAGACATGGGGGCCAGGGGAAGCTTGCATGTGGTGGTGGCACGTGCAAGCCCTTCCCCTGCTCCTACGTCCAACTGCTGCCACTTCCCCTCCCTGCTCCGCCAGAAGTGTACCCAGAAGAAGTATGGTACACTCCTTAAAAGGTTGAAAATCCCTGCCATATGCTATTCAGCTTGTTAGCTCATCATTTAAACTTTCTCCACACTTGTAGTGCTCAGTTAATTTTCTTAATCCAACTATATATTCAGGAATTGTTTTATTTTCATTTTGACTTTGTCTAGGAAAGGGGAAATGCTTTGCAATCATCAGGGTCTTTAGAGAGAGTTTAGTTTGTTGTTTTTTCTACAATGAGTGCATGTGGGGGGGGGGGGTGAGAGGGAGTCTCCTGTGCTTCCAAATGTTGCTTTTGAGAGCATACTCCAAGCATTGCAACTCCAAGACTCCTGGCCAATGCTTATCTGACCAGTTCTTAAAAACCTCCAATCGAGGAGATTCCACTGCTCGACTGGCATAACAGGAAGTATTTTTTTTTCTGATAGGATTTTTTTTCTCAAGCTACACTGCTTCACTTCAAAGCCATTGGTATGCTTCATGCTACTGTGTTAGTACTTATTACTTGGGATACTTTATTTAGACCAGGGTGGGCAAAATGGCCAATCTGGCCAGCAGCTAGACTTCATTTCCCAGCAATCCCTGCCCACGTGGCTGGGGCCAGTCTCCATGGAGACCACAGCCCAAGCTGGGCAGGAAAGCTCAAGGCTGGAGTTGCCATGGAGACCAGCTGCAGCCATGCTGGCAGTGTGCGTGGCAGAGCAGGGCAGGGAGCTACTCTGGAGCTGCTGGGAACTTGCAATGGGGGCAGCTTTCTCCAGTGCCGGGGCACAGCCATGATCCGTAGCCAGCATGCTCCAGGCAGGGCCACGCTCCAGGCAGGGCCACGCTCATGGGATCATGGCTCTGCCCCGTTTCCTTGCAGTGGTGACAGCCTATGGAGACTGGCCCCTGCCATGTTCAGGGGCAGCTGAGAAATGGAGTCTACTGCCAACCAGATCTGGTCCATGGGCTTTGCCCATCCCTGATTTAGACCTTAGGCCAGATCCTCACCTACTACAAACTGGTTTGAACAATGAATTTGCTTCTCATACGTATGGTATAAAAAACTTCGCTGGGTAATTCTGACCTCAGCAGTTGTGTTTAAAATGTGTTGATGCCAGCATGTTTTAGCAGTAGTGTTGAGAGAAGGCTGTAAGAGCCATAACAATGATTCCAGTTAATAATTCCAATGCTATATCTTTCTAATTACAAATATAGGAACCAAAGAAACGTTAGCAATAGTTAGAGGCCTTCTTGCCCAATATAGCTTCCTAATTATTTTTGGCGTATTCATTGCCAAGCTGAGATAATTTAAGAATGCTAACATCTAAACTGTAATGCTGACCTGGCCTTCAGTACAGTTGTGGCACATGTTATTCATTCTTGTCCCATTTCTCCTTGGGACAGTAGTGAGAACAGTAATTAGGATAATGTTTATTTCTGGAATGCAAACAGATCTTAATGATATTGCTTCTAGAAAAAAACCTCTTTTTTTTTTCTCTCTCTTTCTCTGGTCTCTCAGACCTCAGGGACCTACATCCACCTTAACTACAGCCTTCCATCTCCTTCTATCTTGTGCAGTCTCCTCCCACTTTGTCACATCTTCGCCTATCCCTTTCAGAGAAATTTTTGTGTTATATTCCCATCACTGCCTTGGTCTACCTTGAGGTCTGATACCCTCAACTATAGCTTCTGAAATCTGCTTCACATGCCTTCGCTCATCAGTTCATGCAATATGCCCAGCCCATTTAATTTTCTGCTTCCTCATCGTGCTCAAGACATCAGGTCTTTGGTAAAGGTTCACAAGTTCCTGATTGTCTTCTCCTCCATACTCCATTTTTGTGAACTGTACCAAATATTTTTCTTAGCACTTAGGCTTCAAGTGTTTGAAAACATTTTCCATTTGCCTTTGTCAGTATCCATGATTCACAGCCATGTAAAAGGACCTATTGAACAACTGTACTATAAAGCTGAATTTTACAGTTTCTTGAGCTATTCCTTGATGCCTTTATTTTATCCAGATTCATAGTTATTAGTCAGATGTATCCTGGCATATTCTTGGATTACTTGGAAAAAAGAGACCATTTTCCTGAAGTTGAGCTGCTTGTTGTTTCAAATGCAAATAACAATTTAAAGCATTCCCCACCACACAACACAAGCCCTAAGGGTGCTGCAAATGGTTACCTTAAAAATCCCAGCTCAACAACAAACAAATGAATAACAAAACCGTAGCAGTAATTTTAAAGAGAGTCAAATTACATCTAACTTGGTACTATTAGGCAGAAGGTAGGGTAGAAGTGCATGTTATAGACTAACTGAAAACTGTACTGAACCTGTTTCATAAAGATGGAGTGATTTTTTTCTTGCCACCTCTTATTCCAGGGGCAAGCAGAATACTTGTATTGCCTCTAAAATGTTTAATATGATTAATTACCTCACTGAGATTACATGTATTGCAGAGATGCTTGCATCCAGCTTGGACATGAATGGGATCTCAGGTTGTGAGAGAGGAGCTTTCAAGTTTGTGTCTGTCATGGATGCTGCTGGCTAGCTTAACAAGGACAGAGATGTCCCACTGCCCATTTGTTAGGATATGGGCATTCATGAAAATCACTGCTAGTTGCCACCTAACTGTAAAGGTGTCTAGAGTGTCTCAGTACCTTGATTTCTGCTAGTAAAGTTGCCTACATGCCTAGAGTTCTGCTGGTATGCAGGCTTAGAACTGCCTATATCTTGACTCAATGCCTGTCTCAGATCTTATGGTCCAGTAGGACTAGGAATTCCCCTGCCCAGCTTGTCTGTAAAGGACAGTGTGGTAGGCATGCCAATGCAGAAGACAGGGTGGAAGAAGAGGTGGTCCCTCTTTCCCTACACACCCATCCACACTTATACTCCAAAGCCTAGTGGTTAGAGCATTTGTCTTGGATGTGCCAGATTTGAAGAGATTCAGCCCAGATAAACTCTAGCTCACAGGTTGGCCACATTTTTGGGCAGACTCCCCAAAACACTGGCAATTTCAACTTGTAAGTTGTTGGCGTGCCAGAGGCAGATGACAGGGGAGCTGCAAGGGGCCTGATCCTTGTTATGGCAGTGTGGGCCCTGCCCCTTCCCTGCCACCTGTCTTGTGGCGCATGTGCCAAACAAAATGTCCCCATGTACCATGCCCAGGCACCTGTGCTGGGGGTTGCCTATCCCTGCTCTAGCTTGTCAGGTCTTTCTTAAACTGTTTAGTTAGGGTAGTCCTACTTTGTATGATGAACTGCTTAAAGCATTCTTTGGAGTCAGGACTGGAAGCCAGACCTCCCAGGGTAGTATAGTAACAAGCAGGCTTTGAAGATATCCTCATGCTCTTTCTGATGCAGAACAATGCCAAAGGCCCTGATAGACATTAAACTTAAAACATGATTAATAGAGTAATCACATTTTACATAGTGACCTGGCTGCAAAAATATGTTTAATAACTTTGTGGCTGATTCCTGTTACACTTTTATTGAGCATGTAGCCAGTGCCCAGGCTATGGAGAACACTGAGGCCTTTTAAGACTTCCAGGAGCTGGGAGCACCTCTCAGCTGATTGGGGCTTTCAGCAAGGGGAGTGCAGGGAGGCAAGCCAAGCTTTCTACTTGCCAATGAAGGCCAAGGAGCCTGGAATCTGGTGTGGGATCCTATAATCTCACCTCTTGCCATAAAACATGTGGCACAGCAGAAAGCACAATTGTTGGGATCTGGCATCAAATCCCTTTGCACCTTTATTTTAAGGAGCCTAATAAACCTGCCTCATAGATGAAACCATTTTGTAGTGTTGCTCTTTCTTGTCCCCATGAAACAGGGATTATGGTAGGGACTCAAGTACCCTCTAAAGATTAACATTTGCATAGTATTTTAATGGATAACCTCATGCTAAGTATTTATTAATATTCTCTCACAACTACTAAAGATCAAGAGCTTAGCATAATGGTTACCAGACTCCACTTAGTGATCTTTACACTGTATGATTAGAAAAGGCACTGGCACAGAAAGAGGAGGAATCATAGATAAACCATTGTTAAAAGGTGGGGAACAAATTTGGCTCTTCACTTCCACTCATGCCAATCCAGAGCGGTGCAGTTGAAACCTATAGACCAAATCCTCATTTGGCACAATTAGGCACCAGCTCCACTGTCTTTGGTGGAACTGTGCCTGTTTTCATCAGCTGAAAATTGGGTTCAGAGGAGTGACTGAATGTGACTCGCTACTTTGTCAAGAATACAATGCATTACACCAGCTTCTTGCACTGCTTTTCCTTAGAAGGCAGGGCAGAGTTGCATCTTATTAACTAATTCAGAAATGCATAAACCTTTGTAAACTACATTTGCTTCATCATATGCTAGAATATGGCTGGGGGGTGCAGGAGTTCTGGATGAAATATGAAGCATAGGGAAGGGGGAGGAAAGGAGAGTGGGCACTGCTGAGAGAGGAAAAAGTAGGTTGAAAAGAAAAGCACAGCAGTTAACCCATAGGGGGATAGTGATTATAAAAGCTAATCCACATAACATGGTAAGAATCCAGAATCTCTGTTGAGACTATACCTAGCACAATCCAGATTGCAGTTGATTTCTTGTTCTGCAATGTTGCATTCAAGTCAACATTTTAAACGATTTTTTTTGTTTAAACTACTGTCAGTAATGCAATACCTGGGAAGGTTAAAGTGTTCTGCCGCAGACTTTTGTGTCTTTCTGGACTTCATGTAAGCTCAATGTCCGCTTGTCCTTTCACATAGGGAGCTAGGCAGGAGACAGGGCATTTCATTCCCTGAGAGAATAAAATGCCCTTCTCAGTGAAACCCCATAATCATAGGGTTCAAATAAAACCAAAAATGCATGCATACAGCTTTAACAGCTCTTTAAGATATAAGGACATACAGCATTTAAATTTTGAAAGAAGTAGTCTCAATTTTCCTTATATTTATGCAAGAACAAACAAATTACATACACAGGCCATCTGTTACAAGATTATTACACCAGTGGGGTTTGGTTGAAAGATTTCTAGACAGGAGTTGGAACCTCCTGTTCTCTGAAAAGACAGCAAAGACTTCAAAGGTGTTAGAAACTAGGAAGCTTCCTTTACACTTTCCAGTAGTCCATCTCCCTGACCTGTCTGAAAGCTGAGGCTGAATGTGAGAATGTTCTTGGCATGGCTCTTCACTAACGATGCCCTTCCTCTGGCTTTTCACTCAGAAGCAGTTCATATTTCATGAAGTATGTCCTATCGGATTAAAATCCATCTGGTTCAGAGCCATGTGAACAATGCATTGAGATTTACAAGCACAAAGAGTTCCAACCTCCCCCACCTCCCCTTTTTATTCCAGCCATTCACAACTGGAGGTCAAGGAAGGCACCCTAACTTAAAGATATGGCTGAGTTCCAAAGTAGGCATAGTTTAGAAAAGTTCATAAGAAGCCTGCTTATTGTCCAAAATCTGCCGCTGACTACATTTCAGCCAGTTTTATATCCTTCTGGCTTTGATCCTAGAAAGAGATGACAATTAGCCATAATAATAGCATCCAGCAAATAATGTCTCTCTCACAAAAAAGCAGTGTTTAAAGTCCTGATAACATCCAGGTCAGGTTTTCTTAACGGCTCTCATGATGATCCAATTCAGTACAAATTCCCTTGTTAAGGTGGATCTCAGTCAGGAATCCATTTTGTGAAGCAATATTGATTTCTGAGGTTTTTCTCCAAGAGTAAGGTCCAGGAGCTTAAAGGAAAAGCTCTGGCAGGAGCAAAACTAAATCTGTAACACTTTTACAATGTTGCAACTATTGAAACTTAAAATATGAAACGGTTGCAGAAGGGAGATTATCATTGCATGAAATCACATTTTCTAAATTCCTTCAGCATTCAACTTCTTGTAGTGTTCAAACCTGTTGGTTGTGGTTTGGTTGTGGCTGAACCAACTTAGCTGAACAGCCTGGAGACAAACTATATTGTACCCAGGTCTTGTTTCTTCACCCTCCCCAACCCCTCAAGTCAGTGCCTAGCGCAGTTGCCCTGTTCACCCTGCCCTAGTTATGCCACTGATAGGTAATATTAAATAGCCTTTTTCAAATATGCATTAATGATAGCTGGAAAAAATAGTGCCTCTGGTAACATCTATCAATAGATGCATGTGACCGTTATCCCAAATCTGGTACAATGATGTTTCCACAATTGAGCATGAAGCTGGGGGAAACAAGAAGCCAACACCAGAGCTGAAAACATCATAAGATTACAGGTAAGTAAAAAAGAGTAAAGTAAGAACGCAACTTTAAATGAAGACACAGTGAGTGAATTTTCCACCATCTTTAGGAACATTTCTTTCCAGGAGAAACCAGAACTTTTTGTCTCCAGAAGGGATATGATAATATATTTTGAACTTTTAATCCTGTGCAGATTGAGTAACAGATATTTGGGGGACTAAATCCTCCTGCTGGCTATTGTACTGTTGAAGACAATCTATACATTTCAGAACTGAGGGTAGAGATTCTGAAAGAAAAACACTGCGTTACAATATTTGTCATACTTAATGATCTGTAATGCAGTGATCTATAACCTCTTGCCATATTGCATCGCTAGCAATACAGCAAATTCAGTATTATGGCTGAGATTTTAAGTATTCTCATATTCAGATTACTGCTATTCAAACATGGTAAATTGTGACTGTTGGTTTCAACATGTATTGGTGGAAAAAATGTGGATTTGCTCACATAAAAAGTTATGTATTAAAGAAAATCAAGAAACAGTATTAAGGCCAAAGCTCAAGGAAGAAAACTCAGAGGATAAATCCTGATGAACATACACGTGCAGAAGCATGTATTTTCCATGGGATAAATAGCAGCGGCACATATTTGTGACACTGCTATTGGTCCCTGGGCATACCCCTGCAAGCACGCACCTGTGCTGGCACCAACAGGCTTACCTGAGGTCTTGGGGGTTTCCAGGGCAGCAGCAGTGCCAATCCAGCCACTCAGAGCCTGGCTGGCAACCAGTGTATGGCTCTGGCTGGCCAAGCTCTATATCTGGTGGCACATGCTGCTGCTGCGTGCACCACACTTCCTTTATAGCATTTTTTTTTTTTTTGACGCCAGGATCTCCTAGTGTCAAAAAACCCCACCGTGCTAATTAGCAATGTAGTGAACAGGTGCACCTGTGTCATGTGCTTGTTGAGACGTGCCCAAATAGTCTTTTTATGATCATCCAGGCTTGCACATAAACAGTGCAAGATTGACAAGCGCTGATTTGTTATGAAAATGGCTTGCTGGCTGATATTTCTAACAGGTATGCTTGACTCACTGAATTCTACTCCTCCAGCATTAGATTTGGTACTTTCTTCAGTTTCTAGCAGTAATCCCAATGCTGAAATGGGAATCCCAGGAATATATGTTACTTTTGATTTGCTGTCTGGAAAGATAGTTATAGTGCTGAACTTCGTTGCAAGTTTGTTTACCCAATAAAAAGTATGTGAACGTAGTGCTTGTGAAAAGCAATTTTTATTCTCCATTGAAGGGTAAAACCCACACATAAAAGAAGCAATGTTATTGTCTTTAACTGGACCTGAAGTCTGAATTTGAAAAGCCTGGGCACAACACTTATGTCTTCTTCAACTGTCTTGAGCTGCTCCAGCTGTAAAAAACTGGAAGTCCTATTTGACTAGCTTCCTACAAATTCATTTCTCTATGTGGACACACCAAATCCTTAGATAGTCAGTACTGTCACCTTTCTAGAGTCCCACGCAGAAAGCATACTCAGGAGAAAGAGGGTTATGGGGGATCTACAGTGACTGCAGCTGTTGGAGAAACCTATTTGTAATGTGTTGGGAGGGAAGAGGGTGCAAATGTGATATGGACATATGCCCCCTGGTAAATTGACTTAGATGACTCACCAATTCCAGATAAGCCACTGGACACTAATCAGTTGATAGTAGATGATAGCTTCCAGTTATTAGAAAGATCTGAACCTAGATGTGAAAAGACTTTGTATCCTACCAATCCCCAGAATCATTAATTTTTCAATCTTTAACTAGAATATATTTTAGAGGTCCCCCCTTCCCGCCTCTGAAGATAAGTACCAAAAGAAAACACTATAAGGAATTACCAACCCCCACCACAAATAACTCCCCAAAGCCAATATAAAAAATGATCACTGCTATGTTTATCACTAAGAATTATCTTATTTAGAAATAAAAAATGATACACTAAAATAGTTTCAAGTTAACCTCAGAAATTACTTGCCAACAAAGCAAAAATATTTTGATCTACAGTGGTTCAGTTGAAAGGGAGATATGGGGACCCTTATTCCAAAGTCACAGAAAATAGTTAGAAACTGTGGTAGTAAAGCTGTTTGCCAAAATTATCTCCAAGTATATTTATAAGCCAGGAGTTGAAAAAATAAAAGATATCAAATGCAAGTCTGGCTTCAAAGAGTAACTAATTTAATTTTGTAACAGTAAATTAGCATGTTGCTTGGATAACATGATAGTACAGTGTGTCTGCAAGATGTTTCCCACTGTTGCCACAACTGATGCAGCCTTGCTGGTGTCAGTGTCTGTATAGATAGGGATCCAGGCAGTCCACAGCATTTTAATTATGGAAAGATTCCAGTGGGCTATGGATGCTACTCTATGAGCACATCTACACATGCATTTGCACCAGTTTACTCACGAATAAATTACTTGCAAGGAAACGGTGCCAGTCAAGCGTCTACGTGGGCAGTGAAGCAGAAGTGGATTAGCTTCCAATCTGCTCCTGGTTTTTGGTGCCCTGCAATGGATCCCTGCTGCCACCGGAGGGAGTTCCAGGCTCTGGCTCATCTTCAAAAGGCAGCTCTTTTAGCTACTCTCTGGCCAGACACTTCCCTGACCAGGAGCAGCGTACTCAGCATAGGGATAGCATGAAACAGTGCCCAGCTTGCCACCTGTGCTTTCCCACACTATGGTTTCTCCAGTCCCTGCCCCTGGCTTCTGTCCCTTGGCTTCTGTCCCCTGAGCTTCTGCTGGCTGCTATGCTGGCCCTGCTGGCCAGCTGTGCTAAACACCAGCTAGCCCATGGCTATCTTGGCCCTCCCGGCTCCTCCCACATGCAGTGATCCTCTGCCAGGCCCCTATGCACCATCCCAGGGCCGCTGCCATGCACCTGCTACCTCAGTCCCATCCACCCACCTGGACCCTGGCAGGAATCCCCATGATGGACTCCAAGATGCTACTACCAGGGCCTCCATCACCCATCTGGGCCTCCAGCCCCACTGCCTCTGGACCTGCTGGGCCAGGATTGGTGGTGCCACAATGTCCAGCACACCTGGGATGTAGAGCTGTGGCTGGTGGCCTCCAGGATGACATTGGTCACCTTCCGGGATCTCCTGGAGCAGCTCCAGCCACACCTGGAGTGGCAGGACACTGCCATGTGGCCGGCCCTCTCTGCAGACACCTGCTTGGCCCTTGCCCTGCTCAAGCTGGCTATGCCCACCAGCCTGCAGTATGTCAGCCACCTGTTTGAAGTGGGCAAGACCACTCCCGGGGGTGGGTCCTCTAGGTGCGTGGCACCCTCCAGAATGTGCTGGGGACACAGTGCTCCATGTACATGACCCCCTGGTGATGTAGGCAGGGTTCTGTGTCCTGGGATTCTCTCAGTGCACTGGGGCTCTGGATGAGTCCCACATCCCCATCACCTGCCTGCTCCATGGAGATCATCCCTATTACAGCCAGAGGGGCTTTCACTCCATGGTGCTCCAGGCCATTGTGGACCACCAAAGCATGTTCATGCACATAAGCACTGGCTGGGCAGGCAATGCCCATGATGCCTGCATCTTCAGGAACTCCAGCCTGCTGGGCCTGGTGGAGAGTGGGAGCTTTGTGCTGGGGGTGCCAGATCTGAACCTGGGTGCCTCATCTGTCCTCCCCTTCCTTACTATGGACCCCACCTATCTGCTCCTGCCCTGGCTAATGCAGTCCTACATCTGGCACCTGCGCCCCTGCCAGACCCACTTCAACTGCTACCTAGGCCAGACCCTTGCCCTGGTAGACTACACCTTTGGCTGCCTCGAGGGATGCTGGTGCACCCTCACCACTTGCCTTAAGTTCACTGAAGACAACCTTCCCTGGGTTACTGTCGCAGCCTGTGTGCTGCAAAACTTCTGTGAGGCCTGGAGGGAGCTCTTCCATGACGCCTTGGTGGAGGAGGTACAGTGCGCAGAGGACACCTGGCAGTGAGAGTACCACCTGTAGGGACAGCAGCAGTGACAGTCCCCCCAAGAGAGGCCCTAGGATTGCTGTGCACCTGATAGTGGAGGCCAGGACACGAGGTGCAGGAGACGTTGGCTGGCTACCTCCTTCAGCACTCTATGCTCTAGCCTGCTTGCACCACCACCCATGGACCCTCTGCCCACAACTCCATCTACCCACCCTCAGCACCAGGCTCACTGTAGACATCTCTCACAAAACAAGTTTTTATTCCCCTTATATACCAGAGCCCCCACTTCTTCCCTAAAAGAGTCCCCTCTGCTTCCCTCCACAACAAACAGGGCCACTCCGCCACCCAATCCACCCACCAACAATAAAACACCTTTTGTGAAAATTTTGTACAAGGTCCTTTGTGTGCCATCTCAGGGTGGGGGCCAGGGAGTAGCAATGCCTAGTGGGCAGAGCCTAGTGACAGCACTTGGGGACAACCTGAGGCCATCACCCCAGGCTTTGTCTGTTCTCCCATGGGTGCATGTGCTATGGTGAGTGCAGTGAGCAGGGGGCTTGCCCAGGGGTCACAGTGACTGGTACTACCCCGGCACAGGTGGCTCCCCCTCCAGAAGTCAGAGTCCAGGGCCAGCAGGGCTGGTGTGTGGTCCTGGCCTCACTGTAGGCAGCTCTGGCTCCACAACTTCATGGAGCCGGGGTGAGTGGCAGGGCTGGGCCTAGGCAGGGGGCCCAGGTGGTGCTAGACTGAGGGCAGGGTCTGAGGGGCTCCTGGCTGTTAGAGGTGTCACAGGACCTTCTCTCGGGCCCAGGCAGGGACCTGCTGCTCCGCAATAAGTAGCGACCAGGGGGCAGGCTGGGCTAGGCTCAGGGCCCAGGCAGTGGGCAGCATGAAGGTGCACAGTCCTGTGCCCCCTTGTGCAAGTCCTGTGCCCCCATGCACAAGTCCTGTGCTTCCTTGTGCTTGTCCAATGCATCCTGGTGGGCCATGTCCGCTGCTTGCCAAGTCTGAACATCCACCATCCAGTCCTCTGACGCCAAAACCAGGCAGTCCAGGAGGAGGGTCCTGTCCAGGGTACCCCTTTGGCAGAACTGGCACATCTGCAGGGCCCTGGCTGTGGATAGCAGTGGCCATGAGACCTCATCCCAGCTGCCAAGTACAGCCTCTCCTCTGTGTACAGCTACAGGCCCTATAAAGCTGTGAGAGAGAAGCTGTTTGTGAGAGTTCGCAATGTTTCTGAGATAAAATGCTCTGTACCAGGGGCTGTGCAGTGCCTAGCCTCAAATCAGGGTCAGGAGTACACGGGTGCCCAGGGACCATGGTAAGTGGGGCATACAGGCCTAAGCCCTACATTTCCACTTACTCCCCTGGAGCTGGCAGGCTGCTGCCCACTGAGTACTGCCTAAGGGCAGCCTGGCTTCTCCCACTACCTTCCCAATCTCCCAGGGTGGGACAGGCCAGGCTCCTCGCAGCACCTTTTGCTGTGGCTCCAGACACCAGTGCCTCCCTCTTCTCCTGCAGGTCAGCCACTCTGCTGTGCTGCCACCCAGTCCATGGCACCTGGGCTTGGGAAGTGTGGGACTTCCAGGTGACTGGGATGAGGAGCTGCCTGAGCAGCTTCTCCAGTAAGCCGCCCCAGGGCCAGCCCCCAGCCTTGCTGCCACTGCACCCCAACCATGCCCCTGCTTCCCATGCCTCAGGTGGTGCACAAGGAACTCTTTGCACAGAATGAGGGGTGCCTAACCTAATGCACCTACTGCTGCTGGTGGTCACGGTGCCTCGGGCATGCTTGCCAACCTGGCATGGGACCCTGAGCTACAATGGCAGAGGGGCAAGCCCAGGCTGCCCTGAAACCTCTGCTGTGACCTGGAGGGCAGCCTGTGGCTGTGCTACATGTCCCTGTCCCCACTGCTGATGAGAACATTGCCACTGGCATCAACATGTTCCTTGTCATGTAAGACCCATGGCCACCAAGCTGCAGGGACATAGGATGCTCAATAACATTTTACACTACACTGTCTCCTGCCTCCCTGCATGCTGGGGGAGGAGTGTGGGTGGGCTAGGTAGAGGGTTGGGGCAGAGGCTGGGGACAATGGCAGGGGTGGGGAGGGCCCTTCTCCTAATGCAGTGCTTACCAGGTGGGTGGGGCTGGTGTGGTTGGCAGCTCCACTTGGTCACGATTGTCAGCAATAGCATGCAGCTCTGGGCAGTGTCCTCAGACAGTGGGAGGCAGCAGGTGGGCACCCAGCTGGGGGTCACCCCTGGGTAGGAGTTGGTGCTCCTGGTGGCCAGTGGTGTTATGGCTGGCTGCACCTCATGGCGGGGGCTGGGGCTATGGAGCTGGCATGGAAGGTACTGACCCAAGTTCCCCGAACTGCTCAGTGGGAGCAACTTGGGACCTCGGTGGGATGGGCTTCTGGATGCTTGAGGGGCCTTTCCCCATCCCCAGTGATCTATCACTAGAGGTGCTAGGCTGGGGTGGGGCTTGGGCTGCAGCTTGGGTCCTGCAACACAAGGATGTTTGCCAGTTGCTGCATAATGGACACGAACTTATGGGTTCTCCTGATTGATGATTGAGGTTAATGATGGCAACTGACTGTGCCCACAAGGCTTTAACCTATATGCAGCACTACCACACCAACCTATTGTGCCTGCACTTCCACATCCATTCTAACAGCCCCTCACAGACTTGTGTGTTGGAACACCCACCCCTCTCCAACTAGCGCTGCACCTCTGCCTCACCCCACAGTGCCATGAGGTCACCCGTCTCCTCCTGTGACTGGTTTAGGTTCTGGCCTCCATGCAGCTGTTTCTGTCTATGTGCTGGCCTGTGTGTGCAGAAGTGGCAATGCCCTAAGCACCTGCAAGCTCAAGGCAGGTTACTGGCGGTGAATTGTGGGTAGGTGGAGTTGGCCCTGACAGCCAGAAGCTGGCTCCATCTGGGCCTGGAGACTGTCGGGCCTGGCTGGCGTCTATAGCAGCTTGCAGGTCTGGATAGTGAAGGGGGGCCAGGGTGCCAGAAAGCAGTGCCAGGGTGTAGGGAGGCTGGAGCAGCTAGCCTGTCACCTGCCTAATAGGACACAGGAACCTAGAGTGCCCTCAGGTTCCCTGCTAGTGTTCCCCAGGGCTCAAAATTCCTGCAGTCTTTTAAAGGCCTGAGGCAGGAGCTACCATAGAGGCAGCCCAGTCCTAGAGCAGGAGAGGCTCTCAGACCAGATCCCTGGGGCTAGCCTCAGACCAGCTTCATAGAGACAGGGCTGACCTGGGAGTAAATTTGCTGCCAGGTCGTGTCTGAGACGACCTGGTTATGTACATGCATTACTGTGATTTGCATTCGCAGGTATCAAATTTACTCATGATTAGGGGTTTTTACTGCGCAGCATGCATGCACACATGTAGACACGCATGCTTACTGTGCAGTAAACTATGCTACTGTGCAGTTAAGCATTTTGTGTAGATGTGCCCTATGTTTTCTAATTGTGCTCATAGGAATTCTAAACAACATGGTGCTTAAACAGTCAGGTTGCCTCACCATCTGTTTTGCCTGCTGAGCTAGGGGTAGTGACGTTGGAACATTTTATCTTAATGTAAACAAGAGCTGAGATGAAACAAGATTATCAAGGATTTCTTGGAAATACAATTTGGGACATTGTTCTTTGTTAAACCACCATCAAAAAGGGCCAGTTTCAGTTCTGACCTAGTATAAAACAAACTATTAACTTCAGACTATCCTTGACATTACCTCATATGTATCCAGTCCAGTCAGTCCTTAGAGAAATGCTATCAGGCCTCTGGTAGGCATTAAACTAATGGTGTGATTGGATCTGATCCAATCACAACAATCATGAATCCTGCTTTGCCACACATGCATGGCCGGATGTGAGTTTTCTGGGACTGGGGACTGACCCCAATCACACCATTATTTTAAGAGGAACCTTGCAACTCAATTGTGATTAGCAAGGTTCTCATTCAGGGAAGCTGTGGGGTTCCCTCACTGGGTAATCCAACCCTCTCTTGCATCCAGCAGCCCAGCTGGGCATAGACAAACCCAGCTGGTTGACTGCCTTGCCCTGCAGGTCTCTTGGGAGCTACAGGGTAAGGATCTTTAAAGTGCTGAATCAGAGTGAACCCTGTTGCTTGGCTTTGCAGCCCAGGTTAAGTACCGACAGTCAAAAAGCCCAAGGCTGAATTGATTCAAGCTGCACAGATTAAATTGAAGCAGAAGTGAGCATTTACCTTTGACTCATGAAATACAGCCACATGCCTGCAGTATTTCAGGCCAGAAGCCAGGGGGCACTAAAGCATGGGTCTCTAGCATATAGCCCGCATGGGCTGTGTGTTTGCTTCCTCTTTCTGATGTCCTTGAGGCCCCTGAGATTTACAGTCCAGGCAGCAGGACTCTGAAGCATTGCTCATCACTTCTTCCTGCTTCCAGGTGCCTCTGGGATTTGTAGTCCACATTTGCAGTCAGCAGTAAGTTTCAGTGGGGGAAGGGGTGTTTAACCCCCCTCTCTGACCCCAGATCCCCCCTGCAGACTGGACTGCATCCCTAGCTAGGTTTGCCTTCTCTATCACCTTGTAAGCCAGCCCTCACTGGTCTGGCTAGGGACCAGATGGGCGGGATTAACCCTGCTATCTAGAGTAGACAGCACAGCCAAACCCAGGGCTGCAAAGCATTCTGGGATGTTGGGGGACTGTGATTTAACTTGAACTAGGAAAAGCTCTGGGACAGAAGTTTCATAAACTGGTTTGACCCAAATCAGTTAAGTCTGATACTACATTCAGCCAATTTTATTTTAATCCAGTTTCAGCCATTTTGAAACTGGTTTATGTACACTGAGCTTCTGCTCTGTTACAGATTTTAACCAGTTTCTGATCACTTAAACCAGTTTATGTGTAATTTCTATCTCTAGCCCCAAGAAGCAGGGCAAGCAATCTTCTGGGTCAAACTGAGTGTCATGGCTCACCACAACCCAACACCCTGGCCCAATCGATGGGCACTTCACATACTGGCACACTGAAAACTGTGCAGTGAATGCAGCCCTATGTAGAGCTACAATGCACAGCTGTTGTCTAAGCCTTGCCCTGCAGCCAGCGTCAAGCTGCAGGGCAGGGATACCCTGTCCCATGTTTAATTAAGGTGTGATGAAAACAAGCCAGAAAAATGCTCCACAAAGAATTTTTCAATTAAACATTTTTGTGGCTGGTTTCTTATTTTGCTATATCATTAATTCCCTGAATGTGTGGCAAGGTTACTATTTATAGCACAAATGTCAGGTTATTTCCATTATAAGTATAATGTCTGCCAGGACCCTCAAAGATTCACCTTTGGCTTTAGCTCCCCTGGGAGTGAGGGGCATGCTGGGAAAGAAGAATGGAGGTAGTGCTGGTGGTATTATCTTTCTCTGGGAATCTTCTTAGAACTGAAGAGAGATTCATAGATTAACAGATGTTAGGGGCTGGAAGGGACCTTACAAGATCTTTGGGTCTAGCCCCTCTGCACTTGGGCAGGAAAGACTGCTGGGGTCAGATGATTCCAGTGAGGTGGGTGTCAGGTAATTTTTTTTAAGATCTCCAGGGTAGGTGATTGTGTCACCTCTAGGAGGAGTCCGTTCCAGGCCTTCGGCACTTGAATTGTTAAGAAGTTTTTTCCTTGTGTCTAATCTGAAGTGATCTTCAATCCGTTAGTGCCCGTTGCTTCTTGAGAGAAGGACATGCAACTCAGCCCTTCCTCCAGCCAGCTTAGTTTCCAACACTCCCTGAGCATGGAGCTCATATGGGAGGGAGAAGCTAACATAGAGTCCTCCTGGAAAACGATATGGGTTTGACAAAGTCAACGCAACTACTTGTAACATCTTGCTATGTGTATTTCTGATATAGATTCTCCCTGCAGTTGTCATTGAGCTTTATTTCCTTCTCTGTTTGTTAACTGTAATGGAACACCCAAAGTCAAAAGATCCTTACACAGTGGTAAGACAGCACCAGTTGATCACTATCAGAAAATCCTGCATATATAGTTGCTAAATCGTAGGAACCATTTGAATGATCCATAAAGCCTTTGTCTGACTGAACCATTGTTTGCTGATAAAGGGCACTGCATTCAAAGAGACATTCTACCCTCAGGGTAATGATAAGAAGAGGGTCTTGGACTGTTTGTTCCTCTACGTATGTACGCTGTTCAAATTTTAGTCTCTCAGTCTAGATTTTTCAAAGGAGATTATTTCAGATGATCTCTGTAAGAAAAAAGAAACCTACTTGAGAAGCAAAATAACTCAAAGGGTTAAAAAGAGGAATCTGCTCAAGACAAAAATAAAGGTTGGCTATTTATGTATTTGAAATATTAATGTGAAATATCCATGTAATGGGGAAGATGTAGTAACAAATCTACCCAAATTCATACAATTGGAAGCAATAACAAACCTACCCAACTGTATAAGATTAACCACTATATCTGGATTTTTCTTTTACTAAAGTTAACACTGAAATGGTTAACTATTTTAGTATTTACATTGTCAGGAGATAACTTCACTGCTAGCTCCCACTGAGAAGAACCAAGGAAGCTTATGTCTAGTGTTATTGTTTCCATGTGTTTGGCTCCAGACTCGAGCCAGCATCTCATCAGTTTATAGTCTAAAGGTTATCTGAACAACCAGAAGGGAGAGAAACTTTTTGGAAATATAATGGGGGTAAAGGGTAGGGTTGGGGTGGAAGAGACAGGACATAACCCCAATTACACACTCCCAAATTTGCTATGTCATTTAATAGAAAAAATGTACTGAAAGAAATTTAAGGGAAATGTTGGTTACATAGTCTTAAATATCTGCATATTGAAAAGTAACCCTTATTTATTCAATGATTAAATATATGGAAAATACAGCTAAACTACTTCTTGTAGAAATTCTTCAGTCTTAGTGATTTCCAACATTAGAGGCCAATAAGTGAAGCATTGAGCAAAAGAAAACAAGGAAAAACCCAGGGAAGGAATGAAGTCCAGCTGTCTTTTGTGGGCTAGATGTGAACCCAAAAGATAAAACTTGTAACAGTACAGCTCCAAACAGAGAATGCAAACAGAGAATGAAAGTACGTCAGTCATGTTCAGCTTTACCACATGGTTTGCCTCACAGTCTGTGTTTAGTTTCCCTTTTTCATCAATAATATACTGGTGAAGTTTCTGTGCAGAGGGCACATACCAAACCAGAATAACCTTGTTATTGTACATTGCCCAGGCTTCCTTGGAGACAGGATGGAGTTGGATACAACTTCTGTAATCACTTTAACTACATTGAAAATGATCCTCCTTTGCTGAATTGCAGGACTAAGATAAGAAATAATTAATTGTGTTTCCCTTTATCTTAGGGACAGCAGCAAGTAGTCTCTGGCAATATGTTTACCTTTTTCACTTTCTTTTTTGAGAATTTGTTTTTTTCTAACATACACAGTTATCATCCTTGGTATCCAGACACAACATACTGCATATAGAAAACAATATTCCCAGGAATTTGTAAATTGTCTTTTCTGGTTTATGAGGTTTGGGGGTTTAGAAATGTTCCATGGGGCTATCATTCTGTTACTAGCATTTTTATAATTGCCCCAGCGGTAGATTCAGAATGGGGAAAAATCAGCATTGCCCATGCCTAACTTTTAAGCACTATCTAATGCAGGGGTTTCACACTCACCATGTACCCTGCAGTGGATTAGAGCCATGAGTTTTCTTGTGGGCTGGAGCTGACATTGGATGGTGGATGCAGCAGGACTGGAAGCGGTGGTGGAGCAGGCAGTGACTGTGATGAGGGGCTGGTGACAGTAAGGCAATTGGCTGCAGGGCAAGTAGCACTGTCTCTGCACTGCCCTCACTCATTCTCCTGCTGCTGAAGGTCATATCCCCTGGGGCTCAGGTGCTTTGGATTTTGTGGTAGGCCACATCTTCAATTTCCATAGCCTGTTGGTAGCCTAACGGGCTAAACGAGGCAGTTCCGCAGGCCAGATCCAGCCCCTTGGCTGTTTGTTTGACAGCCCTGACCTAGAGGAATTTATGATGCCAATGAGGCAGCCAGCCTCCCTATGTATTGTTCGAGGGCTTCACAGCCAGCATGCAAAGCAGGACACCATTTAAACTAGCCAATAGGTAATGCCAAGGAAAAGAATGTTATTTCAGTCCCTCAAAGGTACAGGGCTTGTGAGCTAGACTGAAAGAAGAAGACTGAACCCCTAGCTTAAATTCCGAACTGCTGACCCCTGCCCACCAGTCACCTGGAACTTGCATCATTCAACTACCAAGATAGCTGCCTAATAACTAGGCTGTCGAATATTTTTCTGGTGGTAGGTGAGAAGAACATGAATTATGCTCTCCTACTGCCCAGGTAAGCTTCCTAATCATTTCACTGTTGGATAAAATTCCATGCATTAGGGATGCTCCAAGGATGGTCTTCTGGACTGGACATACAGTGGAGAAAAGAGGAGGAATATCATGTTTGTGAATCTTCCTGGAGTTTTAGGCTGGTGACAACCCTGAGCAGCTGAATACTGTCAAGACTTACCTAGTTTGATGCATGCCCATACCATAAATTTCACCACCAAGGGGATTGTGGCAGAAACTTAGCTACCTGGGGCCTAATTTCTGGGTCCTATTAACTCAGTTAAAATATATCTTTGGAATCTCCCTGTTGGATGGAAATGACAAATGAGCCGTGAAGTTGCTAGAAGATGTTGTCTTCTAATTGTAATGACATTGCAGAATTTTAAGGGAGTGAAACCTCTGATTCCTTGAATGGACCGCTCAGCATTCCCAGTAACATGAGCCATGATACCATTGGACACACTATTGACTCCCAAAAATATGCAAGGCTTATTCAGACTATTAAGTCAAATCTGTAACACATCAGAGTATTTCAGAATATTTCCTGAAAAATTTCACCATCAGAATATTTCATAAAAAATATTAATGAAACATACAGCAGTAGCACAACAAGCAAATGCACATGAGAAGATCTTCTTTCTGTAGAAGAAGAAATCAAACTGTTACCCAAATTCTCACCATAACTGGCAAGTAAAACTTTAGATGATGTATGAACATGATAACAATTCGAGAGCAATTCCGCTCAAGTAAAAAGGGCTTCTGCTCTTCAGAAGTTCAAAAGTTGGGTATGGAAAGAGGAAGCTTCTGTTGGGTATAGAAAGAGAAAGCTATGGTAGCAGATAAGGTAATATGAATTATTCTATGTGAAAATTGATAACTGAGGGATTATCTATATATTCCCTCACTTTTTTATTGCTGTTGGGTAAACAGTAGTTTGATAAACTTTAACTATTTTAATAAAGGGGGCTTGTTTGTTGGAGTTACAAAGGGAACAGACTGGAATAAAATTTTTCCTATTAGTCAGTGACAACAGAGAAATTGTGAAATTCAGCTTAGCAGAGAAAAGTTGGGTTAAATATAAGAGAAATCTTTAGAACATTGACACTTAGAAAAGTTTGACATGGGGAGGTTTGAAATTGCATTAGTTACATACCCTTCTATTGACCATAGGTCAAAAATAAAATGATCAAGATGCAGGATGGACCAAATAACTCACTATGGATGGTCCTAATAACTTTTATCTACTTCATTAGCCTTGAAAGACAAAATGAAACATAAACTGAGAGCTTTTTTTGTGGCCTCAACTTTTATTCCATTCTTTGACTTACCATCTTTTTGTCACCATTTCTAGATTGAAGTCTCTGACCCTTCTGGTCTTAGAAGCAGTGTTTAAATTTTGACATCGGTTGTATTGCTTTCATCCCACTTAAATGTGGTTACATCCATGCAATGGTACTTAATACATACTTCTAAGATTGAGTATGAGGGAAACCTTTTAGTCTCTTGCTTTTCAGACTCAGGTCCTTCTTTATACACGTATCAAACAAAATTATGTTCTCAATGACATCATGAGCATGGTAGTCATGCCTGAGACATCTTTGTAGTTCTTTTGGCTTCCATGTTTGGAATTCAGTGGCTTGGCAGCATACATAGCCAGTAGAGGAGCAACTTCCGGCTAAATCTCCCTTTTGACCATATTAGAGTATCAGTGAATTTAGAATTTCACATCACAAAAATCAGCTATGTGTGTAGGTAGTACTGCGAAGAGTGAATGGAGACTAAAGTGGGCATGCATGCATGTGCTTGTCTGTGTGTGATTCTTATTATAGTTAGATTGTACCTATATACTCAGTTATATACAGAATGATCTCAGATCTGTCACTAGTCCCCTTGGAATACCCGAAGTACTAAAGAAGGCAGTGAAAAACAAAGGCCATGGTCCTTTCCTTCTCCATAGCAGCTCATGTGGTAAAATGTGGCTGCTTACAGATGTGAAACAAACAAAAACAGTGCTTTATTTTCAGCTCAGCACACTCCCACACCAAGCACAGTACATGCCCAGAAGAGGCATTGCGTCAGTTTGACCTGGCTTACTCTACGTCTGTATAGATTGTGCACTTCAGTGAAGCTTTTTTGGCACTTCTGTCTAATAGCTGTTTGAATCAGTTCTAGATAAAGTGCCAAAAAGCATTGCTGAAGCATACAGATGTTGGGCAAGCCATGTCAAACTGACATGCTTCCTTTTCCAGTAAAGAGCTAGGATTTTTTTCCACATCTGTTAGCTGCCTGTATGCCTAGGGTGGACAACAGAGATTCCTGTAGCATAGATAATGCACTTACCTGCTATCAGTAAGCTTGGTGAGGAATTTTGCCTCTCTCAGGCTATGTCTATGAGGTGGACAGAAGAGGTGATTGCTATGTGGATGAATGAAAGAATAGATACTGATCTGATATCAATTTCAGAAAAAACACATCTGTGGCACAGTACTTTAGCCTATGGACATTTTTAGCCTCCTTGGGCAGTCCACCGCTGACCTCAGAGTAGTCAAAACAAAATGCTTAAACAAAACATTAAAAATCAACTTGAACACAAAACTGCAGAACAAGAAATCATCTACCACCTGAACTGTGCTAAGTATAGTCTCAACAAAGACTTTGGATTCTTATCCTATTACATGGACTAGATTTTATAACCCCTGTGTCCCTCAATGGGTCCATTGCTTTGTTTATCACTTTTGATCTCTTCAAATCACCTTCTCTCAGCAGTGCCCCCTTGCTTACTCTTTCCTCCTTCTTTCCCTACATTTGGATTTAAATGACTTCATTCCTTTCTATTTAGTACCTCTACTCTTTGTAAGTCCTTTCATAGCATCTGACAAAATAGGCCATCACCTATGAATGCATGCCTTTCTAAGTATGTTAATCTCTAAGGGCACCTTTACATGTGTTCCAACACATTCTGATTACACTGTTTTGGAGCAGACTTGATTAATTGAGTCTGTTGGAGCATTCTAGCATGCTGCAGTGTCTCATGCATTCAGCATCCCATGCTTCAAAATGGCGATGGGGGTGCTTAAATTAAAGCTTGTCAAATAAGCTTTGGTTATAGCAACCCTTCCACCACTTTGAAGCATGGGATTCTGAATACACAAGATGCTGCAAATGAGTGTTTTAATTAGAGTGGCTCCCAAGAGACACTAATTAAAATGCCACCTGCCACCCTGAGGTGCCAGCCTGCCTGTCTCCAGATAAACATGGGTAACTACCTTCTCTTGGCTAACAAAGTAATTAGTAAAGTAAAACCCCAGTGAAGACAAAGCATTTTTTAGTTTCTACAATTGCTGGGATGATGTGGGAAATGGGAAGGGAGCACCCAGCCACCAGTTAATACTGCAACTTCCCACATGGCAGGAGACTAGAAAGGAATAAAGATCATAGTGATCTCCACCAGCCATGATCAATAGAAAAAAGCTGCTATAAAAACTGAAGTCCAGGCAAAATAGAGAAACAGATTGTTCTGGGAACGTGGCAGAGACACAAGCTTGGAGAAATCATGGATTGGGCAATGTGGAGAAGATGATTGCCTAACAGGAAAGGTGCAAGGAAGCAGGGAAGCTGGGAAGTAGTTCAGGAAATCAGATAGGGAAGAATGGTCTCCAGATGCTTAGTGCAGGGCACCTCAGATAGAATCTGGAAGATAGGGCAGGCCTGGGCTCCCTTTGTCTTCCCTGGGGAAGGGGAAGAGCCAGAGCCAGAGCCAGAGCCAGAGGTAAAGGGATTAATGAGCTACTCCAGACTGCAGAAGATGTCCAAGGCTGGATGAACAGTCCTTCAGACTTTAGGGCACAGCTTTTAACTTTGGTGAGCACCTACATTACACAGGTGGAAAGAACTGTGGGTAATGCAGTACTATTAGGCTAGGCTTGGCTTAGAGGGTTGTGCTAGAGGGCATAGCTATCTTACTCTGGAGTGAGTCTGGTAGTACTGCTCCACAGATGCTCAAACTCACAATTTAGACAATTTTGGCCAAAAGCAGCCCAAAGTATGCACTCCTATGCCCTTCTCAGATACTTTTTCAAGCAAAAGCCCAAATGCAGTGCGGGGGCATGTGCTTGGTTGCATGTAAGTGGTCAAGGCTAATTATTCAGCAGCACTCCCAGGCTTTCTCTACAGATTATATAGACATTCCCACAGAAGCCAAGGGCAGCCTTTGATAATCTGTATCAGTCTAGAAGCATAAACCCAGCAGCTCAAAGTACAAAGGACTCATGGGGAATAGCAGGTAATATGGAAATTTTTTTACAGCTGCTAGTACAGTTTTGCAGTGGTGAGTGAATGGTGAGAATGTATTGAGTTGGTATAGTGATCACCATGGCAACTACTATAGCTCTTATACTGCCAGAAGAGATTATAGACAGAAGAACTATACATCTAACCCAAGACCTGAATGGCAGTGAATCTGCAGAGTGATCTTAACCCATG
The DNA here is from genome assembly GCA_030014935.1 of Caiman crocodilus. Classification (NCBI taxonomy): domain Eukaryota; kingdom Metazoa; phylum Chordata; order Crocodylia; family Alligatoridae; genus Caiman; species Caiman crocodilus. The sequence goes on along the minus strand of JAGPOW010003642.1, from coordinate 88,122,211 downwards.
AATGAGGTAAAACATTCTGTGCTGTAATTCAGCCACTAACTCTACCAAAGGGAAGGCATATACCATAACAGAAAAATATCTGTCCATCCAAGTGCTCAGATACATCATCTTCTAAGCAATCATTTCAGATTGGAGATAGACCAAGCCCCGCTTGAAATAGAGAAACAATACGGTGAACACCAATGCACAGCTTACAAAATGGTAGCTCAGCCTCCAGTCTTCCTCTTCCTTGGTGGAAAAGCCAGCCAGGAGCTATGACAAAGCTAATTTCTCCTCCTAGGAAGTGGTGTAGAACATTGCTTATACAGAAGATGTTCCCATTACCTTTCAGAGGAGGAATTTAGTAATGGAGAATCCATACCCCACATGACAGCCACCTGGTTTATGAGGGCCCTAGTTGCTTTTCCCCAGATGTGACCAAGCTGCCAATTAGAGAACAGCTGCTGTAACAGACTGCAGTCTAGCACGTAGGGAATATGTAGAAACACTGCAGGTTGCCCTGAAGAAGTTTCAGAAATGCAAGATGAGAAAAGCTGTGGAAAGCAAAGTTGCTGAGAGAAAAGATTACTGAGCAAAATATTTGGGAAGCAAAGACTGGTTATTTTCTGCTTAACATACAGTCCTTAGGCTAGAATCCAGAAAAGAGGACAGGTCTACCTTTCCCTAGCTTTGCTTTCCCTACATAGTAGAGGGGAATTTACAGCCTGACATGGAAGATACTAAGGACTAGTGGGCCTCAGACTGAGAGGAGGCCTAAGAAAGGACATAAAACTCACTGGAATTTCCAGGACTTCAAATCTTGTTTCCCTAAAGTGGGGCCAGATGGCAAATTAATTAGATGAAAGGGCTAAAGCTGACACGAGACCTATATCAGACCTAGTGACAGTGGTCACCACAGACACCAAGTTGTCAGGGGGCTGCAAAGCAAAAACAAGGCTGTTTTTTCCCTGAAATACTATAAACTGGAACTTCCTCAGGTCTATGCTCAGAGTAGCTGTAGATCTTATTTTTGTCTAGGTGTAAAGCTGCCATCACAACCCTGAGAAGGTGTAGGTATGTACTTGGGAGCTGTCTCTCTTCCATCAGTGTAGTCAACAGAATTCAACAGTGTTGAATAGTTTTTTGCTGCTCTCCTGTTCCATTTAATATGGAATATTAATACTCTTTCTCCTCAATGTATAATATGATTATACACTGGGGAGAAAGCAGATTTTAAATGCATGTAAGGGTTGTGTTACACCTTATGCTCTGAGCTGTACAAATGTTGATTGGTGTTAGTGCTAGCTTGGAGCTTGAAGCAGTCACACCCTTAGTCTAGAAACCTTCTCTGACTGTCCCCAACTTGCACAGCTGTAACTTACCACTAGAAGCCTGGTGAGCAAGGGCAGGACTAGGAGCTGTAGCTATTAATTGCCACTAGAGGGCTGGTGAATCAGGCCTGGCTTCTATCCCTGCTCTGCTGGTTGGGATGTGAGAGATCCTGGGATCCTGAAGGACTTCAACTTGGGTGGCATATCTGTGGGGAGTGGCCATACTTTAATGAACCAGGAGCTGGGTACTGCAGATCAGAGATAGTCCTGCCCTATCTTGAGTGGCATATATGTGGGGCATAACTTTGAGCTACATAATGAATGCTTAAAACCACTTTAAGATGCTAATGTGCAGACAATCCAGGGATTAAGAGCTTCAGGAGCTGTCCAAAATTACCATGTGATACTAATAAAGCCCTAAGTGTGACTAAACTTGAATATATGGTTGGGGTGAGGAATCTTAAGCTATGGCAAAACAATGCAGTGCTGGAAGTAGTTTCAAACACTTTCTTTTCCCCTGGAGAGGACAGCATATTGAAGCCTCATCAGTCTTCATGTCTCAGGGACTAGACGAGGGAGCTTGCACAACCTGGGTTTTAAAGAAAGGAAAAGGTAGAGTTGCATCTATCTCATTTACTGTGGGAAGAAGAAACCATCTGCTTGTACAGTAGCTTTGACCCTCTGCACTTCCATTAGCCATTCTCCCCATTAAGCCATGACCTATCAGAGAAGGTTTCCCCACAGACTTTTTCTTGCTGACTTTAAAAGGTATGAAAAAACACATTTTTACTAGTGAAAAGTCTAGTGTTCTCAGTTTTATGCATCTTTGATTCATTTCCTACTTAAATCAACTGGGGCATTTTCATTGGCTTTAAAGAAACTGGGTCAGGTTGTATTGAGCGTTGTGTAGCAGATAGAGGGACCACAGAGCAGTTCAGGAGAGAAGGGTATGTGTATTTCCCCTATGTTGGGCCATTCAAGGGCTGACTGAACAGGCTGGTATAATCCATCACCTCGAAATATCATTACCCTTGCAGGTATACTGGTCCAGCTATCCCCTGATCTTGTTCAGGCAGTGGAATGGAAGTCACATATGATATTCCTTCCTGACTTAGGGAAAGCTCTGTTGGATGGCTAAACCAGGAGTCAGACAGATTTGTACTGGGCAATGGATTAAATGTACTACAATAAAGCCCAACATCTGGCTCATTTCAAGTTTTCAGACCTAATTAATCCTTTTTATCATGCATTATTTCTAAAAACAACAAACCTCCAAACCCTGCATTTATAATTTAGTATGAAGTTCTTTCTTATTTGTTGAGAAAACCTTTATAGCTCCCTTTAGATTTTTCAGCTCATAAATTATAAGTATGTTCTTCAAAGTAATGGAATAAAACCTCTATTAATTTTCAAGCTGTCATGTATGAAGGCAGACAGTTTGACTGTTCTGGATTGTTTAACTTTCATATAAAATTACAACACTCAGAATAGGCTTTTTACCTTCTAGAATCCCTGATAGGAGAAGACCAAAAAAGGAGTCTCTTGAGTAATGGTGTCAGTGATCTGTTAATTCGTTGACTATTTCTTTTGTTCTGGTCATTGTGTTTTTCAAATAAGAGTGGATTTTTTTTGTGTGCTGTGTTGTGCACTATTAGTGTAAATACTAATAAAATACTTATCTGAGGAAGGGTAATTACTAAAGAAACCTTCGTAGATTACAAGACCTAATAATTCACAGAAACATTACTCATTTTATGATAATCTGAAAACAATGATTGTTTCTATACTTCAGAGGAAGTAGTTGGACAGTGTTGTATTTCTGTGTTTACATATTAACTTGTATTTCTTAGACACTACATTTTACTAGCAGGCAATAAAAGTATGGCTAGTTATCTTCCAGTTTGTTGTTTGAGGTTTTCCTTATTCTGAAAATCAGTGTCATGTTTGCACTCCAGTTCCAGGTAGTGGACAATTAGATGAGGTGGCTTGTGTTTCTACATGTAGCTAGTGACTATAAGTACCCAACCTGAGATAACTTAGACTGGTCTGATATTGATTTGGTGGGTGCTCAGATCCTTGCGGGGAGGCTAGGAAAGGGAAGGACAAAATAAGTACCCTTGTGAAATCTCCAAACAATGTGTCAATTTATGTTACAGTTAACATTTCCAATATAATTAGCTGGCATACTATGCTGGGGAAAGTGTGTCTGTATGGGTAAAGACACACTTTCCCCAGTATACAGTTACACTTAAGCAGCTCAAAATTCAATGTGTAACAAGGCCCTACAGTGCTGAGCTTTGATTCCAGAGGTCAGTTTGAGCTTTGCACTGGATTGTGCTGAGGTTTAGCTCCATAGTTGACCTAGCTGCAAATGGATAGTTAAAGGCAGCCAGAAGTGGTGAGAAGCTCATCACTTTCTTGTGTGCTTTTAGTTAAGAAACCTGTGTGCTAGACTCATGTTGATTCATTGACCTGGAATGAGTAAGGTGGGCATGGCGAAATGAAGCAAGTCAGCCACTGAAAGATAAAATAAAAAGAAGTAAAAACAAAGTAAAAAGAAATAAAGCTGAAGTAAATTTAACCAGGTCTCATGTTTTAATAAACTGGGATTTGAGATTCAGTTGTGGGGGTTCTGGCCATGATTACTGGGGTGACTGAGAGCTGGGAGTGATGAGGGAAAGTGCTTTGGGGGGACCTTGCACCCCTGCCCTGAGACAGGAGACCCAGCTCATGGGAATCCAATTCAGCCTCCTACCTGTTCCCTTCCACCCACTCCAGACCCCACTCCTGGGCCCATCCATGCCCACCTGGGTAGCTGGTATGTGCTTTGTAGACTGTTTGCACAGGGATGCACACCTCAGGGTGGGAAAGTCACACTCCCAGAGGCAGGAAGGAGAGTTAGCTTGATGCCAGAACTACCCCCTGCACAGTAGAGTTCAGAGAGCAGAAAGTTTGTCCACATAGAAGAGGAGGATGAGGGAGGAAACATTGCATCCTGGGACACTGGAAGATTGCAGTTTAGGCAGATCATCTGTGGGGAGTGGCCACACATTAGTGGAACATGAGTAGGGTGATACAGGTCAGAGATAAACCTACCCTGGAGTGGTGTAACTTTAAGCCACCTAAAGTGTGCTTAATACTAGTTTCTGGTGTTAATGTGTGGACAATCCAGGGGTTAAGAACTCCAGGAGCCACCTAAAATTAATGTGTAATAAGGCCCTTACATCTGGAATCACTGAACATCTATAGATTACCTAATAACTGCAGACACCCAAGTGCTTAATATTGGAGCTCCTCAGGCACTGTGTGTTCAGCTTTTGGCTCAGAGTACACCTCCTGTATCAAGGCCCAGATAGACTATTACTGGAGGAGACACAGTTCTTCCCTTTCTACAAATAATTGGGTTATTGGAAAGATCTCCTATCCAGGACACTTCTCACTCTAAGGGCCTTGTGACACATTACATGTAACATGTATTAACTGCATTTATAATGGTAGCGCCTAAGGGCCTTGTTACGCTGTGAGCCACACAAATATTGATCAGTGTTAATGCTAGCTTGAATTTGAGGCAGTTACACCAGGCTGGCAGAGGCCTGGAGGACTGAAGAGTAAGAAACCCCCCTGCCCCCTTCTGCACTTTCCCCACTCCCCCAGGGCTCCCCTCAGTTCCTTCCTATCCTAGGGCTCCCCGCTTACCTCTTGGGTTCCCCCTCTTTTCCTGCCTCCTCCCACTGCATGTGCTGTCTGTCCCAGGGAAGCAGGCAGGGAAAGGTTAACATGCTTACCACTGCTGCTGCTGCCAGACTGCTGCTCTTCTGGCCCAGAGAGCAGCAGAGGCAGTGGCTGGGCAAACTGTTTAACCCACCTCTATCTGTTCCCCAGGGACAGACAGTATAGGCAGCCACAAGTAAGCAGAGGGAGTAGGGCAGGAGCCAGTGCGCGGGGATCTTGGGTACCAGAGTAGGCATGGGGGGCAGTGGGCCCAATCCAGGCTAGCAGGGGAGGAGGTGGGGGTGTTTACACTTAAGTGTAGCCTTAGTAACACCGTAGTGTAACACCATAGTATAACACAAGCTGGGTAGCATGGAGCAGAGATAAGCCTGCCCTGGAGTGTCATAAATTTGACTTGCCTAATGAGCACTTAAAACCAGTTCCAGGTATTAATGTCCCGACAATCCAGGGGTTAAGAGCTCCAGGAGCTGGCCAAAATTACTGTGTAACCAGGACCTGAGGGTTCAAGCAGTAGAACACATGCTAAGTGCTGTCATAGCATAGCAAAGTTAGGACTTTTCTGGCAAGGAGTGTCTCCAGATTGCGTTACCTAATACACGTAGAGCTAGCCTCTAACTGCTCCACAGCACAGAGGTATTATGATCAGGAGACTTGGGCTGGTGCCAAGCCTGGGACTGACAAACAGCTGTTTATCAATCCAAGCTCCCACAGCTTGCTGCAGTGCACTGGAATCTTCAATGGCTACAGCGCCAAGGACATATTTCATTAGCCTGTAGTTTTTGTAGTAAGTATTACCCTGAGATGGTTCAGAAAAATTTCTACTTCAAGCCCCTAACAACCACCTCTCCAAGGCCCATTCTACCTCTTTGGGGCCAACTCCACAGCCCCTAAATAACTAAATATTACTCAACAAGCTACACCCCTTTTGTAGTTCTGGAACACCTCCATCCATGTCTGCTCCCCAGGCTCCACGAATGACCTGCTCTGAATAAATAATGGTGCTGCCATAAATATTCACGTGAACAGAAATTACTTATATGAACTGCTCTGTTCAGTGTTCCAGCACCTTGCTCAACACCTGCTTCCTAATACTTACCTCTTCACTGGCCTGGACTCCTTCTCTGCAATGAGGCTGGATGGTCAGATGTAATTTTCACAGGCCTTCCTAATTTTTGAGGGCTTGTCTTTGCAATCTTAATGATGATTTGAACGTAGGGAATTATTTTGTTGTTGGTGGTGGAGGTTTTTTTTTATTTTGTGGGGTTTCAAACATTTTTTTTTGTATTCAATGCATATTTAAGTTTTTCTCATTATGCCAAGTGGAAACTGGACTAATTAAATCTGAAATAAACTTTCTAGATGTAGCTGGTGGTTCTGATAGACAAATCAGAAACATGGATCCATTGAAAAAAACAGAATGGTTGCTCAGAAGCATTCACACTGACCAGCTAATGGTTTATATGACCCCCAGGAAATCTAAACAGAAGTATTTCTGTGGTTTAGAAGCATTTCTTCCCAAATAGTCCAGTAGGATGCAAAATAATTTAATGCAACTTTCCAAGAGTAAATATTAGTGAAACAAGAAAATAATTCAAACATATTAAAAGAATTGTATAAAAAGTATAAGAGGATAATCCCTTCCTCTGTCTCCCCACCCATACGTCTGTAAGCATTTTCAAGAATGGATGCCAAAGAGGATTGGTAATAGAGCTGGTCAAGTGACGGCAAAAGTATGCTAATTACTCAGTCTGCTGCTTTTAACCTGTGATTAAATTTGGCAATCTTAATGCCCATAAGGTTGTTTCCTATACACTTTCATATAAGTGATTTCTGTTCGTGTGAATATTTATGGCAGCATGATTATTTATTCAGAGAAGGTCATTTGCATGTGAACGATTTCATTCCAAAAGTGGAGGCATGGCCACCACTAAGGACGGCATCAGAGATGGTAGATTTAAAGCATGTATTAAGCAGCTATATGAAGTATTACGTTGCTATTTATGACATGAGGGGATTCTGTAGATACTGCTTCTTGTCCCCTGTGTGGTCCATCTGTTGTTTTGTGCTTCACAGTACCACCTGCTTGAGAAGCTGATCTGTCTCCATGCAGTATCTCTCCAAGTTGGTAACACTGTCTTGTTTTTTTCTGGATCCATGACAGGCAGTGCTGAGAAATGTAATCTTTAGTAGGGGTGGAGGAGTCTACACTGATGTTTTAGCAATTATCATTAGTTTCTACCATGGATACTTGCTAGTCTCAAGCAAGCACAACTCAGCGCTGAAATGCAGCTCAATGTTGTCTTCTCCTGGCAGCATAATTCACAGCTCCCCATAAACCTTTTTGTACATGAGTAGAAAGCTTCTGGCAACAGCAAATGTTGTTATTGTTGTGACCCAGCTGAGACATCTGAGCCATAATTTTGTTGTTCACATCCCAGTTGTGTTTTTTTTTCTGTAGTATTCTGCATGTACTGTCATACCACAGGACATCCTTTCCCTGCTATTTGTAAGACTCCATTGCAATGACACCATCATAAACAGTTGGAAGGGTCATGGGTACTTTTGACAGTGGTGGCAGTGCCTGAACCCTGAACAAAAATGCAGTATGACCCTTTCACAGCTCTGTTATTTTATAAGTCATATGCTTTGCCCCCTAATCACAAGGCAGGAAAGTACAGGAGTGGGGTTAGAGTGGTTATTTTATCAAGGGGAGCAAAGCACTGGAGCATTCCTTTGGACTGACCATTGCACTACTCTGGGGCTGAGGAGGAAACGCACACAATGTATACACCAGAGTAATTACCACAATTTATTTTTACTACTGATCCTTTGAGGATTAACTTGCCCCAGGTTTGAATGATTTCTTCTGAGATAGAACTTCATGTTGTATCTACTCCCTCTTTCTTTCTCCCTTTTGTTGACTATGTGTTTTTTTAATTCTGGAGTAATGGCCAGATACTTCAGACTATGTGTTACTTGTTCAGGATCCAAGTATATAGAACTTCCTTTAATTCCTTTGTTTATAACCTCCTTGCCCTTGATCTATGATTAGGTCACACTGTGGCCAATGATTCTATGCCACACGCAACTTTCTACCCCAAATTGTGGTTTTCTATGAAGCTTCAGAAAAAATTACTAAGGATGCCAAAGAATTACTGCATTTTTCTTACAGATTTCTCTCGTCCTTCTAGGTGAGTTACATTGTAGTCTCTATGAGGGTAGAGATGCAGATGGTCCAAAGAAATTCATTTTTCCTTCTAACAGTGATCCTGCCTTTCTTCTGATTTAAAATAATCCAAATGCTGCAATATAAACTTGCAAGAATTTGCAAGTGATAATCATGGGATATATTGCAACATATGTAATAAATGTACCTTCTCTGCCTTTTCCTTTCACTTCCATTTTCCCCAATTAACTCTCATGACCAAACTCAGCAATTTCAAATGGTCACTAGTTGATATTAAAAACAACTTTCCTAAGTTGTTTCCCCAAGAGAAGGTAGGCTGAAAATTTTACTCACCATTTTCTTACTTTTTTTATATTATGCACACATGTACACTCACATGCATGTGCATGCATACACACTTCTTGTCAGCATTTATGCTTTTCTGATTAGAAAATACATCCATCATTCTCACCCTACTAAAAAAACCTACTTGTGCTTTAATAATAATGTGTTGGCACTAGAATTTTCTGCTTTCTTTGACAGCATGTCCAAAAACCTTTCTGGTGCTGCGGTTGTAGGGGTAAAGCTGTGACATGCTTAGTAACCCATGCTTAGCACTTCAGCAGTCATTGTAACAAATGTAGGGAAACACTCTTTTGTTCTTCACAGCTACAAGTACCATATTTTCTCATATGCAACATGTACCTTCCCATGCCTACCTCAGAAAGTCCCTCCCTCTACCCCGCACCCCCAAACTAGGGTGCATAGCTTAAGTGTGTCTGAGCTCAATGATTAAAAGTGCCTTGGCACAGCAGAATTCTTACCACAATGCGAGCACTCGGTGCAAAAGTCCCTAGATATGGTGGGAAAAACCTTGGTGCAGTGATCAGTCCCCACCGAAGTTTGTAGTTGCACTGTTTGCATGCATGCTACCAATTGGCTTATCGTAAATTATTCCTACTTGGCGGCTGGCAATTGGCTCGCTAGCCTGCATGCAGGCCCGTATAAAAGCTAGGACAAGTTTCCGCCCAAGTTGGAGAACTCTGCGTGTACATCAGAAGAGAGTTCCACGTGCATCTCAGAGTGAACTTGGAGGCCCGATCAACAATCAATGACTCCCCGTTGCCGTTCACCCCGATGTACCCTGTATCCTGCATGCTTGGAAACATAGGTGTGCCACCTGGTTTTGTTTTTTGCAACTTGTACAGGGTGTACCTACACTGTGTGCATCAACGCGAGTCCCTGTACTGCAGTTTGTAAGTAAAGTAATTTTGAATTCAACCAACAAGCTTCTGTGCCTAATTCCACTCCATCGTTGCGGCCCTATCTGGCTAGTCTCGGCCCCCACAAAGTGGAGGAGCAATTTTCTTCTTTGGAAAAAAAATATACTCCTGGAGACATTGTGCATGGCATGCAGCTTCCAAGACAGCTTCTACTTGTGTCTCCTCAGCAAACTGAAAAGACAGAGTCCTGTGTTAACCCTCTCAGCTATAGCTATTGACTGAGCACTGTAGCTAGTGTCCAAAACAGCAAGTGAGCTGTTGATAGTACATGGAAGAAGCTTATGATGTAGAAACAATGCTTTATTTACAGGAACTTATGCAAAGATCTTACAGAAAGAACTAACAGTCTTGCTGCTGCCCTCTGCAAGCACCTGGAGACTAACCTTGTGTAACACAGAGTAAGCTCCCCTGAGAACATAGTGTGTCCAGGAAGCGTGGCCTCACAAGAGGCAGTCTGCCATACCAGCAAGTCTCTAGTGGCACAGTTCCTGGTCCATGGTTTGCGGGAAGACTTACTCTATGCCATAGTCAGCCATGGCTCTAGAAAAAAATTATTTTTTCTACATCCTGACTTTTAAAAATAAGATGTTTGCTTTGTTTGTGGGCGTATATGTGAGAAAATATGGTAACACTGAGAGTAGCAATATAGGCCAATCACCCACACTTTTATCTGAGCAGGTCTAGACAAGATGGTATTAAAAATGCCAGCAAACAGCTTATACAATCATGCCTGCAATGGTAAGAGAATCTTAGACACATTACCATAGATAAGATTATTTTGCTAAAAAATAGAGCAGTGATAGAACCTGTACCTACCTCAAATATTAGTCTAAGTTAGTGGGGTCATCACTTTATTTGCCACATGAAATGGAAATGTGAAAATTAACTCTCTTGCAGACCTGCTTTCTCATCTATTTAATACAGATGCAATTTAGTTTCTTAGGTTCTTTCCATACCAAAATTGTCTTAATAATAACATTTTAAAACTCCAAGTCACATAGGATATTCAGTTCGGTCTTTCAGATGGGAGGACTAGTTATGCCTGAAGCAATTTCCTAATGGTCAAAATTCTATTTTTTTAATGTCTTAATTGAAATAAATGCATTAAAAAAGGCCAGAAAAAAGACACTTTGGACCTGCCAAGCAAGTTGTTATTATTCAAAGTTGAGTATTTTTTTCAGGGAAGCATTTAGTTTCTTATCACCTTCTTAATAAAGAAAAAAATAAATGGAAAAAAGTTTTGATTTTTAAAACATGTATGTCAACCTTTCATTAAAATGTTTTAGGTTATCTGATGATGATATGCCCAAATATTTGTAAAACAGAGATGAATATACACCTATATAGTAGCTTGATATACAAAATATTTTCTCTGAATCTTCCTCTGTCTTTACCAAAGGAACCCTCTTACAACCATATTCATTCTTAAGGATGTTAGGAAATGGACACACTGAAGAGTGGAAGTTTTTCAGCTGCAATACATAAATGTTACCTCATGGTGTTGCTACAGAGTTTCCAATATCCATGTCTTCTTTCATTTCAAGGGTTTTCACTGAGGAGCTGATTTTAGCTTAATCTTACCTAGTTGTAAGATGCCATTCATTCAGGTGTCTCTGTGCAAGTGTCTATGGTTACTGAGCTGGGTTTTTGGTTGTAGCTGTGTTGGCCTAAGGACATGGGCAGGCAAAGGTCTTTGTGTAGATGTAATATCTTTTATTAGACCAACTGAGTAGTTAGAAAAACTTCTTAGCAAACTTTTGGTTGCAGTCACCCTTCCCCAGGCATAGGAAGTCTGCTGGTCTGAGACTCCAAGGAATGAGAGAAGCTAAAAGTATGGAGGGATGTCAGTGAAAATGTAAATAGGTAGAGATGAGCAAGATGAAAGGAAAAGCAGAGAAGGGAGGAAAAAAAGAGTTGGTGGGAAACAGAGACAACAGAGATAAAACACAAGGTGGAAAAGAGGCAGTCTGTGAAAAAGGGAATAGTTGAAGATCAGGAAAGCAGGAATGGGAGAAGCTAAAAGTGTGGCAGGATGTCAGTGAAAATATAAAAGTGTAGAAGTAGGAGAACAAAAGGTAAAGCAGGGGAAGGAGGGGGAAGAAAACGGGGGACAAAAAGGGCCAAGGGGAAAACACTACAGTGGTAATAATACAATGTAAAAAAGAGGCTAGCAACAAAAAGGATATGGTAGGGAACTAGGAAGAAAAAGGGCAGAGAAGTGGGGGTGGGAAGGAGAGAAAAGGTGGTGGTGTGGAGGGAAGGAATGTAAAAGGTCAGGCCAGGCAGGTACCAGGTGAATCAGAAATCTCAAAAGTGCCCTCAGCCAACAAGGATACTCCTCCAGAGAGATAGATCACACTTTTGAAAGAGTCACCTGGATACCACATGAAGATTGATGCAGTACAAAAAGAAAATCCCCCCCAAAATCGCACACCATTAGTTATGATACATCACCTTTCCCTGGAACCTACATGGAAAATCCTCAAATGATTACAACCCATATAGGTGAAGACCTCATTGTTAAAGAGATCTTTCCAGAACCACCTCTCCTAGCCTTTAAACAAGCACCAAACCTTGATAACCTCATCACCAGAAGCAAACTCCCTATGACCCAAATCATACCCAGGGAATCCAGACAATGCCAGGAGAAGAAATGCAAAACCTGCCTGCATATCTCCACCACCCAGAGAATGACTACACCCCACTACAGAGCCATCATCATTCCTGGATCCTACACCTGTACCTCCAGAAATGTAATTCATCTGATCCAGTACGTCAAATGCCCTGCTAGAAAATATGTAGGTAAAACCAAACAACAACTGCGCACTAGAATGAATGCACACTGGAAATCTATCAAAGACAGGAATACCCAACTACCTGTGGGTGCTCACTTCTCACAGGACAATCACTCCCTCTCCCATCTCTCA
>JAGPOW010003642.1:88070957-88109693 GCA_030014935.1 Caiman crocodilus | reverse complement strand
GACAGGAATACCCAACTACCTGTGGGTGCTCACTTCTCACAGGACAATCACTCCCTCTCCCATCTCTCAGTTCTAGTCCTCAAAGGGAACTTACAACTCTCCTTTGTAGGCAAGCCTACGAACTTCACTGTATCAACCTACTGGATACTAAAAATCATGGACTCAGTATGGACATTGGATTTATGACACATTACAAACTTCCTGTCATCTGAGTCACATGATACCTGCCTGACCCAACCTCTTACATTCCTTCTTCCCACCCCCCTCCACCATTTTTCTCCTCCCTTCCCCAACTTTTCTGCCCTTTTTCTTCCTGGTCTATGGCCAGTCATGCACTGAGTAACTAATCAACACAGTCTTTTAGATCACAAGGAACAGTAGTTGTGAAAATAAGATTGTAAAGCAAGTGCATGCAACTCTTTAAAATGCACCTTTATAGACTAATATGGCTAACTAACTACCTCTTTTAAAAAGTGAAAATGGTTAGAAGAATTGCCTCTAAATCAGGATCAACAGTGACTGGTCACTTTAATGATAGGAAGTGACTGACCTTTCTGCATTTGCACTGTAAGCACTTCAGTGAAGGCTTATGTACCTTATGTTTGTCCAGTGCCCAGCACAGAGGCTTCAACCTTACTTGTGGCCTTTGGGGCACTACCATAATAAAGGATTTTCTCTTAATCATTTGGAAGCAAATGAAAGTTACTTGACTAATTTGTTCTGAGATGTAGTTAGCTGTGTTATTCTGGAATCAAGCAGAAGGCAGAATAGAATCAGAATAGCCAGTGTTCTGCCATTCCTTTCCATTAACTCACTTTATGAATCTGGAACTTCACCACTATTCACTGATATTATTGTCCTTATTTTTAATGGATTTTCTCCTCACAAACTGAAATCTTCAATGAAATAACCTGCTACGTAAGCATTTTTAATTTGACTTGCTACTGGTACGTCTCTCATCCTCTGTTTTTTGGTTTGTTTGGGTTTGGTTTTGTTTTTTGGTTGGTTTTTATTTTTACCGATAACATGGGGAGCATTAACATTTTCCCTGCCATTATTTCATTTATATCATGAAATCAGAACCCATAGGTTCCTCTTAAACACAAGTACATCAAATTACATATCATGTCAACTACTTCTGTTCCCTATCCCATCTGCATCACAAAAATTTTATCTATGTTCTATTTCCTGGAACTTCAGAGCCCACATAGCATCTCCTACATCCATCTATGATGCATCTCTGAATTGTAGGGCCACATAGAAACCCTCCAGTAGTTAAAGGGGAATACACATAGCGAGTGTATTATAAATCAGCTTTTATAGAATACATTTTTGGAGATCCATAGCTTGATCTACTCTGCTTCTAACCATATACTCCTTTGCATTTCTTAAACAAATATGCAACATAGGTTTGTATGTTTCTTGTGTTACAAGAAAAAAGCCCTTAATCTTTCTAGAGTATATAATATTTATGGTGGGGTTCTGAATACTCCACTGGTTGGACCTGAGCTCCTCTTGCTCTAACATTAGAAAAGGAGTCAAACATCCTGCTCTGTGTCATTAGAAGGTTGCTTTCTTTAGGTTTACAGTAAAGTTTTTGGTTTCACCTTCAACTAGGTCACTTATCCTGGTTTAGCTGGGACAGTCCTGGATTTTGGAGGCTGATCTTGACCGGCTGATGATAATTTAAACAAGCATCCCAGAAATTCAGGGGCATGAGGCATGGTCCAGCAGGGAGGCAGAGTGGTGAAGAGTGGCATGGTATTTCAAGCAGATGGGTAGGGCAGGCACCACTGCACACCCACCCAGCACACCATGCCACCCCACCTCTGCCTGCAGCAGCACTGTTGACTTGGCAAAGCGGAGGAGGGAGGGAGGCGGTGTCCCAGATGTTCCAGATTTCCTTATGGTCAGCCTGTCTTTAACCAAACAGGGTAAAATTCAGTTAGATGTCAGAGATACCAAACGTAATTTTTTTACATAGACAACTCTGATAGCCTATTTATCTATTCTTAATAGATTCTGTAGGTAAATAGGACAACCCTGCAGTCTGAAATCAAGCACAAGATACACCGAACACAAGGCACCTCTACACGTGCACTTTACTGCACAGTAGATTAATTTACTGGTTAGTAAAGCATCACCATCTACACATGCCACATTTAGGGCACAGTAGATTAATTTACTCTGCCATAGGATAGTCTTATCAGACACAGGTACTATCTGATGGTGAAGTAAATTACTGCGCTAAATGCATGTGTAGATTGTGACATCGAGATTAGTTTACTCCGGTTCTGATTGCACTGGAGTTTATTCAGTTGCATTAGTTGTATATGTAGATGCACCTACAGAGAATTAATTTAGGAGGTGTCTGACAGTGCCTAATGAGCCTAGCCACTGAGTCTTACTCCTTCATTTAGTCCTCTTACTGGAATGATTCTAAATTTCCACAGCCATCTTTTTTTTCCTTACTTCATTACCTTGGGACGGTAGCATGTAAGGTTGTTTGTTAGGTCTAGTGTTTCATCACAGCCTGTTTGTGTACTCAAAAGAATGTAATTTTCACTTACCTATTGTATGTATCACAACATACACTGGTATATCTGCTAAGATAAAGAAGTAGTTATTTATCCTGCAGTCACTTTGGCTCCTCAAGAAGTGTTGTCCACCTGTATTCCTTGAAAAGTGGAGTTCATTTGGTTAGTTATTAGAAGAATTTACCATTTTTTAATTTAGAAA
Organism: Caiman crocodilus; assembly: GCA_030014935.1. Taxonomy (NCBI): domain Eukaryota; kingdom Metazoa; phylum Chordata; order Crocodylia; family Alligatoridae; genus Caiman; species Caiman crocodilus. Next base: position 88,106,954 of record JAGPOW010003642.1, on the reverse strand, counting down.
TATTTAGGATGGACTTAAAAAAATTACTTCATAATGGCCTCATTTTCTAGTGAATGAACTAAACGAGAAGAATTAAGAGAAAAGTGATTACATTGGAAAATTCCATCAGAAAATATTATGCATTTGATCTACAAATAACCCCTAATCCCCATATATTTGATTCAGCAGAATCTAAGGAATTTTTGAGATATTAAATGTATAGCACTTCATTATATATGTAGAAGTAATATTATATGCTATTTGTCTGTCCTTGCATCACTTAGACATAAAACTTCAGTTCCTTATAGAAAAGTCACAAAAGTTGAGGGGGATGGGAGAAGTGCAGGGATGTACCAGTTCCTTCTTCATTCATCTTTTTTTTATTTCAGTCCTACTGTTAGGACCTATTATTATTTTCAATGCTGGAGAGAGAGTGAGCAAGCGAGCATATGGAATGCTATTTGGTGCTCATTTTACTTGAAGGGACAGTATTTAGCAAATCAATGCTAAGAGGCTCTAAAGCTGGCATGGGCTGGCAACTGGCAAGTCTAATGATTCCTTCTTTAAGAAGTATTAATCTATTTTAGATTCTGCTTCTTCAGTTACTTCCTAATAGGTTTTGTACCAGTTTTAAGGGGACTCTGTCTTCAGGAAAATCATATTTTTTTAATACGGGAAAGTGGCGCGTTTCATGCCTAGTTTCAGAAGTCAAGAAATGCAAGTCTTATCCTCTTGGCTCTTGCTGCTTAACCAAAAGGAGGAGAAAAATTAATTTATTCTCCAAAGTTTTTTTTACCCATTGTATGCAAAACCAGTCCCTATTAGCAACAGAACAGGGCAGACTGGCACATTATGGACCTGTTTAGATCTACTGAACAAGTTAAACTAATTTTCCACTTCTTCTGCCTAACTTCAGACTAACCCAACTAACTACCTTTCTCTATTAACAACAGTTAATCAAAGGATACTGTTTTCTTGCCACCTTTGAAAGGAGAAGTTTTTGTTATCAAATTAATTTCAAATGCTCAGGTTGCTCCATATGCAAAGTTGCACGGACATAACTAAATTAGTTTATGCTAGCAACAGTCTCCTGCAGTTAGTACAACCACTTGTCTAGCATGGTTTCCCCTACCAACTTATTAACATTTTTTTTTTCTGAGAACTAAGGCGTGGATTTTAAAGGATGTAGTCCATAGCACTTCCTGCCTGGTATTGTTTTTAAGAATAAGCCTCTGTTTATACTGTTCTCAAGAAATGTAACACCACCTAGTCAATATTTTACTCCTATCAAAATGGCAGCTGTAGTGTGGAAAAGGGCCTTAAGAAGGAGCATTAGTTGTCTCCAAAATAACTCTTTCCTTAGTATTCTTTTAACCTGGCTGTAATACATGCAGTCACCCAAATAAATTTTTTGGGATACATACCTGGGTACTAATGATCACTAGTATAACTAAGGAAGGTGGGGGAGGTGCAGCGCCACAAAAATAGCTGTGGCTGTGGCTGAAGTGGCAACTGATTGCACTGCTGTCATCAGCACCATGGCAAGTGGCACTGCCCTATTACATCTCTGCTAAGCATGTTTCTATATTGTGTGTTAATTGCAAGATCACCAATGCTACTAGTTTGGAACTAGAAACTTAAATACTTCTATTCCTACACTAAAATAATTGAGTTTTCTTTAGGAAGTCTAGTCTACATTTCTTATGTTAGGCAAAGAAATAGAAGAAATACCCGATAGTAGTTTTGTGTAAATAACAGGTTAGTCCTTTTTGCCAAGTTCTAGCACAGCTTCTAGAGATGATCATTCAAGGATCATTTTTCTGCCTTTTTTTAATAAACTAGAAGTAGCAGTTTATTTTAATCAGTATTGGTTCCATCCTGCCCTGGTCAGTCATATTAAATATGAAGGCTGAGGGTGAGAAAAAGGTGTAAATATAATTTGGTGCCTTCCATAAGAGAATTTCAAATTTTTCTGAAAGTGTTAATTAAAGTTGGGGTATTATTATATCCACATTAAAGTGGAAGCATTCTATAATAATCTGTGTTAGTTATTTCTCTCAGTTTTACACAGCAAGTATATGAAGAGTCAAGAATAGAATCTAGATCTCCTGACTCCTCATTGCATACTTGAACTACTACCTTAACCAGTAAACCACACTTTACTCTCCTCAAAGTTCACTAATCTGTGCATATTAATTGACCAAATATATCTTTCTCCTCCATGAAGCCCTTAAAAAAATAATAATAAATAATAACAACAAACCCAGCATGCTTATCTCAGCAGCTACCTGCTTTGCCACTTAATCTTGAAGGAACAGAACAAACTTGTCATGAGACACGCTACTATGTTAAAATGTTTCTTTCTTCAGACAAGAAAAAACCTACGTACAGATGAAGCACACCACCACGCTGGCTTTGCCAAATACTAGCTAAAATACATGAAACTTATAACAGCAATTTTCTATGTAACAGCACCACCAACTCCCAAATTTCTCTATTTGAGTTACTTTGGTTATCTACCATCTTGTTTTTACCTCACTTTTCAGTTAAAATTATAGCTGCAAACATTCTCATTCATTACTGATTGTTCATCTTATAGTTCAGTAGAGTTTGATTAAACTCTTCCATCTTAATTTCCCTGAAAAAAATGTCATATTCATTTGCTGAATACTTTTTAACCTAGTAAACTGAGTGATAAAAACTTGCCACAATTTACACATAGACCACTTCCACCTAAAGCACATTAGTGTGGAAAATGCAACCAAGATCTGAGTGGTATATCATTAAGTAATAGCAAAATGCCATTGTTTAATAGGATTTTTTTTCTAAACATTTCCACTGAATTCGACTGGATTACTTCTGTAGAAAAGCATTCAACACGAAGGTAGGAGATTTATGCCTAAAGCTATATTCTTAGGGGTTTAAAAAAAAGAGAAAACCATGTCAATACAAGAGTTATAATCTTACCTAAAAACAAACTCAGTTGACTTTGGAACAAAAACTAAGGGATTGCACCTACAGAACACTAATTTAGAGCTACCTTGATTTAGCAGTAGCAGACACAGACAATTTTGCCTTTAATCACAGTTTGGAAATAAGTATCTTTCTTTTTTCTTCCTCCTCTCCCCCCGCCCCCCCATAGCATGTAGGAACTGTACTGGGAATGTTTACATTAACTACAATTCCTAGGAGTGCTTTTAAGTGAGGGCCTGGAGGAAGAGGCAGCAGCACATATCTTAATTGTTGAATGGAAATCACTAATACAGTCATATTATTAGTCTAATAGCAGGTTTGGCTCAAGTTGCATCTCCCTACTCATTTATTTCAGATAAAGTCAAATAAATTTAGCTACCACAGTTTCAACATTAAGGTACTTAGAATCCAATTCAGACACCCCGGACTTTAAAGGGTTTTGCGTACCAATGCATTTTGACCTTGAATAATCAAGGACTAAGTGGTCTTAGACCAAGACCTTGACCTTTGTCTTAGTCTCAGAAAGGAAACATATCAGGCTAAATCTCAAAATTCTTATTGTGACAAATCAACTGGTTTCAATACAAGTTTTGGCTAAGAAACAAGGATTTCATGGATTCAGCCAAGTAGAACTTACCCAATTCATAAAATGATGACAGTTCTACTGTTTCCTTCACCAGATTTGCAAGTTACCTTGAAATTGGGCATGCTTGAGAGATCAAATCTATTTTAATTCTGATAGCACTGAGTTACAGCAGCTATTACTGAAAAGCAGTATAACATTTTTAATGAAACCTTATTACATACAAGAAAAAGTTGCTCTCTTCATGAAAAATGTGTAACCGTTATTAGTAATTGGTGATTGTAAAATATCTTCCTTTTCACAACAGTGAAATGAATAGATCAGCTAGCTGCTAAACAATTACATCTGTATTAATATTTTCACACACTCCTAAATAGGGGGCATGTGAAGTTACAAAATAAATTCTGTAATACAAAAGAGAAGGAATGTGGGAGACAGAGAAGGAAAGGGGATCCCAACACTTGAGACATTTTCACTTACACTGCTCCAAGACCGTATTAATCCTGACTACCAATTGAGTTGAAATGGCAAAACAACCATTGGAGTTTTAATAATTCTTTAGCATAGGTTGGACCATTATATTTGGGATGATGATGTAAATAGCAGATCCATTCAGGAGTGTGTTTTGGAACTTTATCTACACAGAAGTCACTTTAGAAGAGAAGGTGTTTGAGCAAAGCCAAGTTACAGAATTTAAGAGTTTGGTTCAAGAAGCATGGCCAATGTGATAACAATTTTCTGAACCAACCATAGGTTAGATATTTATGTTATTAGTGGGGAGAAGAAATTCCAGCAAGTACAAATATCGACCTGTGAAATTCATCTAAAAGTTATTGGATGGCAAAGTTGAGAACACTCTGAAAAAGCAGAACCAAATGATTTGGTTCTGCACATCATATAGACACAAGAAAAAACCTTAAATCAAGCATCCCCTAGGATTTAAAACCATTGAGCTATTTTTAAAGGACACATTGACTATAGGACAAAAAATTTCAAAGGTGCATTAGAAGTGTTGCTCTACAACCATCTTAGAAAAACCCTTTGCAAAGCAGTTAGGAACTCAACATCTGGACAGATTATGTTCTCCAAGAATGACACCGGTGTGGAGGATCTCATTTTACATCAAATTTATTTTATCCCATGTCCATTATAGCATATTTCAATACATTTCTAGAGCTAGAGAGAAAAACCAGGGTGACTAGAGTACATACAAGCCAAAATTAAAATGTAAGACAGCTAAATAAAAGGAGAGGAAAAAAAAAGTATGCATTCAGCAGGAATCCATTGTACTTAATTCAGTTTAGGCTTTGTTCTTTAGGGAACAAGGTGCTAACGTGCCATTTTCTCATAAAATGAATTATAATTGCTTCCAAAGAACATTTCTACTGAAAATTTAGATGGAAGCAAATAAGCATAACACTAAACTTTCTCCTATAAACTTAGAAGCAACACTTTGTTGAATCAATTTCCACCCTCCAAACACCATTACTTCTCTATTTTTTTACATAAGCCTACTGTTTTATTAAGGCATAACATGCCCTGAGCTATATATTGGAAATTAGCCAAGAAGCCTAACAATTAAAAAAGGCAAGCACCAAGCTATTATTTTTTTATAGACAAACTTAGCAAACTGCTTTGTAACTCACCTGTACTTGAGAAAAGTATTGCTTTAACTACTGAACAGACTGGTAAGAAGCAGAGCAGTGGTTTTCAACCTGTGGCCTGCAGACCCGTGGGGTCCACAGACTGTGTCTAAGGGGTCCTCAAAAGATGACTATAATCAATCAAAAGTAAGTGAATACGCACACTTACAATTCAAAGGGGTCCGCACCTCCATTCGAAATTTCCAAAGGAGTCCACACCTGTGTTCAAAATTTTTTAGGGGTCCGCAAACAGAAAGAGGTTGAAAACCACTGAAGTGGAGCAAATTTTCTTTGGTTGAGAGTCTCAAAACAAGCTGTCCCAAGATCAGACATCAAAATAGGACTGGCACAATATGACATATAAATGGGTCATCTAGTTCAGAAGCCTAGTTGTAGACAACTGGACTTAAAAATTTGGCCAAGAACACCCAACCCAAAGTAATCCAGATCAGAACAATTTCTTAGGAGGCAAAAATCCAGTGTGCTGGATGCATCTGGTATATTTAAAAAATTAAAAAAAAAAATCAAGATGGAACCTGGACAACAGCAGTCTTTATAATATATATTCTTCCACTGGCTTCCAGTCTTCTTGTAAAGCAAGGGAGTCCACAAAGTTCTCTAAAAGACACAACCCAATATTCCACGTTTGTTTTGCCGAAATTCCATGCATCCGGGAATTTGCAAGCCATTTTTAAAGATGGTGTTAAATGGCACACAAGAATCTCCTCGATACAACATAAACAGCATTGCCCGATCCATTTAGCTCTCAGAATATCCATAAAAAGAAACGCAGCCAAATTGTACATTTTATTCACATTTATTTTTCGCTTTTAGTGTGCTCACAGAAAATTAGAACACCTTAAGCAGGAGTTTAATAGCAATTTTTGTAAGCAAAGTTACATTCCATCTCTAAGTCAAATTGGTCAAAGCTTCTCCAGTATTTACAAAAACATGATAGACAAGATGCTACACAAAAAACCATTGCATCTGAAGAGTTTTCCTTTATTTTCAAAGACAACTGGAAAAGAAAGCATTGTCTGCTGTAATCAAAAAACATACCACAGTATAAACAGTAACCATTCCACTTATCACAGCTTGGTTGAGTTTAAAATTTGTGTTTAAAAGGTCCAAGATGACTGCAGTTTTACAAAAATGGGCAGGGTGGAAAGAGTTGCAAACTTCATGTGCTTCTGGATATCAAGATTTGTTTTTTTATACAATAGTCACAGTTAAAAACACCCTGCTGGTAATACATAATTACACTTTATTAAGGTCATAAACCAGCAATAAACAATAAAGCCTATACAACTTGTATTTCTACTTAATCACTGACTGGTACAGCTAACATGAGATAAGTGAAAAGTTCCTATGGTTTAAATGAATTCCTAAGACTATGATCTCTTTATCTGGGTATTGATTTTTTTTCTTTTTTAACCTTTCCTTCTTAAATCAAGATGTGTAGTGTTGTAAACCTTATAGAACCTCTGCCTCACAAAATACATTGTAATAACTTTCTTTAAAAATAAAAAGAGAGAGAGAGAAATAGAGAGAGAGAGAGAGAAAGAGAAAGAGACTAACCCCTTAAACATCGATCCTTGTGGCACATTCTCTTGGCAATTTTGTGCACCACTCCAGTCCCCAGTGTGGCCCCTAGCACTTCATTTGCTATCCCTTACAATGACCCACCCATCTCCTTCATATATGGGCACGTCCGGCAATGATTATTATTATTTTTTTTTGACCAGAACAGAAAGTTTACATTTTTTTAATTATAAAAAAAAGAAGAGATGCAAAGTATGCAACACACGTTAATACTGATGCAAAAGAAAAAAAAAGGAACAAGGCAGAGGGAGGCTGTTCCAGCTCTCCTCCGCTGGTTGGAATGGTGGGAACAGCATAATTGGAGATGGGATCTGATGGGAGGGCGCAAAATAACAAAATAAAGGGGGTGGGGGTAGAGGGAGAAGAGACATCTTTTAAAATCAATCCCTGGTTGTAGCCGAGTTCTCCAAAAACCAGCACCTGGCACCACTCCAACAAACAAAGGGGGGGAGGAGGGGGAGGGGGAAAGTTCTTCGATTATCTCACAAATTGCCACTTTTTTTCTTTTTCTTTTTTTTTGATTCCCCGCCCCCCCCGTTTCCTTATTTAATTTTTTTTTTTTTTGCTTTTCTCTATTTCTTTCTCGTGTTTTTCTTTTGCGGTGGCGGTGGGGGTCGTCGTTACTCGGCCGACTCGGCTGCGGGGGTCTCCGGACTGCAGTCGGACGCGGCGGGGTCCTGCGTGGGGGCGGCGGGCTCGTCCGCTCGGGGTGCGTCGGGCTCGGCGGGGCGGGCCTCGGGCGTGGCGCTGCGGGCGGGCGCCGCCTCCTCGGCCGCGGGCTCCTCGGAGCGCGGCTGCGGCTGCGGCTTCGCCTCCTCCACCACCGCCGCCGCCTCCTCCCCCGCCGGAGCCTCCTCCCCCCGGGGCTCCTGCGTCTCCTCCTTGGGCTCCTCTGCACTGCTGGGGGAGGCGCCGCCGTGCTCGTCGGGGCCCGCCTTGGCCTCGTCGCTGCCGGGGGCTGCCTCGTCCTTGCCCCCCTCGGCGCCGGCGGCGGCGGCGGCGGGGGAGGAGGAGGCGGTGGCGGCGGCGGCGTCGTGGTCCGCACCGTCGGCCGCCTCCTTCTTGTTCTTTTTGAAGGAGAAGCCGCTGAGCTTGAAGGATTTCTTGAAGGAAAAGCGCTTCTTTTTTTTTTTCGGGGTCTCGCCGCTGGGCGACGGGGTGGCGCCCTCCTCCGCCTTGCCTGACCCCGACGCCGCCTCCGCCTCGCCGCCGGGGGACGCGGGCTCCGGGCTCTCCTCACCCGCCGACGCCGCTGCAGCCGCCGCCGCCTCCTTGTCGGCCGGCGCGGGCGGCTCGGGGGACGCGGGCTCGTCCTTGGTGGGTTCCTCGGCCGGGGCGCTGCCGTTTGCCTGCACCTCCTCCTTGTTGCCTGGCTCGGCCGCAGCGGGCGACGCGTCGCCGTTCACCTTCACGTGGCCGTTCTCCTGCGGAGAGCAGCGACAAGGCATCAGGGCAGGGCAGGGCGCCTGCAACCCACCCGCCCCCCGTGCAGGGATCAGGGCCGCTATGGATCCCCCCCCCCATCTCCTCCCCTCCCGTCCCGTCAGTGCCGCCGGGATGTCCCGTTCCGGGGCTCGGGCTGCAAGGCGGCCGCGCGCCGGCTGAGGGCGCTGCGGCTCCACCGGGGAAGGGGACACACGTACAGGCAGCGACTACGGGGGGGCGGGAAATGGCAGCGCTGCGGAGGGGGAGGAGAAAGGCGAACAAAGCCCGTCCCAATCCCACCCTGCATCGCTAGTCAGACACGGGAGGAGAGGGGGGTAAGTAATGTACCCCCCCCAGCAAAAACTGACACCAAAACCCGCCTCTCCCGGTTAAATGCGGCGCCCCCGCCCCCGCCTGTATTTGCATTTGAGGAGGTTCTGTGGAGAAGCAGCTCGGCTCAGCTCAGCCCAGCCCAGCCCTGCCCTGCCCAGCTGGGCAACTGCTCAGAGGCGTGGTGGTACCCGGTGCTTGTACATGCAGCCACCGAGCGCAGACATACGTGTGCGTGTGTGTGTGTGTAAAACCGCGTCAATGCAACAGCAAGTCGCAGTTTGGGGCGGTGGGAGAAGTACCCCGGCGGGGTGGGGGGTGACAGAGAGCTTGTCCGCGAGTAGCCCTCAGTCCCTCGGAAGGCTGCAGCCATGGCAGGCGTCCACTAATAGAGGGAGGCAGGCAGCAATATGGAGAAGGCGGCACTCCGCAGCCCCTTCCCTTCTCTGTCATCACAGCGCAGCCACCGAGACCCCCCCGCCAAACATGCCCCTACGCTCCCCCTTCAGCCTCCCCACGGCGGCCAGCTCATGCTGCCCCCCCAGCACGGAGCGGGGTAGGGAGCGAGCAGTACTACGAGAGCGAACCAGCCAGCAGCGCGGCTGCCTATTCACACCGCGGCTTCAGGAAACAAGCAATCATCAGTGGTGTGCCTGTGTGTGTGCGTGTGTCCAGCTATATAGAGATCTATACAGATATATAAATGTATATAGATAGATAATAGATAGATAGATAGATAGAGCAACCGCAAGCAAGCGACTAAGCAGCCAGGCAAGCCAACCAAATAATAGCTCCTTCCGTTTACGAGCCGTTTGTCACCACTCAAATAATGCATGAGGGGCTTTCTTTCCCCCCACCCCCTTCTTTCTTTCACTCCGCAAAGACCAAAAAAATTCAGGTCCACCGAAGGGGGGGGTTAGGAAAAAGCCCCCCCCCATCCATCTGCACCAAGCTATTTCTCCGCTTCAAGTTGGGAAGATAAAGGGTTTGACCCCCCTCTCTATCCAGTGCGCCCAGGGCGCATCGAGACGGAGAATCGCACAGGATGCAAGGAAGAGAGTCAGTCCACTGAGCTTTGATTAAAACAATAATAATAATAATAAAAAGGAGGGGGTGTTTTGGTTATTTATCATCATTATTTTTTTTACCTGCCCATTTGCCTTGGAAGGAGATGCAGCCACCGCTTCCCCGGGTTTCTCGGCTGCAGCTTCGCCTTTCGCAGCGGTCTTGGAGAACTGGGCACCCATGCTGTCTTATTCAACAAAGAAACTCAACAGATCCAAAAGGAGGGGAAACAAAGACCGTTGGGTTGGTATAAATACTGGGCGATCAGCAGCGGCGGCAGCAGCAGCAGCACACACACACCAGAAGGGGGGGGGAAGAAGAGAGAACAGAGCGGATTATATACACTCCTTTTAAAAAATTTAAGTTGAAGAGATCAAAAAGCAGCAGCACGGGAGGGAGGGGGGAAAAAAGGAGGGGGAAAAAAGTCAAGCAAAAAAAAAAAAAGGAGGCCAAGTTTAGTAAAAAAGAAGTAATAAAAAATCCCAGATTTGTAGCCGTACTGTAGACAAGGGGAAAATGGAGAAATCTCCCTGGTTGCTAATAAGATGCGGAGTCCAACGCCCAAGTGCACAGATGAATGGGCTTCCCGAGCGCTGACGGCAGCCCTCCGCCCGCCGTCCACCAATCACTGCGCCGCCAGACAAAGGAGGGGCGGGGCTTCCAATTGGAGCGAACAATGGAGCCGGGATTGCAATAATTTGAAATCAGGCTTTGACGGATAATTAATACCTCTAAAATAAATAAATTATTGGGGGGGGGAAATGCACGCGCGCTTGTTTTTCTTCACTTAAAAATGCGGATGAGCGGGCATCTTGCCATGTCTTGCGGGAGGTGAATCCCCCTGCAAGGGGCTTTCATTTGACTCCCTGTCGCCCTGTCTGTGAGTCCCTGGCTCTTCCCTCATTTGCTTCTGCGTGAAGTTACAGACAATGGTTTGACTTGTGTGTGTTTGTGATTTCAGCCTCTCCCCTCCCCGCTCCCCTCCACCCTTCTGCTAGGGGGAAAAAAAAAGAGAGAGATCAACAGATACTGCGCGAGGTTTCGGGTTTTTTGATTTAATTGGTCGCAATTGTTAAATCGCCCCAATTTGGAAGGTATTTAAACCACGGAGATCGAGTTTCTCCCGAGGAGATCACGAGTTGAAATGACTGGGTCTGTAGGCCAGATGTTTGAACAGGCTTTAAAAGCAGCAGCCGGAGCAGCAGCAGCAGCCTCTGAGGAAGCAGCAGCAGCATCAACATCATCATCATCGTTCCCCTCCCTCACAGCAATATTGGCTCGAAATAAAAATATTTTGCGATTAGCCACCGGGGCTCATTAAATTCTGCTGTCGGATTATTCCTGATTTTATCTTTTTTTTTTTATAAACTCCTTTTCCGAGACAGCGTCCATTTGAAGATGACATTTCCATGCATTCAATTAGTGGATGAAGCTACGTTATCAGGGGGACACATTGGTGCCTTCGCCAACTCGAGTCCTAAACGTGTGTTTACATTCCACTGGACCGCTCCAATGCGCGATGCAGCTCCATACTGAAGCGTCCGAAAGAGCGGGGATCCCGTGCACTTATTAGCCGAGATCGGTGTGAAATACCAAGGACCTGAATTGCCATTCTTCTGGGGGGAGGGGAGACTTTCGCATCTCAGGCAACCTAGATACATGGTGGTGGTGTGTTTTTTTCCCTCTCAGGGTAAATGAGGCAAGGCTGCCTGAGACCTTTCCTTGAGGAGGAGGAAGAGCAGGGTTTCTATCTATCTGTCTATCGAAATATAGATCTCTCTCTCCCTATATAAAGATAGATATCTATATATTTATAGTGCTATATATTTATGTAGTTTATGTATACCTATAGATATAGCTGTAGATAGATAGATAGATAAGCTCATCTTTTCACCATGCTGGATTTTGGTTGATAAGCGAGAAACCTGAAATGTTTAAAAAATGTAAGGGTCCGGGATATCCAAACCACTGGGCCAAAACCTTTCTCTCCCCTAAGACTCCGCTGGACTGCAGACTAGGACAATCTCTGAGGCTTGCCAGTAACCCTGGTGGGAACAACCCTTTTATTTTTAGCCAGAAGAGGATCAGGGAGGGGGGAAATTTCATTTCTCGTAGGTAAAACCTACGAGGGACATTTGCTTTTCAGATCAGGCTCCCCCTTTCCTCCCACCCCCTTGCTGCATTTCAAATACAACTTCCCCCTAGCATGTACGATGGGAAAAGAGGAATTGCATCTTGGAAAGCGATTAATGCCAGTCTCGATGTCTTTGTTTTACAGATCACCATCCCCTCCCGCCCCATTTCTTTCTTTCTTTCTTTAAACCGAGCGTCTGGAGCAATTTGGTTTCACACCCTGGATATGGTGCTTTCTTCTCTCACCCCAGAGCTCATGTCAATATGTCAATATTTCTTTTTTGTTGTTGTTGCTTGCCTCCGAGTTGCATCGGGGACAACACGCACACACGCACGCACACACACACACACGTGTGTATCATCATCACCCTTAGGACAAAAAGAGGGTGGCCAGACTTAGTGGCTGGAAGCAAAGCAGGCGCGATCCGGAGAAATCCAAGAAGGGTCCAGGCGAGGCGCTTGGGAAGCAGTCGCTCCGGCTCTCCAGAAGCCTGCCGGGCTTTGAGTGGGGCGGGGAGCCGGGGGGGCGAGACAAGCCCCCATCCGCGCTTGGAGCGGCGGCTGCGTTGAATAGCTGCGGATCTGTGGCTGAGTGCGCGTCCTTCACGGCGGGCACAAAGGGAAGGCGAGAGGGGTTTTTCTGCCGAGCTCCATTTGGGGCGGAGGAGGAGGGGCAGGAGGGGGGTCCTTTATTGCTCCTTTGTTACCCGGCTGCATTGCTTGTGCAGGGTGCCCATTTACTAGGTATCGGCTGGTTTCCGTGGCGACGCTGCGGACTGCGGGGAGGGGCCGGGCGGGGTCGGCGGCGGGAGGGAAGGGGCTCGCCGTGCTCTCCCGCTCCCGCCGTGCCAGCACTGGGCGGGCCGCTGGGCTGGGGGCGGCAGGCGTGTGAAAGTGCAGGCCGAGGGGCGGATGGCGGGGGATTTCCAGCGCGGAAAGCGAATGAATGAGAGGAAGAGAAATGAATGCGAGGGGAGGGGAGAGTGGAGCTCCACTTGCATCCAGCTCTCCAGGGAAGGCAGAGCCCTGAGAGAAGGTGGAGGGGCTGCTGCTCCCTTCTTTTTCCTTCTTTGCTCTCTGTTCCCCCACCTTTTGGCTCTTTGAAGCAGGGCCTGTCCCTCAGTGGCAGGTTGAGAGGGTGTTCCTCCCTTTCCCTTAGCCAAAAGACCCTAGGTCCTTACCCCTGTGCTAGCTCCCCACTGCTTGTTGCTTCTGCTCAGGACCTTTTGGTTCAGATCAAGTGTAGACCTGTTATCCTCCCTGAGACAGCTGGGTTTGGGCCTGCATGTAGGCTTCTGCCAATGGATTTGGGATTATCTCAAGTCCAAGGGCGAGAGTCTGGGACGGAGGATGCTCACCTGGTGCAGCGTCCTACGTGGTGGTTGGAAGGATTCAATCCATATGGTTTTTGGAACGACTTGAGTTCTGCGCAGTCAGTATGATTTGAAACTGATTTGGCTAATTTGACCTGGAACACAAAATATATTAAAAAAAAAGGGCTGGTGTGTGAGATACAGCAGAAGGCACCTTCAAGACAAATGAAACAAAAGCGGTGAGTCTACACATTCATCAATACACAGATATTGTACATTTAGCTTACTACTTAATAAAGGACTAAGGAACTCTGCAGTACCTGTGTGTTTAGCACCAGTGTGCAATTAATTACAGTTACTGCGTATTTACTGCCAGTGTGCAGTTAATTAGTGACACTTACTGTGCATTAGTCTAATAACACTGTGCAGTAGGCTATTAGCAGAGTTTATGCTGTGATGCTGTACTGTGCAGTGTTATTAGGCCAACGCCCAGTAAGCGTCTCATACAGATATGTCCAGTTTGTCACAAAAAAAAGAACTTGGGAGGTATCCCCCAGACTTAGCCTTCCACAGGATGCGGGGACAACTTGGCAGTCTGGCTCCTGTTCCTTACCAAACTTCAGGAGTTTGTAATTTTGTTTGCACTGTAATCAAATCCTCTCCTCCCACTTTTTTGTTTGTTTGAATATATCACCAGATTGACATTTGCAATGCTGGCATCAATATAAAAATCCATCTGTCCCTTTGAACAGGCTTATTAATAACCATTTATTCCCAGCACTAGCCCACCTGAAGTCCAGGGTAACATCATTGAAATGTCTGTGGGAGTTAGTGTGGTGTATGTGTAGCAAGCCCAGTGTGTTTTCCAGTCATTCCAATATTTTATAGTTGAAACATAACAATAGAATGCTACTCCTATATTCCATACACCCTTAATTCTTCTACAGATGTAGTAAGTGCTGGCAGTAGTGCAAAGAATCAAATCAAATAGCTCAGAGCCTATGTAGTCCCAGATAAATTCTAGCCAGGGTGTCTGCGCCTTTAGGCTCTGAACCCTTCAGGTTACTCAAATATGAGCTGGAGATTTCAGACTTAACCTCACCAGAACACTTCCAGCCAATTGTCTGGTTGTCCATCAGCACAAGAAGTTCCTTTCCCAAGATCTCACCAGCCAAACACATACATGCTTTAGAATAAGTTTTTGTTTTTTTTAATCTAAAGTAGTGTCAATTGCATTTAATAGAAGTAGCTAAAAAGCTGAAAAGTATTGCTGATCAATATACTCATTCAGGGGTTGGCAAAGAACTATTTCCCAGTGGAGATCCAGAATGACCTAGCTCAGGTCCTAGGTGGTTTGGCACTAGAATATTACCACTGATGTCACTTTACCCTGTGGTGTGTCATGAGCAAGGCCCCCAGCTGCCTGACTACAGCACAGATGAAGCCTCCAGACACTAAATGTTGCTGACTGCTGCCAAAGCCTTTGTTGTGTGGGCAGGATTCAGTGGTTTTGCAGTCCACAACTGTCGACAGGCCCTAGGTTGTCAACCCCTAGACTAGTTTATTCTTCCAGCAGTGCTAATTACAAATTAATGTGAAATTAATACCATTCTTATACAGTTTCTTTATCTCAAAGGATCCCAAAGAACTTCACTAATAGAGATGCAAAGTTTACATACAGGTCATTTGCGGTCCCAAAAACACAAATGCACAATTTAAGAGAAAGTGAGGAACAATTCTGTAATATTAGATTGAAATTGAAGGAGAAACTCTGGAAAGGAAGAATGTATTGTAATTAACCAAGGCTGGAATTTGTGAAGTACAAAGATTAGTACTGTTGGTTTTGTGAAAAAAATAGGCATTTCACATTTCCTCTAAAAGAGAACACCTCCAGTAATATGCTTATACCAGTAGTTCTCAACCAGGGTGCCATGGCACCCCAGGGTGCTTTGAGATCCTTTCTGGTGTGCTGCAGAGAGCACACAATGTTAGCACTCTTAGGTGTGCACATTTAATTCATAAGATAAACCTAGATATCAAATAGGAATTCACAGTATTAAAAACACCTGTTGTGGTCTTTCCGAGTTCTTTGCAATAGAAAAAATGTCCTATCATTTTTCTATAGTCAAAACATGAGTGAAGGCTAAGATCTGACATTTTCTGAGGGGTATCTTGAGTCTAACAAGGAGACCCTTGAGTCTAATAAGGGATGCCTTGAGTATAAAAAAGTTGAGAACCACTGACTTAAACCAATAATATCCTTCCAGGGTACTTGTTCAGTAAGAAAAGCTGAGGGAAGGCATTGACCCAGTTATTGAATTAACATTTCCTGCAACATTTCAGGCCAGTTTGACAGTAGAAGAGTATAGTTATTGTAGCTACTTGCATACAAAGTACTGCTAAAATGGATGCAACTAACAAAACTGCTTTTGCTAGAGTAGCCTATTTCAGCTCCCCCACTCCCAAAGCAAGCCAAGTGACCCCTAAAGTGGTATGGGACTTACAGTAAGTCCTGCTTATAACAAATATAATAAGGATATGCTAGAAAACTTTGTACTGTAGACCCAACCTCACTAGTTTGGAGACCTCTCATTTGCCCATGGTCACATGAGCAACTTGCCCATGGTCACATAGTTTGTCAGTGACAAAAGCCAACAATGGAAATCAGTCTTCTATATTCCAACCCAGTGTTGTAACTGATGGGAAACACTGCTTATACTAAAATACTTTTAAAACATTAGTTCTCTCCATACCTTTCTTCGCATTTCGCATAAGATTCTTCGCATTTTCTCCATGTCACAAAAAGAAGCAGAGGTCCACAGGGCTGCAGTGACTCACAAAGGTCGCATGGTAGATCAGTGCCTCTGAGCTATTGTCCCTCAGTCCTGTTCTCTAGTCACTATTTCTTGGATCTTTCTTTCCAGTCATATTTGGTGTTTGTGTAACATTTAATATTTTCAAAGTACTGTGCAAACATGAATCTTCACAAAATTCTACAGAGGAGATAAATAAAAATATTGTCTCTTTTTAATAGACTGGGACACTGAAAGAAAGGATAAGTTTGTTGTTCAAAACCATACTATATGGTACTGGCAAAACTAGAATTAGCTTTCAAAAGTTTTAGCAAAACACACCAATATCAGTGACTTTTGGGATAAAAGGTGTATTTTAAAAGTACATTATCAAATGTTTTTCAACTAATCTGTTAAACTCTTTAAATTTACCTTTTTCTGCATGTCTTTACTTGCTGTATGTAGACAGGGCACACAGTCTGTTAATATACTCTTAGCTGGTTGAGGTGAAAGTATTAAAATACAACATGGCCTGTCAACACTAGGATTTCAAAACATGTTAATTAAAAGGGTTCACTAACACATTTTAAAAATACACCTTTTACCTTAGTCTAGACAAGCTTTCTAAAGAAAAATTGAAGAAAGATGTGGACGCTGAGAATTGGTGAGAAATCTTTAGAAAAATTCTGAAATGTTTGGCATTTGTATATCATTTTCCATTTTTTTTCCAGTAGTTATCAAAACACTGAGAACAAACTAAAAGGTTTGATTATACTTTGGGATACACAGTGGACTTTTCTGTATGCAGAGAAAGCGACAAACAAACAAAAAATACAACCAAAGTTTACACTTGGGAACAGAGAGATAGTCTGCTCTGTGTATTGCTCACCCCTGAAGCCATTTCTCCTATTGTCCTCTTCATTATGCCAAAACAATGTAACATATGCATAAAACATCTTTCCTTCCCTGGGAACTGTCAGCCTGACAGAGTGAAGTAATTTAATTCATGTTTTAAACTATATATGTGTTCTGAATTTGAAGAATAAACCTAGTATCTGGATAAAATAAGAACCTCAAATTCTAAAACTAAATTCAAATACATTAAAAATGGCTCAATTTCTCTCTTGTTTCTAATAAAACACTTGTTTCTAATAAAACAGTCTCCATTCAGCATTGTGATTACTCAATGATTTATTTTTTCAGTTTCCTTAAGCTTTATTTCAGCCAAGTGTAGTACAATTAAAAGCTTTTAAATTTCATACCCACTACAGCTATTATCAGCCTTTTACTAATATTGTCAATCTTTCTATTGAATAAATACATTAAACAATATTTGTGAAATCAGATCCAAATTATTGAAATAAACTGTAAAAACACAAGATCTAAGCAAGATTTGTGTTTGTGTCATGCCTAGATATAGGTTGCATAGTGAGTACTTGTTTGAGTGATGTAGCTGTAATGATCTAGGAAATATGGAAGGGCCAAGATTTTTTAAGGTAATATCTTTTATTAGACCAACTGTATGCCTGGGGTAGACTTTGACAAGCTTTCAAAATAAATCCAGGTAACTTGAAGAAGGATGCATGGCATTCAAAAGCTTGTCTAAGTTTACCTCAATCATGAAGTTGGTTAAGTACGTATCACCCATAAAAAATCTGTCTCTAGCACACAGGTCTTTCTAAAATCTAATAGTAAAATAAAAAAAACCCTCAAATAACCCCAAAACGATAAACCCTAACCACTAACTAATAATAAAATAAAAAAACCCAACCCTTACAATAATTAAAACTGCAAATTGAAAATAATAATAATAATAAAAACCCCTCAAATTCTTTAAAACCAAAATACAAAACAATAAAACTATTCTACTCCAAGAGCAAAGATCAGAATAAGGCCCTTGTGCTAAGTTCTGTAAAGGCAAAAAAATATGACACATTTCTGGCCCTGGAGAGTTTATTATTTTATCTACTTCAGTTAGAGGGTTATAAGGATAAATACTTCACAGGCTCTGGCTTTATTCAGAGTTGCACTAATTTACCTAAAGGTGTAATTTTAAAATGATAATTAAACCCCAGGCATAAACAATTTTATATTGGCCTCAATTAAATCTACATCACTTTTGCTTGCCTATGAAGTACAGAGGTACCCATATTTAAATATAATATAATATATGTAATATAATATACATGTCCAAGCTTATATTCCCCCCAAAAAACATTAAATTTGGAAGAAGAATATCCAAACAAAGACTTGCACTGAACTAATAAAACATTTGAATAAAAAACCGTGTCTTTTAAGGCTAGATTCTGAAAGAGGTTACATGTAGCAGATAGCTGCAGCATCTAAGGGTATGTATTTATAAGGGTTACACTTAGATTGATTTAGCTAGGCTTAGGTTGATCTAGTGCTGAACTGTACATGTTTGGGGAGTTTAGATCAGGGAAAACATGGCTGGCCTGATCTAACTGAGTTACTAAATTGATCTAATTGAGCTAATCTAAGGAGATGCACTATGTAGACTGGGCTAACCTGCGTCTGATATAACTGAATGTATGTATGCATTCAGAGTGCAGTCCCAGGGCTACGAAAGCCCAGCCACTAGTCCTAATCCCTGGGTCAGTGGTGATGCATAAGGGGTGCACGGGGTTGCATGTGCACCACCTGAGAGTGCTGGTGCATGCTGCCAGCACCATTCCTGGGCGGGGAGCAGGGGAGAGTGCTGGTGCCCCCCGAGAGCACCAGTTGGGGACTGCGCCAGGAGAAGCAGTTCCCCCACTGCTGATCCTGCTGCCCCAGAAGGGCCCGCGGCACACTGCTGCCAGTTGTGGGTTGGCAGGATTGGCTTCAGGGGGACCCTTTCCCTGCATAGCCTACAGGATCACCCACCCCTTTGGCCTGCATAATCAGCCATGGGGAAATCCCCCCAGTTGCTGGCTGTCCGCTGTGGGGGGGGCAAGTGTTTCCCCTGACTCAGGAGGCACCAGTCACCCATGCCCTGGGTTGTGCTTTCCCTACTCATTCTTACCCTACTTTTAGCTTCTCCAACTCAAAAGGAACAACGCTTCCACCCTAAAGACTCACCGACCTCCCTCATGGACCTACTAGCCACCCCTGCCATCCCACCAATTCCTTACTCCCTGGACCTGCCAAACCAAACATCCCCTGGACCTGCTATGCCTTAATCACACCTACCTCTCCCTTCCACCCCAAATTACTAGATTGCATTCCTAGTCTGGCTTCTGGCACTGATGATTGTGTGCACAAGTGGGGATCTAAAATCACAGAGTTTAGAAGTAAGCATAGATCAGATCCCACAAATGTGTGCACATACCCTAATTTTCAGAAGCCTAATAGAATTAACACCACCTAAGTGTGGTACCCTGATTTCCTTTGTGATGCTTAAGGTGCACTCAAGAATGGGATCTACAAAACAGGCTAAGCAGGATGTTGCCTTAGAAAGCCAATAGACAATGTTGAGGACAGGGTGTGTCCTGCATCTCACACCTTTCAGAAAGTTGAGTGCCTTGCTAAGGGCTTCCAGGAAGATTCAGAGCCCCAAATCTTTCCACCATCTCCCAGAATTATGTGCTTAGGTCCTGTGTTTTAAAAACCAAGGAATAGTCAGATTTTTCTGAGGAAGAAGGAGGCCCCCTTTATTTAAAAATTTGCTACTGGGAGCAACTTCCTTATTGTCTGGGAGACTTGGGTTTGATTGCCAGTTTTACCTGAATGGCTTTGAATCCACATAGTATACCTTTCAGGAGAATGGCTATAGAGTTTTCAGGTCCCCTGTGTGTGGCAGGAGCTGAGGAGGAGGGGAGGGGGGAAATGCTATAATTTCTTTCAGGGATCTTGACTGTAGCTGTATTGATGTAAGCACCCAAAGAGATTGTTTCTTTCATTCTTTCATCAGCCCAGTGACTGAGGAGGGGGAGGAATGCTATGCTTTCCTCCTGTTGAAACTATTTCACTTTGCCTGGAAGGTCACTGGGCTGATGAAAGAATATAAAACTTTCTTGCCTAGTGGTTAATGCATTTACCTGGGTGGGAGGGGAAAGGAGTTGTGCCAGGGGTGGGAAGGAATCTGGGAAGAAATCTGGGTTCCAGTCTAGGTTCCAATGACATTTTTCACTATTCTGTAATAAGGAGCTAGAAGGTAGATCTTTCCTTTTGACGCTGTTCTCCCCCCTCTTCCCCACCCCACAGCACCCCACGAACTAACTCCTAGGCTAGAGTCTTGTGCTGTTTCCTCACCCAATGAGTCACTTAGCAGTACTGATTAGCTTGCTTCTGCACTGTGTGGATGCAATGTACAGTGCCTCCAATTTAGAAGTTCACCTGAAACAGTGCACTATGCTTAAAGATGGTGCTGTTTGGCATGTTAAATTTACCTTGTGGGCACAGGATATTTTTTTTGTAGATCTAATTAATCCCTTGCTGCAAGCTTTTTCTGTAGACCAGATTCTACTTCATACCAATTCAGTCAAGTTTACCAAAATACTTTCCATCTCTTACACAGTGCAAAAAAGCTGGAATATACCAATGAGTCTGCATCTTGTAATTGCTTTAATTTCAAATTATGGTGTTTTTATGGTATATATTATATTATATGGTAAAACACAGTATCTTGTACAGCACATTCAATTTCGTAGTGAGGAGTTTCCTGATGATGTTAATATATAAACCTGTAAACCTTTAGCTGAGTAATCCATACTTATATAAGAAGTCCAGTTGCCACCTCAGTATGGGATTGCAACCTGAGAGTCATAATTTTCTCTCACACATTATTTAAATTATCCCTAATGGGAGTTTTGTTTGAATTCTGCAGAAGCAAATAGACCTTTTAGTGTCAGAAATGAGTGACAGTGATGTAGAAGGATACAAGAAATTTTTAACAGTGGCTTCAGAGATTTGCTTCATAAATATTTCTGCTCATGAAACACAAATTCTAAATGTTTAGTGATGGAGTAGTTTGCCAAGGAAAGGCTCATTTCTGTAGCTTTTATACAAAACAACTAAGGCTACTGCCAATAAAAATTTTTATGCTCAATGGTTACAGGATTGGTAAATTAGGAGTTGAAAGAAGATATTTTTATGGTGAAGTGAAGGAATTGTAAAAGACTTAGAAATCATGGACCTCTGCTACACTTAATCTGTGTGAATTTGAGCATGTCACCTAATTTCTATATACCTTGATTTCTCATCTGTATGGTGGAGACAGTAATGCTTTCATGTCTGGCATGTCCTTCTGAACCCTTTGGAGCAAGGACCATCTATCCTTCTCTGTACTTGAGGAGTGTCTAACACATTAGGGCTCTAATCACCTGCTGGGCCTCTCCTGCTATTGTAAACACAAACAGCAATTTTTTAAGGATAAAGATTTTTTTAACTTCATGGAGTACACATGATTCACACAAAAATAAATCAGCTATTATTAGGAGTAATAAATAACGTGCTTAATTGCTTGGATAGCACATTTAGTTAGTTTATTATTCATTAGCATATGCATCTATAAAAGAGAGAAAGGACGATCCATTGATTTGGACAGTAGATTAGGACTTGTAAAATCTGCAGTCATGTTCCTGCTTCACTGTGAATGTCTTGTGACCTTGGTTTTCACTAATATGTCTTTGTTGCCTACCACAATGTAGGGTAAAGATACCTGATCCACAAACCAGCTAACTAGTACTGGAAAGAGTCTAGTAGTGGCAGCACAAACCCAGGCCTGGGGCCCTGGTGCTCAGTGGGATGATCTCTGTCCCTTGGGCATATTTACACGACAGCAGCATGCCCAGGTCAGGCTGGCCCCAGGCATGTCCTGCCTACCCAATCCTGCTGGCTTGCTACAAACCCAGAGATCTACAGATGAGGCTACTCTAGGAGTAGTTCCCAAAACCTGCTGCTGCTGTCAGACATGCTGAAGACCAGGGGCTCAAGGATAGCCTTAGAGCAAGGTCCTTTGAAGGCTCCCTTCAGCTGCAGAGAAATAAGCAGATATGTGTAGACTCAGGCCTGTCCCTGCCTGGCTGATCCCCCATGCTCCACTGCTTGGCCCCTCTGAAAGGAAGTAAACACTATATATAGATTTGATTTTGAAATTGAGTGCCAGTCAATTCACAGAAGTTATGGAAGGGTGCCTTGACTCCAATGAGGAGTGCCTTGAGTCCAAAAAATTTGAGAACCACTCCCTTGGAGGAATGTCTCATAATAGCCCCACTGTCATATTTCTAGGCTTGGGGTATTTTTGAGGGCGAGCAAGAAGGTGTGCTTGTGCCATTTTGCCTGGAGCATGCTGCTAGGGTGTAGAGAAGCCCTCTGTGTAAGGGGCGGGAAATTATTTCGTGTGGAGGGCCGCTTACTAAGTTTCAGCAAGTCATTGAGGGCCACATGATAGGCAGCCAGGAGATAAATATTTTCTAAAATTTTTCGGGGCCCTGCGGGCTGGATAGAATGCCTGGAGGGCTGCATCTGGCCCATGAGCCACATTTTGCCCACTCCTACTCTATGTCTAGACTCCTTCTGGTACCTGAGCTAGCTTGTTTACTGCAAGTATGGGTATTTTTTACACTACACTAAGGTCTGCAACTCACGCATGCCATTAAGTCATTTAACAATTTCATGCTCAGTTCTCCATCTATAAAATTTGGATAATAACATCTCTCTACTTTCCAGGTGTATTGTGATGTTTTAGTCTATTAAAGATTCCTAGGTACTTGAACTGCTACATTAATGGGAACCATATAAATATGTTAGGACAGATGTTTCGGAAAGAGAAACTCTCCTTTTTTGTGCAGTAATAGTGGCATTCAAATGAGAGCAAACAATATCTGTGGTAATTTTCTTGAAGCCAGGTCCTAGGAAGCGGTGAAAATCACATGTTTATGTTGACACCTGCCTTAAAATTTTCCATGTCTAATGCATAAGAACCTATACAAAATGGCATAGCTTATGCAATAATAATTTTTAAATCTTTTAAGTTATACTTTCTCATGTTAGGTGAGAAAGGTTAGGTCCCACACTTTCTTTCTACAGCAGTAAATGTCTAGCTTCAGTCTGACAGGGCTCAAGTAAAATGCGGCTTTTTATTGACAAAAACAGATGGCCGGTTTCTCCTATAGTCATTTTTTTCTACCAGATGACATGAAAAACTTTCAATGAACTGCTGAGCAATACAGCAAGTCACCTTACTAGCTTCAGTAGTACCCTTCTACCTTGGTAAAGCTTTAAACCTTTCTGCCTATAAATTGACTTCATATTTGGCTTAAAGCTATTTCAAGTAATTTTTATCTATAGCTTTTGTAAATTCAGGTTTTATTATTTGCTCCTCTGTTCTAAAACTTGTTTATTTCCTCACGTGCATTATTATGTATGTAACTAGCAATTTGCCTGTCAAGAATGAGGGATGAATTTTTAATAAAACAAAAAAAAGGATGCTGGCCTTGCTCCTCTCCCCAACTCCATTTCTGCTCTGTCCTCTGCATCCCCACCACCATGGTGATGCTCCACCGCACTGCTACTGTCGCCTCTTGTCCATAATGCTCTGGGAGCACTCTGATTGGTTGTTTCAGTAACTGATCAGAGTGCTCCAACAGTGTTATGGACAGACAGACAGACAGACAGACAAAGATGTTTATTTTATTATCATTCTCCCGTTATTTATTGGGTTATTTATTTAATAGGCTAAGATTGAAGGTGAAATGCAAGAGGTGAAAACCCAGTCTTTTCCCCTGAATAACTCATGAAGCCAGCCTCTTTTGTAGTGTTAAGTCATTTTCCTCCTGAAAATTGTTCCTTTAACTTCTCCTTTGTGATGCCATCTAAAAGAAAAAAATATCATGGGTAGAGTGCTGGTATATCTCCATTTATCTGTCTGTTTCTGCCTGTTGTCTCTTATCTGATACTGAGATTGTAAAACTCAAATGGACTATCTTTTTTCTGTTAGCAGTTAGCATAGTAGGGCCCTGGCCCATGCCAATGCTCTTAGGTGCTATTATGATAAATAATGAAGAAAGTGGCAATGTAGCTCTTTTGTATTCCCACACTAGGATGTCCCTTTTTGAATCGTTGTCACCCTTGCTTAAGAGAATGTATCTAAATAGTCCCTGTGGGGGTTATAAAGTCTAAAGGAATATTTGAAATATTTAGTTGACATAAGACATGCAAAAAACAATTTTTCTTTCTTTCTTAGTCCAATATACTTCTTATATTTTTCCCCCCAGCATTTTGGGATTACTTTTCAGATGGCTACATTGTTAGTTCTTTGTTTTACAAACATTTCTATGTAAAGCTTTTATTAACTTACCACACAAAATGTCCTGAGAGAGACTAGTATGCAATCTGATTTATTTAAATATTTGGAAATCTAAAATTACAAGCACATTGTTTTCAAAAAACCCTGTACAATATTTTAACAACTTAAAAGCATGGATTTCAACTAATACAAAGATAACAGTTATACCTTAACAAATAATATTTATACTTTCTGGCACCTTTCATTCTTAAGCATTGTGCATCTTGTATGAAGACTGGCACTTAAACCCAGCTACTTGTGGGGCAGAAGCCTACACAAAACCATTACTCAGGATATGCGCACTATTGAGAACTCTAGAAACGTTGGCCGAAATCATTGGAAAAACCACAATTTTACAAAAGTCCTTGTAGACTTTTCAGTATCCAGACAAAGCAGGCAGATTCAGGGTTTTTATGCTTCTGTCCAGGGCTCTGCATTCGTTAGAACAAACTGAAACTTAAGTTCTGCTACAGATTGCCATTTCTTGGCACTCTGATGCTTGCTGAAGACAGGAGTTCAGTTTCAGGTGGATTCAAAATGGTGATCTGTATTGAATTAAATATGAAAATGGAAAATGCAATCAGTTAGGAACTCTTCTACAGTTTATTAATTCTGTTTTAAATTTTCACTCTTCAGTGTGATGCCAATATTTTGATTGAAAATGCACATTGTAGAAACATTCTGGGAGGTTTGACAATGAAGGCTTTGGCATCTGGCTTTAAAGTTTTTTTAAACTAAGAGATAATCATAACAGGTATTTATGTTAAGTGATATGAGTTCCATCAGAACACAGTGTCAACAAGAGAGTGAAAAGAATAGGTCAGATCTTTTCAAGCTATTGTTTCAGGCTATCTGTTGTCTGAAGAGGACAACCCTGAACCCTGAATTGGTTTACTTTTGATTAATTTCTTCTCACACACAAAGGCTGGAAGCAACAAATAAACCTCAAATTCTGAAGCATGTTATGGGTGGATGGCTTAGTTACAGAATTGATCTTATTGGAAGGATGCCCAAAGTAAACGACTTATATGGTATTTCATATAATTAAACATTTGCATAGATGACTTATGATTCCTGCAGGTCTATGTATCTCAAATCTAATGCTGAGATTGGTGAGGCATTCAACTGATGGTGCAGAGAATAGATACCCTAGATATGGGCCAGGTTTGCCTCTGATTTTTAATGATTTCTGTTGGCCAGAAGTTGTGTACAGGAAAAACTTCCTAACTGTGCAAATGGTAGGGCAATGGGAGAAGCTGTATATGGAATCTCTTTCACTGGAAGTTTTGAAGAAGAATCTTGGTAGATGTGCGTCTAAGGCAATTTAGGAATAGTGTGTCCTGTACCTATGAACAGGACTGTGTTAAATAACCTTTGAGATCCTTTCTAATTCTTAGATTCTGTGACTGGTGATAGATAGTAGGGCTGTGTGAAGCTTCAGTAGCTGATTTGATTAGGAGATTTGGCTTGATTCGGCAGCTGCATCTTTGAATCTGAATCGAATTGGGAGACCCATTAAAAGGTCTGAATTGATTTGGAAGCCTCCAAATTGATTTGGAGAGATTCAGAGATTCAGCTATAGACTATACAGGTTGCAGTCCTCAACAATGCTGGACACAGCTGCTTCCAGCTGGTAAGTCTGTTGTGGTGGGCAGAGGCGGGGAGGGAAGGGGTGTTGGGGGTAGGGCAGATCAACTCTCCCTCAGTAAGGGAGGGATTGGGGCTGGGGCTGGGACAAGCAGACCAGCTGACATGGGAGGACACAGGACTCGGGGAGGGGGGCTCCCGCCACTGTGCACCACTGTGTGCCAACAGTCTGGGAGCTGCTCTTCCAGTGGTTTCTCCAGTGGCTCTCGGTCCCGGTCCGGGATGGCATGGGAATGGGCGTATGCCCCCGGATCTGCGCGGGATGGGTTGGGCCAGGCTGCGCTCTGGGAGGCTAGCCCCAGCTGCCTGCCACTGGGCTGTGCTCCATGGGGCGGGTGGAGCCAGGGCTGCATTCCAGGCAGCTAGCCCTAGCTGCAGCCCAGGGCACAGCTGGCTCTGCCACTGGCTCTGCCCACCCCATAGAAAGCAGCAGAGCAGGAGCTATAGGGGGGCTGCAGCCACCTGAAAATTCCCCATAGCCCCTGCTACTGGTCCCACCCTGATCTGGGTGCACATGCCCACCCCCATGCTGTGCCATGGCTTATCCAAAAAGTGCAGGGAGCCTGGAGCAGCTTCCACCACTGTGTTCCACTTGTCTGAGGCAGTGCAATGGCACCATCCCATGCCTCTTCTCTCCAGCTGGGTGAGTGGCAGGAGGGCATAGCTCTCACTCCCAGTACCTTCTGCAGCCTGCCCCATGTAAATCAGGGGGCACATGCCCACTCCCATGCCCTCCTGGACTGGTGGCAAGAGCCAGAGGAGCCACTGAAAAAGCAACTTTCTTGGACTGGCAGCATGTGGTAGCACGCAGTGGCAGGAGCCCCCTTCCCTGAGTCCCATGCCCACTGCCCCAGCTGGGTAGCTTATCCCAGCCCGAATTCCTCCTTCGCTGTGGGGGCATTGATCTGCCCCTCCCTAGAAACCTCTTTCTTCCCCCTTCTGCCCATCATAACAGACTTATCAGCTGGAGGCAGCTGTGTCCAGCATTGTTGAGGACTGCTGCCTGTAGTCTATGGCCACATTTGTGAATCAGTGTCGAATCTCTAGATCTGAATCAGCTGAATTGAATCGGGACAGTGATTCAAATCACCAAATTGAATCACTATCCTTCTGATTCAACTGAATGCGAATCTGAAGCAAATACTAGCTGCTTTGAAAAGGCCTAATAGATAGAGGGTGCATCTACACATGATGCTACATTGCCAGGCACAAACTGTGATGCCACAGCTATGTCACAGTAGTGACCTACTCCCTCAGGATAGCACATTATTACAGTGATGTCGGTGCTAAAAATAACCATGCACCATTGGCACTGTGCCATCATCAATACTTCCAAAAAGAATACTAAATGAAAGCGCAGTAACAACGGCACCATAGAGGCACGTGTAGATGTGCCCAGAAGGTCTCTGGGAGACAGTGTAATGGCTTATGGCCTTATGGGTCAATACAAAGTATAAAACAGAAAGCAAGCAGACCACCAATGTTTGATAATATCATGCTTTAGGGAAAGAAAATTCATTTATGTTGTTATGGTTTTTTTGGTTTTAGATATTCAGAAATTTCAGTATAAACATTTTTTCAATCTAATTTTATATATAACATAACATTTACCTTTAGGAAAGCTATAGAAATGTAATGCACTTGTAATGTGGTGACAATTCCATTTGAACAATAACTGGGTTTTTCAAGTGCACAGTGTTCACTAAAACTTTTTCTTAATTTTTAATTAACAGATTACAAATTAATGTAGGTGCACAGAAAGCCCTCCAACTACTCCCATCTTTTTTTAAAGTTTAAAGAATATTTTTTCACTCCCAAAATATAGAGCATCTGTGTGTCTATTTGTACGTATAATAATCTTGACAATGATCAATACATATTTTCTAGTTGACTCCTTTAATTTAATTAGGAGATACTTTATCTACAGATCATTAAAAATTGAAGAAGCACATGTACAGAATTAAAGGCAAAATCTTAAATTTTTTCCACTATTAAAACCACCACTGATATGTGGCTGCATTAGAAATACAGAATCAGGCCCTTAAGAATATACGGCCTGCTGCTACTCTCAATGAATTTAATGAACACTGATATCCAGGTTTTTATTAAGTCTGTTAGTGATGATAGAATTGTTCTTTGTCAAGTGGCCTTCATGGTGCTCAAGTGATGAAATAATTTGTTTTCTGATTCACTGCAAAAACAGTTGTAACCCGGGTGGTAGTCCAAAAGGTACCCCCTCTCCAATTGAGATCAAAGGGATCAAAGCAGGTGCACAAGCACTGCAGGAGGTATATCTCCTCCCCCTATAGAGCAGAGCCAGACCACCAATGGGGACTTAACCATATACCTTTTAATGAGGGAACAATACTGGGAACATAACCAGTATAAACTGGGGGGGGTATAGGGGACATTACAATGCCCTGAGAGGGCAGGATTCAACAAAGGTTAGACGCTTACAATCATAGATATATTCATCCAGTTGACAAAAGACAGGGTTAACCAAAATGTAAAACACAAACAGCAGAACAAACAATACTGGTTGGTGAAATGTAAAAGGCACAAATTATAAATGTCGAATGATAAGGAATATAGGGCCTAGGTACCTGGAAGGGGAGAAAGGGGGAAAACACAATGGCCCCTTTCCACTGCAAGAAGTTTTGCTCCCTGTTAGCTCACTCACCTCAAATTACCCCAGCTGGGATTTGACCTTGGATTTCCCCACATGGTTGGTAGCAATGCTGCCATACAGCCACCAGTGCTGGCACTGTACCAAGCTGCTAGAGGTCTTGACCTTGCCAGAGCCCTGGCCTCACATTGAGCTGCCTGGTCTCTTCTTGGAGGAGCTGCAAGCAGGGCTGGGAACCTCTCAGGTCGCTACTCAGATCCTTGCTGGAGCAGAGAAGCCTCTCCTGCTCTCCACAGCCTCTCGTAGGGGATCCTGGAGCCCAGCAGGGAGCCCTTCTGCTGGCTGCATACTATGCTGCTGAGGGTCCAACGACTGCCTGCAGGTTCCACTACTTCATGCTCTTCTGGGGCAACTGCTCCTGTCCTGTTGGCTCAGTTCTTGCCAGCTCTTTGAAACTCCTTCCTTATGGTCCCTCACTGGTCTCTCCCTTGAGTCAGCTGCACTGCTCCTTTTATTCCCCTTCAAGTGACCCAAGGGGCCAATCAGGGGACACAGAGGGTGAGTCTCTGGGGCCAGATTGGTGAGGAAAGGGAATCCCAAGTCCTCTAATCATCTCTTGCCCTTTCAAAACCCCGGGGCTAAGTCACTGCCAGCTAGCAGTGTTAGCAGTAGTTAGCAAAGTGTACATGGACTGTGTAGTCAGGGATATCTTTTTCTGAGAAACGTGTTATAACTATGTGGAAAAAACCTGCTACAGAATCTAAGCTCCTGCTTACATTTCTAGGGGAGGTATTTTGGGGAGCCAAGTTACAATGTTTGTCTTCTGACCTGTTTACAAATAGCATTACTGTTAATGTTCATGTTTATTAGAATAGAGCCAAAGGCCAACAAGGAACACAGTCTCCACTGGGCCAGAGTGATCAAACACTGAATAGCAAGTGATCCGCTACTTGGAGAAGAAAGATGAGAGGTTTGGAGAAAGGGATAACAGCCACAAATAGAGTGAAGTGATAGTGGAATGTAACATGTTAGTTTTCTGCAGGAGGGTAGGTTTATTAGGAGGGATTAATCTATATGCAAAAGAAGAGGTGTAGGAGGACAGTGCAGACAATAAGACAGTTAGAGGGCAGCTGAGCTGAAGAGATTGTGTGTGTGTATGTGTGTTGGCAGGTGGGGAGGATTAGAATAAGCAACCATTCAGCTTGGACAGAAAAGGTCCAGTCAAAACTTTCAAAATTTCTGGGAATGGCTAGAGGCCCCTAAATGGTTCTATCTTGGCTCCTGTGGTTCCTGTCAGTTGGAGACTCCACTAGGTGCTTCTCTGAAGACTTCATCCAAGGGCATATGGCAAGAGATGGTGGGTGGAAGGCATCATCTGGTCTTTGTGACAGAGGATGGGGAAGCGGAGAGAGGGAAAGTCCCCCTTGCCCAGTTTTGGGTCTGAGGTAGTTGAGAAGAGGGGAGGTCTTATCAGGGCCCCATTTTTACTCCTTCCCTTACAGTGCAACAATTCCTGCTTTCCCTGCTTCTGTTCCTACTGGAATTTCTTCTGTGCCATCCTGGGTTCCAGCTGCTGATTGCAGGACACGATAATAGTTTGTGGTACACAGGGCAGAAATCCAGACTTCTTACTTCCAGCTGAGTGCAATAACCACTGGGATATACTCAGGTTTCTTTTTTTTTGCTTGTTTTCCTTGTTTCATTCTTTGCTGCACAGCAATCGAACCTAAACTGGGGGTGGGACAGTGGGAAAGCATCAGTCAGCTGAACCTATAGGTGGGCAATTCATGTACTCATCTGAGAGGGGGATTGGATCTCCTCAAGAACCCATGTCTCCTGCTTCCTGGTTGAGTGTTGCAGTGCTCAGGCAGGAGCAGCATCACTGTCTTCCCTTTCTGCTGATGTCGGCACATTTTGTGAAGGAAAACAGAGTTGCTCAGTTCGCTGAAAGAATACTTGTAGGGCACTCTCTTAGGAGTGGGTTCCAAGCTCTGGATCCTGAGTTGATGGAGTTGCCTGCCTTGCAGTTCTGAGTCAGGGGTCTAAACTCTAGGATTTAAGTAATGTCCCCGCTCTTTGCACTTCTGATTGACTAGTGGTCCCTGTTCACCATACAGGGTTTTTTTTTAATTCTTTTCATTTGCTCTTTTGGGGTGCCCACGTCCTTCCATATCCACACTTGATTAAGGGAGCCCAGGAGCCTAGCTTGGGTGTATGGATTTTACTTTGGGGGATCAGGCACCACAGTGCCTAAGCTGGAGGTGCGTACATCCTTTATTGGATCTGGACCTAATAGACTTGCCCCAGGTCATACCAAATGTTGGTGGAAGAGAGAAAAATTAGACTTTGATTTCTAGTTCAGTGTGTTAAGTTTAAATCCATCTTTTCTCTTTGTAGCAGTGGTACAAACAGTGGGAAAGTGCAAAGGGAAAAGATTAATGAAGACAGAACACACTAACTAATAACAGTTTATAAAAAGGCCATTTATCAAAGCTAAACTTCCACACAGTGGTTCTGAAATGTGATGTGAAGCTCACATTTAATATAAAAATGTTGTGGAGAAACTTATAGATTATGCATACATATAATATTTTATTGGGAAAGAAAGAAAACAAAATAAACCTTATTTTATGTACCTTATCCATACAAAATACCTGTGAGGAAGGAAAATAGGATTTGCACCTTTCCGAAGTCCAAGTTGGATTAAATTATTTGTTGAAGATCACCAAGAATAGAATCTTGGTGTAGAGAAGCCAAGCAGCCTTGGAGCCAATTCATTTTGCAGCTCTTGTAGTCTGTGACTGATCTACAGATAGTAGAAGAGGAACTTCTTCTTTGATATACCAAAGAACCAATTTGGAGAAACAGCCAAGCCTCTGTCCTAGGTTTTCCTTGGGAGACAGCCATTTACCGGAGTAAGGATGTCAATATATATTTCCTGTACTGAAATGTAGTAACGGAATTGAGATCTTGTCTATAATTTCTCTTTTTCAACTGAACAGAAGCACTTCCATTCTGTCTTTAGCAGTTCATTTAAAAATGTATTTGTTCCAATGTTTGTAAATGTACAGTCTTCTTACAGTCTTAATGAGCAGAACATTTAAGAGTTTAGATATTAGGATGAATTTATGGGACTCAGCAAAGGAAACAAAAGGCAAAGGATATCAAAGACATAGTATGAAATTAAAGCCAAGAATCAGTTATTAATAGATCTAAAATGATCTTTTGAGCAGTGATTGTTGATCTGATCCTCAATGGAATTGTCTATATTGCTAATTTAATCATATTTAAGTATATTTTTAACAACTAAATTAGCTAGCAAGATATTCATTCTGATTTGATAGTCCCTGTAGGAAAGGATATATTGTGTTCATTTTCATGTCAGCATCAGCAACCTTTTATACTAAACTAGGTGCTGACAGAAGTGGAAGAATGCCCCCCCTCTTCCCCCAGTACTTTACCAGAAACAGGAATTGCCTCAGTTTGACCTGGCTTGCCCAGTGTCTGCATAGCTTGCACACTTCAGCATGGCTTTTTGACACTTTTATCCAATAGCTGATTCAACAGGCTAAGCCCTGCGCTCTGTGAGGTATTGAGACGCTCCCATTTAGCTCTGAGCTCCACACAGCTGGGAGCTGCCCCTCGAGCCAGGGACAGCTTCTCGTCACCCTCCTTCCCCCCTCCCCCCCGGAGGTCTGAGCTAACCCCAAGTTCCTTGTGGCTGGAACCTGCCCCCAGAGGCAGAAACAACTCCCCTGAGACCCCAGAGCCCAGGCCTGACCCCTTTTCTTCTGCCAGCCCATGGCTTCTACCCTGGGAAGCCTGAAGCTCTCTCTGGCTGCTGCAGGGGGGCAGAGCTGGATAGGAGCAACGCTGGACGAGGCTCTCCTGTCAGGGTCAATTTGCTCCTGACCTGGATGTACATGTAGATGTGAGCCTGGGAGTAATTTGATGTACCTGAATTTACTGCGCAGTAAATTCAGGCGCATTAATGGACCGTGTAGATGTGCACAGTGTGAGTAGGGAAGTTAGAGAGAAACTCAGATATCCTAATGATAGACTCTAATGATAAACACAGTATATAATAGCTAGGTACTCTGCTCATCAATGGCCTAAGAACAGACAGGAAGTCAATTTTTAAGGAAAAAATAAAGAAGTCCAACTGTCACTTGATAATGAACCTAGAGGCCTTACATCACTGGGAACAGTTCCTAAAAGCAGTTCCTAAAAATTCCTAGCTTATTCTTGGGACTAGCTCATCACAAAGGAGAGAGCTGTCGTTTTCTCTTTGTCAGCTCTCCATTCTCCCCCATGCTGTGCAGGAAAAAAATTATGCTCTTTGTCTTCTTTAGTTTTTACACATTGGTGAACATCTGGATTGTTTTACAAGCACTGTTATTGGTGCTGTTAAACCATATTGAATTTGATAGGTTTGGCCACTGCCCTTCATTTAATATAGTTATGAAAGATGTTTTATCATGTTTCTAACCCAAACAAAGGCACATGCAAGACTGCTTAGGAATTTGAACCATCTGAAGGGAGAGCTGCTTTGCTGGGTTTATTTGTTTGGGCAAAGGTATGTGTATAAGAGAAATATCTTGAGGGGAAAGCAGATCTAAACTGCTGAAAGAGGGATGTAAGGAAGCTTTACAAGATTCTCTGTAAGTGATAGGGATGTTCCTGAGGTAAACCACAGAGTCACTTTTTGGGTTAGGGCGCTTAAAGCAGCCTTGAAACTATGATCACAGACACTATCTCATCATTTATTATTTTCTCATTCAAGAAAGCAAAAATTGTATATTCTTGTAAATAACAGAATTTAATCAAAGAAACCTTTATAATTTGTCTTCCTAACTCAAATAACCTACCAGGCACTACATTTTGGCTAGCTTCTTGGGTCAAAATGGGTTATAATAATATATATGCAGTATTGTGCTATTGTAATATTAGCATATCTTGTACTAGCAATCGTTCACATAGACTGTTTTTATGTTTCCAGTTCAATTCTAATCAACTGAATAATCCTGTTTCTCTCTGAAACAAAAAGAATATATAAGGCTGTGAATTTACTTTGATTTTGCTCATTAGTGGCCAGACAGTGGTGTCACTGAATTGACACAAAATCTTTGCATAGACAGGCAAAACTGATACTGTATTTGCACAGATGGAGGTCATAGCTGTTGGAAACTGGGTTAAATACCACTTGTACAAGTAGTGACTTTATCTAATATATTCAAAATTTACTTTGGCAGGGCTACACTAATGGATGATCACCGAGAGCTGGAATCAGGACAAATCGCCAGTGAAGCCAGGGAATGTGTGTACACTGCAATTTAGAGGTGTGGTTGAAACTATGTAGACATATCTGAGCTACGCTAGCTAGTCTGGGACAATCTATCCATGGCACGAGAGGCTTCAGTGTAGGCTGCATAAACCTACCTAGGACCTTGGGGAACTATTTACTGGTTGCAGCTTGGAGTGTGTCAGTTACTAATTACAATAAAATAATGAATGTGGGAAAGAAAGTAAATTGGGGTTTACATTTACTATCTTTCACAATATTAAATCATACAATGAAAATATTATGAAGCAGGTTTCAAACAAACAAAAGGAAGTTCATACAACATGTAATACCTTGTGGAACTCAGTGCCACAAGATATTGTGGAGGCTGACCATTTAACTAGGAGGAAAATGGTTTAGAAAATTCAAAGCAGGGTGTGTCCATCCCAGGGTATTAAACATGACAGCAGGGTTGTAGCCTCCAAATTAGGCTTCTGCAAGCCTCTAAGTGCTGGAAGCGGTAGGGGAAGAGGGCAGGGGATAGCTCAGTCTGGATAAGCCCTGCATAAAATTTCTTTATTATAGCATTCCCTCTGTGACACTGTGAGATACAGAATATTGGTCTTAATGGACCTGTGGTCTGCCTCAGTATGGCACTTGTAACCTTCTTACTCAAGCTATCTGGCATAAAGTTAGCTCATGAAGTGCAATCACAGTTTTGGAGTGCAATGTGGATACACACCAGGTCTAATTATTAAGCTAAACATTAGCAAAAAAAAGTCTATTTTTAGTTTATCCTATTTTAAAATGCCAGATTTCCAGTGATGTTGTTCATAATATCCCACTTTTGTAAAATAATTGTTTTTTAAAAATGAAGTTGACGAAGTCCCTTTAATAAGAAATGTGAAATTTACAAGTCTGATCACATATATAAAATTTAAGGATCAGACCTTTCAACACTTTGAGAAAAATGCTAGTCAAAATTGAGCATGCCCCCTTACAAACAAACTCCAACTCCAGTGTGCGAATCAACAAAACAAAAGCTTTCTGGCTAACACTTTCATTATTTTTTATGCTAAAAGTGTACACAGGGTCCAGATCCCATTTTTTATTTCCAAAGTAGTCTTTGGTACAGTACGAAATACAGTAATAATAATGAGGACAAGTGGTTTCCCTGTTAAAAAAAATACATTATAGGAAGAATATATAAAATGCAATCTATAATGAAATTATATAATTTAATTTGTCAAAAAATGGGTTGGGTAATTATCTTATTTGTGTGAAATTTGTTTGAAGAAAAATCATTTGTTTTATCAAGCTTTTTCCATTTTTCATAATGGAATAAAAAACCTTTGATATTTTTCATAACAATTCGTTTATTAAAAAATACATTTCTGCATTAAAAAAAAAAAGTTTGGATGGAAAATTTAAAATCAGATATTGCAAACTCTTTGTTTTCACAGGCAGAAGGGTTTCCACAGCTATTTTACATACTTTTTGAGTGAAATGCTTTCTTCAAGCTTATAATGCAGAGTAAAGACAAGTGTGCTAAAGGAGGTATGTAGAGCATAGAGCCATAAGATGAAACAATCAACACATTCCAAGATGCTGGAAAAACTATAATGCAGGAGCAGCATTTGAAACCTCAAGGTAGGTCTCTGCAAAATGGGGATAGTAACATTTATTTGTCTTATAAGATGCATGTAAACATCTCAGAAGCTGTTGGTGCATGTCAGCTGTTCCTGTTATCGGCAAAAACCCTACAGCTGCTTATACACATGATGGGGGCTTAATTCTCAGGTTTTATTTTATTCCCCTAAATTGAAATGGTGGGTTTTTAATTGAACCCACCATTTCAATTTCAATATTTCCATCACACTACAGTGAGGGGCCCAATCCTTTTCTTTTTTTTGTTGTTGTTGGAGCCAGGACCTGCCTACAGCTGGGAGGGAGGACGGAGCAAGCTGTCGTTCGGCTTAGCAGCCCTTGAGCTCCAGGGTCCCCAGTCCTTCCTCCATGGTGGCAGCACCCTCTGGGGTGGTCCAGCTAGGCTGCTAGCAGGCCAGATGCTGTTCCAGCTTGGAGACAGCACCAAGCCGGGAATGGTCTGGCTTGCTCCTCGGGTAGTACAGGGAGGCAGGAGGAGGGTGGCTCGGTATGCTGGAGGCTGTAGAAGATGGCAGAGATTCAGACCAACCTGGTCGCCTTCTATGACCAGGTGACCAAATCCATGGATGCGGGGGTCCCTGTTGACGGAGTCTTTTTGGACTTCAGGAAGGCATTTGACACGGTCTCTCACCCCATCCTTGTCAAAA
>JAGPOW010003642.1:88036163-88070857 GCA_030014935.1 Caiman crocodilus | reverse complement strand
GGAAGTTGTTCTTGCTTCTACCTTGGGCGTCTTTAAGAGTAGATTAGATAGGTACTTGGCTGGGGTCCTGTGACCCTGGCACTCGTTTCCTGCCAATTGACAGGGGGTCAGACTAGATGGCCTGCTCTAGGCCCCTTCTGACCCTAGGTACTATGATACTATGATACTATGATAAGATAGTGTGCAGGGCACAGGAAGCCCACTGATCCTGAGCTTCCCCAAGCCTGTCTGGGCTTCCAGTGTCCCATGCACTGTCCCTGCCACCTTTTCTGGCTGGTAGCCCATCCAGCTGCCCTCCTGCTATGTCCCTGCACTGCCCCAGGGCAAAGCCAGACCATTTCTGGGCAGTACCAGGCAGTGGGAAGGTGCTGGGGACAGTGCACGGGGCACTGGAAGCCCCAGCGGGCTCAGGGAGGATTTGGATCTAACTGGGTGCTACCTCTGAGTTGGGGCAGCATCTGTCCTGCTAGTAGCCCACCTGGGCAACCTGGGGGGCAATGTCACCATGGAGGAAATGATCGGGGCCCCTGCAGCTCAGGGGTTGCTTGACCCACTGGCAGCTAATCCCCTCAACCATAGGAAAGGAAGGCAGGCTCTGCTGAAAAAGAAAATGATTGTGTCCCTCACCACTTTTGCCTTCAGCAGGTGCCTGCTGAAGGCAGAAGTGGCGAGTGGCCTGATCCTTTCTTTCTGCAGAGCCTGCCCACTTCTCCCATGGCTGTGGGACGAGCTGATGTAATTTAGTTTGCAATGATGAAAAATCATTTAAAATTCCTCAAACTGGTGTACATGTAACACATGATGCTTTAAAACACCCAAATTCCATTTTTGTCATGTGTACATTGTGGCGACCATCACGTGTATAAGCACTCTACAGACGTATTTTACTCCATCTATTAATCCTTGAAAACAAGTAATGAAAAAATTGGATTTGCCCTTTTCAAGCTTGTTGCTTTTTGTGACAGTCTTAAGGCTAAGATGATGGTATGTGATGGAAGCAAGCACCTTCACGTTTTTTCAGGGACTTGAATAGGGTGGAATAGGATCACACTTTAGCACCTAACATAATATATGTAATAAGAGATCACCTCCACCAGTGTAGAAAAAACTTTAGAGAAAGACTCAGTAGGTTGTAAGGATATGTTGAAACATAGCTAGGATTATAGAAATCTAATGGGCTGAGTACATATCTGGACTATCTGTACATAAGAAACAATTTAGAATGCATTGAAAGAGATAAATAGTACAAAAACTTAAAAAGCATGTGAAGAAACTGCTGTGTTTCTCCAGGGCAGCCCAAGAGGCACAAAATATTGGTTTACATAATGATCTATGTAAAAAGAATAAAATATTGTTCACAGGAGATTTTAACAGCTGAGGCATAAGTAGAATAAGAGTTGTGACGTGATTAAGGAAGCATGCATACCTCTGCAGATAATACAGGATTGTTTCCCTTGAACATTGTGCAACATCAAAATCAGAGTCTATTCTGGACAGAGTCCCAGGAAGCAATCCAGATATAACAAATCAGATAGAAGTAGCTGAATATCTAGGGACTTGTAATCATAATATGATTGTATTTGAAAGTCTCATGCTGGAGGGGGTGTACAAAAGATACTAACAGAAAAAATGTTAGAGTTAAAAGAAAATCTGTGGATAGGTTTATCAGGGAAAAAAGAGAAGTCTATAAACCTTGCTTGCAATGAAATGAGTTTTGGACACACAGGGAACTAAGGCAATATTCAAATGACATTGCCCACAGTTCTCTAGTCAAACCTCACATAAAGTGCCTGCTTCAGGGAGTAAGTCAGAAATGATTATTGTGCAGTCCCTCTAGAGAGATAAACACAAATAAAGCTATTAGAAGAAGTAGCTCAAATGCTGGGCTTCTGAAATTACAGAGGTGAAAAATGTTACCCAGCATCTGGCCTTGAACCAAACTCTAGGCTTCACATCTCATTAGAGCTCTGAAATATTTAGCTATAATTCCTGCAATTTGGGAAAGGCCAAATTTATGAATTCTTTGACAAAACAAAAAATTTGGTTCATCATGCAAAATTTACTTTCATGGAAGGTCCCTGGGTTGTTTGGATGTTTTATATCAACTCACAGCATTGGCAATAAAATCCTCACCAAAATTTTGGCAAGCAACTAGAAAAATGTTCTGCCAGACAGCATTAATATGGATCAATCTTGTTCTTCTGCATGAAACCAGTAGATTATTCTTAAAGCAAGTTACAAGCAGTTTTCTTACACAAACAGTGCTGTCTAATCTTACATTATCCCAACAAAAGCTAGATTAATTTGTAGTCTCATACAGTACAAGGCCAGAAGGCAGCACCAGATCATTGGGTCTGGCCTTCTGAATAACTCAGCCATTACATTTCAGCTTTACTCCTGTATTAGGCCCAATAAGCTGTGTTTGCAATACCTTGCAGAAAGGTATCCAGTCTTGATGTAGTCTTCATCTCTACTGGTAGTTTTTTTTTAATTTGTTCCTCACTCTTTAAAAAAAAACATGCCTTGTTAATGTGTCTAGCTTCACCTTCCAGGCACTGGTTCTGGTTATGACTTTATGCAATAGATTAAAGAGCCTTTTAGTGCTCTGAATTGTCTTTACTTGTCCACTGTAATCAAGTAATCTCTTAGTCTCCTTTTTGATAAACTAAACTGATTAAGCACTTTAATTTTTACACTGTAGGATATATTCACTAGCCCTCAGATAATGTTAGTACCT
The DNA here is from genome assembly GCA_030014935.1 of Caiman crocodilus. NCBI lineage: Eukaryota > Metazoa > Chordata > Crocodylia > Alligatoridae > Caiman > Caiman crocodilus. The sequence continues at coordinate 88,068,120 of JAGPOW010003642.1, read as the reverse complement.
CTTTTCCCTATCCCCTCCAATTGTTTTAACTTCCTTTAAAAATGTGGACACCAGACCTGCATATTTTATTCCAGTATATGTTTCACAAAGTCCATATATAGAGGTAAAATCACCTTCTGTCTCCAACTGACTACTGCCTATGTTTATATATCTGAGGATAGTATAAGCTTTGTTGATAGAAAGTCATCACACTGCAGTGCAAATTAATGACCATATATGTTGATGGCTGATGATCAGAGATATTTGGCAGAAAAGTTAAAATAGGAAATAAGGAGCATTTTTAAGAGTGAGAGGGAAAATTAAATGAAAACCCTGCTAAGGCAAGTGGCAGATCCCTTCACCTTTTGATGTCTTCAAGGCAAGATGGATTTTTTTCTGTAATGTATGCTTTGATGAAACCCAAGTTCTGCTTCAGAAAAATACAAATTTGGGGCTCAGGAGAGGGGAAACTGGGTAAAACTGAAGGGTCTCTGGCATGGAGGAAGGCAGAATAGATAATCTAACAGTTCCTTTTTGTCTTAAACTCTATGAATCTATGAACATCTGACATCAGGTTAAATATGGACCCTTTCAAAATTATTGGGATGGGTGGCAAGTGATAAGCTTGCTTCACTTTTATTGGCTTTCTTATTAGTACATTTTCAAGTTCAAAATTACCAAAATAAGGAAATATTTGTTTTCGGGGGGGAGATATCTTTTATTGGACCAACTGCATGTGTAGACTTAGAGAAGTAATTAGCCAAGTTAGTCTGAAGTCAGCCAGGAGGCAGGGTAGATATGCACTTTTATAAAATAACTAATTAACTAAATAATTAATGAGGATCTAGAGTAGCAATTCATAGAATTACATTACAATCCTAAAATTAACCCCTGACATCAACAAGTCTTACTCTGACCTGCTACAATACCAACCCTGGGACAAGGACAACAGAATCCTTCTGGTTTTCACCTCCAGTTTGAACACTTAAGACATAGGCTGCCTGCTGCTTCTCCTGTGGCTGGAAGGCAAGCTGCCAAAAAGCCAAGCAGCCCATGAGTTGCAGCGGCCCCAGTCCTTCTCTCCATGGCAGCAGCACTCACAGGGCCACCTGGATGATCTGATAGTGGGCCAGAAGCTGCACCAGCTTGGGTTTGGGAACCATTGGATAGGACTGGGTGTTGCCTGCAAGGTGGGAGGCACCACTGCTGTGGAGGGAGGGACTGGGGCTGCCCGCAGCTCAGGGCCTGCCAGCAGCTTGCCCCCTGGCCACATGCAGGCTCCATGAAAATAATAGGATCAGGCTCCTCACTGCTTAATTTTTTTCTGGCTGAGCCTGTTCACACAAGCTGCCAGTGGGTTGAGCAGCCCCTGAACTGTGGAGGGCCTGGATCCTTCCCTTAGCAGTGGTGGCACCCTCTGGGCCACTACAGGTGGGCTGCTGGCAGGTTGGATGCTGCCTCAGCTCAAAGGCAGCACCCTGCTGGATCCAGCTCTTTCCTGAGCCTGTTGGGGCTTCCAGCACTACCTGTACTGTCCCTGCTGCCTTCCCACTGCCTGGGACCACCCAGGAATGGGCTGGCTTGCCTCTGGGGCAGCACAGGGAAGTGAAAGGAGTGTGGCTGGGTGTGCTGGTGGCTGGAGAAGGTGGCAGGAATGGTGAACGAGGCACTGGAAACAGGGGCATTCACGTTCAGGAGCCCTTAAATGCCTATATACCAATACTTGTAGTATGGGGAACAAGCAGGAGGGACTTGCCCTCCTGATAGCTAATGCAAACCCAGACATAGTGGGGCTTACCGAAACATGATGCGATCCAATTCATGACTGGGCGGTGAACATCAAGGGCTATAGGCTGTACAGGAGGGATAGAATAGGGAAGAAGGTGGAGGCATGGCGCTCTACACCAAAGAGCAATTCACATCCTCAACAAGCAGCACTGGGTCAGGGGAGGGGAAGACTGAAGTGCTCTGGGTCAGATTACAAAGGGGTCATGTAGAAAGAGACTTAACGGTGGGGCTCTACTACAGACCACCCAACCAGGGGAAAGAACTTGACTAGGAATTCTCAGGTAAGCTCGCAGAGGCAGTTAGCTCAAAGGATGTGGTCATCATGGGGGACCTAAACTATCTGGACATCTGCTGGGAAGAGAAGTCAGCCAGGTCTGACCACTCACATAGGTTCCTAGCCATGTAACAGGATCTCTGTCTAACTCAGGAGGTACACAGTCCCACCAGGAGAAATGCCTTGTTAGACCTGGTCATTGCCTGTGGCCAGACCTGGTGAGGGGACTATGAGTGCTCGATCACCTGGGTGACAGTGATCATTGCCTACTGAAATTCAACATCCAGTGCAGGGCGACAAAGGCCTGCTGCAAGACAGCAGCCCTGGAGTTCAGAAGGGTGGATTTAATTGAGCTAAGGAGACTAGTCAGGGAGGCACTGAGGTCCTGGTGGGGTGGGAGTTGGGAGTCCAAGAAGATTGGTCGTTCTTTAAATAAATGATCCTCCAAGCTCAAAGAGTGGCAATCCCCACAAAGGTCAAAGGGAGCAAGAGTGCTCAAAAGTCCCCTTGGCTAACAAAAAGCTTCTAGAAACGTCTCAAGGCTAAAAAGGAGGTGTACACCCAATGGAAGGGGGGTCCATCACCAGGGAGGACTATACCTCCATTGCTCGGGTTTGTAGGGGACTGTTAGGAAGGGTAAAGTGAACATGGAACTGGGACTAGCAACCAGGATCAAGGACAATAAGAAGTCCTTTTTTAAATACATAGGATGGAAAAGAAGGTTCCGGGTAATGTAGGACTCCTGCAGGACATGCTAGGAAGTCTGGTTTTCACACCAGATATCAAAGCTAACTTATTTAACAAGTTCTCTGCCTCCATTTTTCTGAGCAGGGACCAGGTCATCCTCCCCATCATGATCCCTGATGATCCCAGGGGAGGCGTAGCCAGGCCCAGGGTCAGAGAGGACCTAGTCAGGCACCTTGTGGTGGGACTGGACACATCCAAATCAGCAGGTCCTGATGATCTCCACCCCAGAGTGCTGAGAGAATTAGCAGAGGTCATTGCAGGTCCACTGGCACAGCTTTATGAGCACTCGTGGTGTTCTGGCGAGGTGGCAGAGGAATTGAAGGGGGCCAATGTGGTCCCCATTTTCCAAAAAGGGTGGAGGGAGGACCTGGGAAACTTATAGACCTGCTACCTCAGTCCTACCTCAGTCTTACCTCAGTCCTAGGGAAGCTCTTCAAGAAAATTATCCAGGAGCACATCTGCGAGGGACCAGCAGGGGAGTATATGCTTAGGGGCAACCAACATGGGTTCATCAGAGGCAGATCCTGTCAGACCAACCTGGAGACCTTCTACGATCAGGTCACTAAATCCTTGGACACAGGTGTCGTGGTGGACATAGTCTTTTTGGACTTTAGAAAAACCTTTGACTGTCTCTCTCCCAATTCTCATTAGGCGACTGTGCTGTCAATCCCTACATAGTCAGATGGGTCGCCAATTGGCTAGAGGGCCGCACTCAGAGAGTGGTTGTGGATGGGTCTTATTCAACCTGGAGGGATGTGGGCAGTGGGGTTCCCCAGGGCTCGGTCCTTGGGCCTGCGCTGTTCAACAGCTTCGTCAGTGACTTGGACAAAGGGGTGAATAGCACCTTGTTTAAATTTGCAGATGACACTAAGAAGTGGGGGGAGGTGGGCATGCTAAAGGGGAGGGACAAGCTGCAATCAGATCTGGATGGATTACAGAAGTGGGTGGATGAGAATAGGATGGTTTTCAACACTGACAAGTACAAGGTAATGCACCTGGGGGGGAAGAACCAGCAGCATACCTACAGGCTGGGGAACTCCCTTCTCATCAGTGAAGAGGCGGAAAAGGGTCTTGGAGTCATTATTGACTGAAAGATGAACACAGGCCACCAATGTGGGGATGCAGTCAGAAAGGTTAACTGCACCTTGTCATGCATCCACAGGTGAATCACGGTCAGGTCCATGGAGGTGATCATCCTCCTCTATGTGACCTTGGTCAAGCCCCAGTTGGAGTACTGTGTCCAGTTCTGTGCACCGCATTTCAGGAGGGATGTGGACAACTTGGAGTGGGTCCAGAGAAGGGCCACTCGCATCATCAGGCAGCAGCAGGGCAGGTCCTATGAGGTTAGGCTACGGGATCGGAACCTGTTCAGCCTCCACAAGAGAAAGCTAAGAGGGGATCTGGTGATCATCTATAAAGTGGCCAAGGGAGACCAGCAGGCAATGGGAAAGTCCCTGTTCCCCCCAAGCGCTACTGGGAGTAACAAGGAACAACGGCCATAAGCTGACAGAGAGCAGATTCAGGCTGGATATCAGGAGGTACTGCTTCACAGGATCTGGAACCAATTTACAAGGGAAGTGGTGCTCGCTCTTACCCTGGGAGTCTTTAGGAGGAGGCTAGATAGACACCTTGCCGGGGTCATTTAACCCCAGTGTTCTTTCCTGCCATGCCAGGGGGTTGGACTTGATGATCTGCTCAGGTATCTTCAGACCCTACAAACTATAAAACTATGAAACTATGAAACCTGGGTGGGATCGGGGAAGCTCAGGCTTGGCAGGCTTCCTGCATGCCATGCACCATCCCCACCACCATCTCCAGCTGACAGTACACCCAGCTGTGATCGTGCTACTTCTCTGCACTGCCCCAGGAGCAAGTCAGTGTCTTCCCCAGGCAGCTGAAAGACGGTAGGGACAGTTCACATGGTGTAGGATGCTCTGCTATGTAAATAGCATAAATACCAGCTTGATGTTAGGTAAATAACACAAAAATAGGCTTTTGTCTGTTGTTTTAATCTTATGTATTTTCTTGAGTTTTGCATTGCCTTAAACTCCATTTTGTATTACTCCAATGTGTATAACAGCCCCGGCAGGCTCGGGGAAGAGTTGGATCTAGCAGGTGTTGCATCTGAGCTGGGGCAGCCCCTGGCCCGCCTGAGCTGCCTGCCTGGGTGGCCCCAGGGGGGCACCACTGCTGTGGAGAGAAGGGCCAAGGGCCACTCAGCCTGCCAGCAGCTTACTTCCTAGCTGTGGGAGACGTGGGCGGGCTCTGCAAAAAAACAAAAAAAACAAAAAAAAGGCTCAGGCTCCTTGTCGCTTCTTCCTCTAGCCTCCCTAGCGGCTGGGGTGGGGTGGGGGTGGGGGGGGATGAGCTGTCAGATTAAAGGCTGCAATGTTACAAGTAGCTACATTGCAGAGTAAACTACAGAGGGATGTGGTTTAGTTTGCAATGTAGCAAGCTCATTTAAATTGAAAAAATCCCCCATATGTATAAAGTGTAACTCAATTAAACTACAAACATGGGCAATTTTTGTTATCTGTACAAGTGCCCAAAGTGAGCCGCTTCACTAAATTCTCATTAATTTTTAAAAATCTCAAACTGCAAAATGTCTTTTATGCTAAAGTATCCTCTATGTTGGTGAATTAAAAAAAATCCTGCCTAAGTTAGATGGAAATCATAATGTGATAAGGCTCTGTCAGATTCTGCAATGAATATTTTAATTAAACCTGTTGAGAAGACTGATCTGGATCTACATTTTCACAAAATGTAGAAGCATCTGGACCTAAATCTTAATGTTATGCATACCTCAGTCACAATAAAAGAACAAAAAAGGTAAAGCAGTAGCCTAAGGGGATGAGAGGTAAGATGGAAACATTCAACAGTTTAGTAGTAATTTGTAAGGATTCTAACAGCGTTGACATTTCAGGACAGATCTATTATACTGAAAAAAAACCCAATACATGTCACCTGTTGTTGAAAAGGCAACATGTTAGGAAATTATAGCTTAGTCAGTATAAATCATAGGACAAGGTTTTGAGAATGATGCATATGTAGTACATGATCACTTTTGTTTTTGAAGTACCAGTAAGACTTTCTCTGATCAGGATTAGATGACATGGTGATAACAATTTTGGCACCCATTTTTTTTTCTAACATCACAGCTGTAGGAGATGAATTTGTAGTAACAATAACATGACTTTTTTGGCCAAAAAATGTCTATTGCAGACAGCATCAATTATCCCACTGAACCCAGTAGATGCAATTGCATTCCATATTATTTCTATGCATGCTATTACCTTGCCGACTTCCAGTCTATTCCTGCACACTTCCAATTACATCTTACATCTCTGTTTCTTTTTCTTCCCTCACATTACTCTCCCTCTCTTTTTCAATCAAATATTACCATTTTTACATTATATAGTTTGGGACCACCAAGTTAAATAAAACATCAGGGCTATGCTGCAATGCAGTCTTGTAAATTCAGTGTTAAGACCTTGAATTCCTATTCATATAATGTGTGCATAGCTGTAGGAGTGTATGTGTAGGAATATATAATATAGGCACAGCTTGTAGCAGTTCTTATGGCTAAGGTTGCCTGACACTTCCTATTATAAGATCTTGTTTTCAGTTGCTTATAACTTTGACAAACATAACCATTTAGGGCAGTCACAGTCCATCATTCCATGTGCCATTTTACAAGGATATTTGTGGGATAAATATTAGAGAAGAAGAAGAAATGTTTAGGTTGAAAAACACCATCAACACAAGATGGTCCAGAAGATCCCTTTCTGTACCACATTCCTCTTCCCTCTTGGTTCAAGGCAGTACTGATACATTAATCCTTATGAGCCATCACTTTTCAGGGTGATCTCTTGCAGTCTAGACCTGGCTGGGGAAGTTGCCTTGTGGCTGTATGTGGCTCTTAAAATCTCAGCCTAAATCTGGTTTGAATTCCTTAATTCCTTCTTCTTGACAGCTCCTAGGTCAGCTTTTATTCACCCTATAGTAACACAAGCTGAAAGACAATGAATTGTCTATTTTCCAGTCACCAGCAGAAGTTTATTTTAAGGAGAGATTTTTTTTTCTTGATTTTTCAGTGGGTTGGCAAGCTTTACCCTTAGTCCCAAGGGGCTTTTCCTACTCCTCTTCATTCTCTTTGCCCCATAATATCTAATGAAAGGGAAACACACAAGAAAATTAAGAGATCCAGACTGCATTATCTTCCCAGAAATCTTGGTGGGACTGAAAGGAGTCATTGTGTCCCTCTTCTTCTTCTTGGTCTATCTGCTCTTTGTCCTGTCCTCTAGCACAGACCCTGCAGTTATGGGGATGCCTCTACAGGACCCAGGCAATGAGGATAGGCCAGCATTGTGGAAGAATGTGACCCCCTCCCTCTTTCCACAAGTACATGTATGGCTGAGCTATGCAGCCCACTGGTGTTTTCAATAAAATTTAATAAGTAGAGGCAAATGAAAACTATTAAATCTCTTTCCTATCCCTTTTGTTTCAACAAAAATCTGTCAGTATCTCTTTAAGCAGCAATTTACATACTGATACTTTAATATAGTGGCAAAGAAAAATCAGTGTTTGAAACAAATGTTTAGATTCAGAGAGATGAGTGACACCAGTGTTAGTCTGGGAAAATTTTATGAAGCTCAATAGAGTTTTACAAGATTGACCTGGGATCAGAGTCTGTCCTGCTAGATCAGATTTTGCTCTTCTTCAGAACTGGAAACCAATCTGACTTTCATCAAAGGTATATAACTGAAGAAAAAACTGCTTTGATTGCTTTTTACCGTACAATTTTTGTGCATAAAATAAACCAATCTTTGGAAGTGAGGGTCTTCTACCTTCATTCCAAAATCTTAGTTAAAATTCCTTTTCTCTCTTTCTTATGATAGATATTTGTGAGTATGAGTTATACTGGGAGTAAAGGAGGAGTATTATTCGTTTCATCAGCTCTTTCTTCTCCAGTCAGATTTAGTGCCTGCAGAAGTAATTTATATAGCAAGATTGAACCATTTTGCAATCCTAGAATAATTCCATTGTACTGTATTTCTGGAGAGTGGCAAAGATCATGGTTATTACTGTTAAATAGATTTGAACAGGAATCCTAGGCTATATAAATAGCTCAGTACGTAACTCTAACTGAAAATAACATACTAATGTGCAAGTGATTTACACCAACATCAGCTGTCTCTGAGAAAAGTTAGTGTTTGCTCTCATGCTTTCATTTTCCTAGATGGGAGATTTGCTGCACATATATATTTGCTTGGTTTTTTAAATAATTTGTTTTAGCATTAGGAGGCAAGATTTCTGTTCCCATATTTGCCCTCTCACGCAGATTAGAAAGATGTAGCATAGTGTTTCTGAAATGCATTTCTTAGTGAATTTGTTATTCAAAATACTGCTAATATTCATAGAACACAGCTATAAATATTTCAAGCATGGTTTTCCCTAGGCAACAAACCATTTTATTTTCAGTTGTTCGTTTATCTGATTTTATAACGAATTATACATTTTAGGCAGAGTACAGACATTACACTTTTTTTTTTACCAGTATCAGTGATTGGAAACTGGTCTATACTTGTAACAGAATAGAAGTTTGGCACACAAACTAGCTCAAAAATGGTGAAACCCAGTTTAAGATTTTTTTTGTGGAAAAGCAGAGTGTGCACTCTGTCAAAAAAGATATCCATCAACAGCACTGGCATACTTAGCTCTGTATTGTACAGCAGCAAAACATGGACTCCTTATGCTAAGGAAGAAAGAAAAATGAATGGTTTCTATTTCTGATGTCTCCACTCCATCCTGGGCAAAACATGGCATGAGAAAATCTCCAACTTTGCTGTTCTTGAATGGGCCAGTAGTATGTTCATGCTTCTGAGACAGAGACACCTCTGTTGGTTAGAACATGTGAACTGTATGAGTGATGGCCAAATTCCCAAAGACATACTCTATGGTGAGCTAGTCACTGGCAAACATCAACTTGGATGGCCCAAACTCGATTTTGTTGATGTCTGTAAGGAAAAATCTTTGTGAGCTGTGCATCATTGGCCAACATGGGGAGTCAGTCACTTCAGAGTACTGTGAATGGAACGCCTCCATGAAGCCTCCGTGAAGCCTATGTTGCTTTGAGATGGAGAGGATCAATGAAGAGCTAGAGAAGAGGCATCAGAGGCAGGCAAGACAAAACTGTACTCAGCATGCCAGTGCAAACTTGACCGAGTTTGTATGTGCAGCTTACCAGAGGGTCTGCCTATCACGCATTGGACTCCTCAGCCACTCAAGAAGCTGTAGTGGTACTCAATAGCCCACCAAAGGCATAATCTCCACTGTCTCCTGAGACCAATGGCTGCTAGCGATGATGGTGATCAGCTCCTTTTCTATGTGAGTTTTAATATATTGTGTGCTCAGGCCCATGTTAACTTCCGTAAAGCCCAGAGTTAAAAGCCTAAGGCCTGGACAAAGGTAATATTTAAATTATACCACTCTTCAGGTTTCCCTTGCCTAGGTGAGGCAGCTTGCTGTTCAGGGAGGCATTATAAAGGTAGCAGAGGCACCTGTATTAGGTCTATGGCTTTGTTGCTGTAAGTCAAGCTCCTAGACATCCATTTGTAATATTTAGCTCCTAATGACTGAACATGGTATGAACATCCCACAGCCCCCTCCATTCTGCCTGAGTAAAGTGGAGAAATGAGGCTTGTATGAGAATCAGAAAAAAATGTTAATGGGCTGAGTGGGGTATGAGCTATCCTGAAATTATCCTAATGACATTAGGGAGGGGGAGAACTGAACAAGGCCCGGACCCACCACCTCTTCTTTTACAACATTCCTAGATTTTTTGCTGCTGGAAATGTCCCTAAGAAATAAGATGGGGTAGAAGAAAATTGATTGTGTCTTTCCTATATTCTGGGGCAAGATGGCAATCAATTTTTGGTTTAGGAGTAAAACAGATACGAGGGTTCCTCGTTGTGCAGCTTTCACTCCTGCACAAGTTGCATGCAGGAGTGAAAGCTGGTGTTAGGAAGGGAAAAACAGAAAGTTTGGAAGAAGGATTTTAGCCTACACATTATAAGCAGATGAGCTATTTTCAAGCTAGCAAAAAGACCTGTATTCTAATGGTTGTTTGAGAAACATTTTTCTGCCTGGCATTGAAAGGAACAGACAGATACTTTTAGAAGAAATGATCAAGATACAGAGAGAAGGTAGGTTATATCAGGAGGTTTTAATCAAACTTTCTGCTAATACTGACATGACCAGTAGTAAATACCACATTTGCTTACACACAATTTTCTAAAGACACAACAGCTGTTTGAGCCTGTTTAGTACTATTTAACGAGTTGATACAAGAGAGGCCACAGACGTCCAGAGCATTACACGAGCGTGTTGACATAACTATGGTACTGAATGTGAACCCGGAAGTTTCAGGACATTAAGAGACCTTCTCTGCCTCCACTTTCACAAATATTTGAAAACGAATTATCGGTCCCCCTGCTTGCAAATGGGGAAATACACTTTTGATTTGAACAGCAACATAGTTTATAGTTTGGTCTTAGCCTCATTTGAACTGGTAGGTTTAACGGTGACCCTTAACTTAAAATGTAGGAGACAGTTTAACTCATAACACTGCCTCAGAACAAGAATAAATACAAAACTTCTCGTGAATTTGGGTAGAGGCCTTTGCTAGGTGTTGATTTGTAAGTGTTAGTGTGTGTACACACACACATGCGCATGTAGAAAAGGGATGGCTCTTTCGGAGAAGCAAGGAGGACGGCAGAAACAGGGGGCGAAGGAACTCAGCATAGCCTGAACAAGGACTGTGTGGGGCCCTCAGAAAATCCAGGAGTGAGATTTTGGGCCAGGATCTTGTGGAAACAGTTTGAATGTTATGAACATGACAGCTGTCTCTGGTTTGTCTGATCCTCCTGTCTTCAGGAAAACATCACTTTGTATGTTCTTTTTCAAATAAAAAAGATTCTATTAAAGAAAAAGTTACCAATTTCTCTCTCTAACTGAGATTGCCTGCAAGGTCATAATTTTTGCCTTATTTTGTGACTCAGGTTAGAAATGGGTAACTTGAGTAGCAAAGCCATTGAAAATGGGGGACCTGAATACATAGAAATTGTTTTACTTTTAGACTTGTACTGGTTCTAAGCCCGTTCAAATCAACAGTTATCAAAATGGTTATCAGTTGGTAGTCCTTTGGTGCCTCATCGTATTATATTAGTTTGGAAGTTTCCATTCAGTTTCTAATGGACAAGTTTGAACATTGAAAAAGTCACCATTCCTGAACAGACATCAAATGGAGTGTGAAAATTAAACTGCTGCCTCCCTTCAAATAAAATTTCAACATACTGGAGGGGCATTATGTAGGGGCTAGCCAAGCTGTATGGGTTATAGATGAACTGAGAATTTTTGTCCAGATCTGTCGTTTTACGTATTTCCAGAGCAGTGAAATTGAACTTGAATGTAAAAGAAAACCATAAAAAATGCAGGCTACTTTTAAGCAGCCTTTCACACCTCACTTGTTTTGTGCTAATCAAGTTGTTGGCAGTGTTCTCATTAAATGGGAACAGATACAGCAACAACAAAATGCTGTATAAGAATTTTTGGAAGCAGTGAATCTGTCAACCTAGGTGTTCTTGTGGTGATGATACAACTACTGATAGAGAAATTCATTTTTATGACATTGAATTTTATTCACAAAGAATTTGTCATCTAGATTTCTAATGTTTGAGCACAGTCACTATTTGAGGAGACATTTAGGCTTTGTCTACACTACACAAACAACCACATTTAACATTTTTAAACTGCAGCTCAAACATGTAAAATGTATTTGTCACCTCAAACTCTGTGAATAGAACAAAACAGGATAACAGGTTGTTTATAAGAACATGCTAGAGTCTGATCTCTGAAGCAGAGCTGGGCCAAATTCATGTAGACAATTAATTCCTAAATGGTTCGTTTTGCATTCTGTACTCTTGACCTTCATCTCTATTTCATTCTCCCAGTACTCAAGGGCATCCAGTTCTTTCCATATGGTATCCTGATCCTTCTCTGTGTTAATAAGGCCTCCTAATTATGTGTCATTAGCAGATTTCATCATTGTCTTCCCATTATTGAGTCAAAATTGTTAATAAAAAGATTAAACATAGAATTCAGTTTACGAAGTATTGCAGAATACTTTGGCATCACATATCCAAGGGTATTTAGGTGCTAAAAGATATGAATAGCAGCTAATGGGGTTTTCAAAAGAAACAGGATATTTTTAAGAGTAGAATTTTGTTGTGTGGTTACAATGCATCATTAAAGCAGGTAGATAATTACTATTATTGAAGTGCCTTTAAAAATCTGGAGCTTGATGTCACTCCATCAGTGAAAGAACATGTTCTAAGGTGAACAGGTATTGAAACTGAATTTGGACAGTGCCCTCAAAAATTGTTGTTACACTGGTTTATTCTTTTCTTTTCTTTGCTCAATATGTTGTCACATACCTTATTTACTGCATAGTATTCAAACCCCGCTCTGAAGACAGAGTTATTAACTTTCATCTGGGCTTATTCATAGTGTTCTTTGCTACAACATAAGAATGCCCAGAATACTTAATTTATTTTTCCCACATCCCTGTCAAATTAGAAATTATCATAAATACCCTTCTACAGATGGGGAACTATCATATAGAAAGACATATGGTAATTTAGGGTGTCTAGTTTCAGACACCTAAGGCCTGATTTTTCACAGTATGTAGCATGAAACATCTTATATATGATCAAAGCATATCACTCCCTGGCCTCAGTTACACGGGTAAATATATAGCACTATTGCAAACTTGAAGACAGGTTCTCATGTTGGGCAGGATGGAAAATCTGGTTCAAGTCTCCACCTCAGAATGGTTAATAGCCTTGAGGTTAGAGCACTCAGATGAGATGTCAAAAAGCTAGGTCTGAATCCATGCGCTCTCCTGCAAACCAGGTAAGTGCCTTCACCCATGGATTCTCTCCTTCTCTTTGGCAGATGGGAGAATCTCTAGTTTTATTCAAAGGTCATTGTTTTATTCTCATCAGACAGGAAAACTGTTGTGAGACCAACTACGCACCCAGTTCACACCAGCAGGATGAGTGTGAACGATATCAGAATGAGAACAAATACGTAACCAAAGGTTAGCTCTGACTCCGTACCATGAAAACTTCATTTCAATTTTCATTTTCTTTCCCTCCCACATATAAGCATGTTCGTTGCGGAAGTATAAAAAGGAGGATTTTCTTCTTTAAATAAGTATCCCTGAGAAACTGTCACAGGATTCTAAGCTTCAGGTATGTTATCCTTGAACAGTTCTCAGAGTTTTCAATACTTTCTTTGTCTGTTGTGCAATGTTTTCACCCATGAGCCATCCTATATATAACTGTAAGAGCTGAAAGTATTCAGTTCTTACATTTTTACAGTATTTTAAATAGACAGTATTTTAAACATTTTGCTATTACTCTGAAAATGATGAAGGGAGCTATTTTTCACACAACTTCACAATTTTTCTCCTCCTCCTCTTTCTTAAAGGTGCTCAGAAGTTCCAGATGTTTTTCCAGTAGCATCTGGCTCCTTGGCACACTCCTCAGCAGTAATGTTTGCAGCCTTAGAGTTATGTCTTAGTTTGTTACATAGTTTGCTGAGTTGTCAGAGTCATTTAAGGCACAGAGATACTAGCCTGATTTGACAATTATTTTAGTCTGAAGTGTGACACTATTTTGCAGGGTGGATTAATACAGCAAACTCAGAAATGTCTGTTGCCTTAGAATGTAAATAACCTCTGCTTTCAATCTTGCTTAAATATGTGCATTATAGATGCGGAAAGAGTCTAGTGTTGTCTGCTTAGTCTCAAAATAAGGAACTTGGTTCTGTTTCCAAGTGATAAAAAAGATTCCATTTATATGTACAGGAAATCTTTAAAATCACTGGGACCAGAAGTATAAGGATAGGTACAAACAGTCAAAAAGCCTGAGGCTGAATCAATTCAGTCTTTTCTAAGTGGTACAGATTAAATTGAAACAGAAGTGAACAGACATTTACCACTGATACGGGTAATGCAGCCCAATGCCTGTAGTGACTCAGGCCAGAAGCTTGGGGGCACTAGAGGATGGCTCTTTGACTGTGTTCACTTCCTCTTCCTGCTGTCCCCAAGGTCTCTGGGATTTGCAGTCCAGAATTACACTAGCAGGACCCTGCAGAATTGCTCATCTCTACCTATTCCTGCTTCCAGGTGCCTCTGGGATTTGTAGTACACAATTGCAGCCAGCAATAAAGTTAAGTGGGGGAAGGGGTGTTTAACTCCTGTCCCTAGCCCCAGACCCCAGAAAGGGTTTGCTTGGGGGAGCAGTTCCCCCCGCTTTCTCACCCACAGACTGGGCTACTTCTCCAGCTGGGCTTGTCTCCACTTTATCAGCCAGCCCTTTGTCAGCCAGCCCTCATTGCTCCAGCTCTCTGAGCCCAGTCCAGCTTAGCCCAGGGCTGCAGAGCAAGCTGGGATGTGGGGGGACTCTGATTTAACTTAAACCATGAAGGGGTCTGGGGCAGAAGTTTCATAAACCAATTTGACCGAAATCAGTGAAGTCTGATACTACATTCAATCAGGTTTATCTTAAACCAGTTTCAGCCATTTTGAAACTGTGATTTCTGTGCACTGAATGTCTGTTCTGTTACAGGTTTAAACCAGTTTCTGATCACTTAAACCAGTTTATGTGTAACTTCTGTCCCTGGCTGGAGAGGCTAATTTTGACCTCCATTTTAAAGATTTAAAAAATTATATTGTGTATTATGGAGAAGAAACAGATGTTTTAAACCATTGACATACCAAATATTCCAAATGAGTATCCTAACTATCATTAGGCAACAAAGTCAGTACGTGTTTTTAGCAAAGCTGGTGAGCTTGAGGAGGATGCCACACTAATGGAGCTGTACTGTTTGTAGTACTTGAGTTATCTCTAAATGAGCTAGCTCATATATATGTTGCTCTGTGGGGTCAGGCCAACTCTCGGGATCTCAATATTATGCTGTTAGACAGGAGGGTGTGACACAATTGCACACACACACAAATCAATTAGGTGCATACACACTACCAGCTCAGGCACATACACATCCAAACCAGCCTAGGCACATACCTATCTATCACCAATTCAAGCACATACACTATACACCCCAAAAGTTAGACACAGATCGCTAAATCATATATCATGCACACAATGACATATATATACACACACTCACCAGTTCACACACATACAATCCACGTACACATACACACAGGTAAGTTCCTAACTTGGATGGTACAGTGTGTATGTGTGTGCTTGGGGCACCTGGGATACTTGGGGGAAGGTTCAGGTGAGAGAGAAAGAGTTAAAGTGTAAGGAGTGAAAGTTGCCAGAACCAGTATTAGAGCCAGTGGACTACAGAGAAGCTGGCTGAGGAACTGAGGCTTGGGTTTACTTAAGGTAGATGGAAGCTGGAAACTGAGGTAGACAGTTGAGATATTGGCAGGGGGGTGCAGATAAGTGGTGGCAAGGAAGAGACAGCCAGGAAAGAAACTGAGGCAGAAACCTTCCTCTGTTTGCTCAGAGGAAAAGGGAAAGGCAGAGGGGATAAGACAGTAACAAAGAAACAGGCGGTTTGGAGGCAGAGAGGAGCTCAGGACGGGTGTTGGAGGTGGCACTGAGCCAGAAACAGGAGAGGGAGAAATGAGACAGAAGTTAGAGGGGCAAGGAGCAGAGATTGGAGCAGTGCCAAACCATAGTAAAGCAAAACCCAACTTAGGGGTCTAAATAACCATTTTATTAAACAGACAACACACTACACAGCCCCATGAAGTTATTGGTTCACACACACACACACATACTAGCACTCACAATGGCAGCAGGAGAAAGAGACTCAGTGGAAGGGCTGGAGTCCAGGTAGGGAAGAGAAACAGAGTCCAAGTCCTTGGTTAAAGAGGGGGTGAGGGGTGATAGCTACCTCTCCAGGCTGGAAAGGGGTCCTTGTCCAGTAGGTGTTGTCCAGAGGAGGGTCACCAGCAGGGTCTCTGTGTGGATAGGTGGTGTGGCATGGTGCTGGTCCAGATGGAGAGGGTGTCCCACTGGGTCTGTCTTCATCGCCCCTTTTTATAGCAGCAGGCCTTGTGTGACCCTAGTAACAGGAGGCATGCCCAGGCAAGGGTCAGCCCCTGGCATACTGAGCATGTATGCTCCATGCAGGATGTGCAGTTTTGGGTGTCTGTAATGATGAGGTACAATGGTAGAGATGCTGGGTCTGCAGGGTCTGTTGTCTTTCAAATGCTGGGTTCTTGTCTCTGTTCTTGGGTGAGGTCCGTGGTTTGTGGATGAATTGATGCGAGGTGATGGCCTAGTTGTTACAGGCCATTCAGTAGAGGCCTGCTACCATTGTATTTCAGTCCCAATCACTTTCATTTATCCGGGAACCAATTTACATGGTATGGGTACATGTAACACAGGGGATGCCTGGGCAGAGAACACAAGATGGAGTCTTGACATACAAAATGGAAACTTGACATGACTTATGCTAAATTACATATATAGGCCTAAAACAGTAATCACACAATATAAAAGCAGTACAAACAATAATTATCACTTATAAAACAGTGGGTATTGATATCAAAATAGCAGGGAACTTATTTGCAAAGAGGGGAGAGAAAAATAAAACTTACTACCTAAAATAAAATGTTAAAGCCTATTCTATATCTTAGCTTACTTATGCTTATCTATAGGGAATAGAGAGGGAGAAAAAAGTCAGAAATGGTTGGGGAAGGTGAGGGAATGCATTTTAAAATAAAATAAAAAAAAGAAAAACTGGGAGTTTTGCTACATATTCTGTTAGGCACTATATCATGTTTTGTTATCTTGCTCTCTCTCTCTGGACCAATTAATATTCTACAAAGTCTAGTCCTCCATTTCAACCAGTCACCTTGCACATCTTGACTGAAATAAATTCAAGTACCTCCTTTGAATCAGGCTGAGAAGAAGCCTGATTCTTGGTCTATTGGATCTACCAAATAGCTAGAATGCTCATTTTTTAAGATAAAAATTTTAAAGGTGTTGAGTGTGTCTTAACATGGGAAGGCATTTTTTTTTAAGCTTCAGAAGTTTTATGGGATGGAAAAAACTGCTTTCCATTTACTTGTAGTGGCAAGTCCTCCTTTGGTTTCTTGAAACGTAAATTAATCTGGAGTGAATACTATGTAAAGGAAACAGAACTGATTTGCTCACTGTGCTGTGTAGATGCCTGAATGGAGCCATTTTGCTGTACCAACTGAGTGGTTCATGACGCTGGCATGGAATATCCCACTTCTGTTCTAGTCCCCAGCACAGTTTTTCCTATATGAAAAGCATTTGGTACTATGTACAGTCACTCTGTAGTTATTTGTTTATATTGTTAAATCTTCTGCATAGACATGTTTTTTTGTGGGGCATTTGTATAGACTTGAAAATATACTACTTTATAGAATCTCTTTATTTGCAAGCTGCTCATTTTACCCTGTTTACTATTATATCTGTAACTGAGAATCAGGCAGGAATAGCAATATGGCCTTTGACTGGACACATGGTTGCTTTGGAAGTTATCTGGTCTAGTTCAGGATTACATCTTTTCTGTGGTGCAAAACAAAGATGTATATCAGGGTGGATTTGGCATACTTAAAACACTTGTTGGAGAAAATAGTTTGTCAGGATGGAGGTGTTTCAGTATATTAAGAAGCACAGGATACATTAAATGGGAAGGGACCAAAAGGAGAAAAGGGATTTAGAAGTGTGGCAAAGGGAAGCAGAGGAATTAAAAAGGAGAAAGTTGAAGACTGTAGTATTAGGCAGAGTGCGATAGAGGATTCAAAGATGTTAAGGGCTGGAAGGGACCTTATGAGATCATTGGGTCCAGCCCCCCTGCTCTAGGCAGGAAAGACTGCTGGGGTCAAATAACCTCAGCAAGGTGTGCATCCAGTCTCCTTTTGAAGATCTCTAGGGTAGGTGCCTGTATCACCCACACTGGGAGTCTATTCCAGAGTCTGGTCACACTAACCGCAAAGTTTTTCCTTATATCCAGTCTGAAACCTTCTAGGAATTTATGACTGATGCTCTTGATTTTCCCCTTGGGCACTTTGGTGAATAATTGTTCACCTAGCCACGATGCTCTCCCCTGATATGTTTATAAGCTGCCACCAAATCCCACTGTGGCAGTACACTGTAAGCGCCTGTCACTTTAAGGACTCAGCCAAGCAGCCAGCAGGTGCTTGATTGCGGTGGCCATTTTAGATTGCTGGCCCCCTACATAAACAGAGCAGTTTGCTGTTGGCAGCTAGGCAGAAACATTGTCTGGTTACAAGGCTGCATGCAACATCCTGGAGATAAGGGCAGGAGCTGTAGGGGATGGTGTGGAGGCTCCTGGTCCTGGAGATGACCTAAAACTTCACCCTGCTGGGAGTGGGTGGCCTGATGGGGCTCTGAGTGGTGCAGGAGCCCCCAGGAAATGCTAGGCCAGTTACCATCCTGGTGAAAGCTGGGGTGGGGTGCCTTAATAACCCTAGTTCCCACAACCAGGTGGGTTACCCCCTTGTAGGGTCCAGAAGGCAGACCCAAGAGAGAGTGGGGCTATAGACTCAGAAGCCTGACTTGAAATTCCCTGACTGGTCAATGCTGGGGTCAGGACTGGAAGGGTCAAAGGGCCAGGGGCCCACCACAAGGGATGCCCAGAGCTGAGGGCCTGGGGTTCTAATTGGCCTGGAGGTGAGGCTAGGGCCTGTGTAGCCAAAGGTCCTGGGTGGACCATACCCATAAGGGAGTTAGGTAGCCCAGAATTAGGGCAGAGTAGACTGCCTGATTGGAGGGAATTCAGTTGGTGTCTAGTTCGGAGGATTCTGGGGCCCAGTGTGGGGCTGGTGAAGTTAAGATCCATAGATGCTATCTGCGAGGTTTGGGCTGCATTGTAGGGGAGGAATGGAGCTGCAGATATCACCCCCTGGCATCGAGGCAAGAAATGGGCAGCCTCCCACCTAATTAACATCCTAATTAAATATCATCAAGGCATGGCAGGCGAGAAGCTGGGTGGTAGGCCCAGAAACAGGTATGCATTGTTAGACTGATCCCGAGAAGGCCCCTTGTTACACACCCTGAAGTTTTCTCTTTTCTAGGCTGAACAGTTCCATATCTATCATCCTCAAAAGTACATAGAATAATCATCCAACATGATATGTGTTTATTTTATATATTTTAATGATTGAGGTAAAAGGCCTGATTCTCCATTGCTTTGCATGTTGTATAGTCATTTGCAGCTGTGCAAAGTGGGTATAAAAGGCTAGCATCCATTTGGGTAGAGGATTTGACTTGGCAGCATTTCAAACGCACTTTGTAGCTCCAAATAACTACACAAAATGCTAAGCAGTAGAGAATGAAGATGAAGGCCCAAAGTCTGTGTTTTAGGTCTGACTTTGCAGCTTGCTGTATTTCCTCTCTTTCTGAAAAAATTGCATTGTAAGTTCTGTACGTAGTAGGCACAATGTTGAAAATCCCAGATGCCATTAGCCATGTATATTTGGGTCCACCTGAACTGTATGAAATATAATAACAACAGTTTCTTTAACTGCTACAGAGGGGAGGTGAAGGAGGCAAATATTACTGAACATCTGCCTCCCTGAGCCTAAGACCAGCTGGAATGCAAATTGGGCAGCTAAACAACCATTCCAGTCACAACCCCTATGTACATCCCAATGACAGGATCTACTGGATCTCTGTGTTACAGGCAAACACCTGTGGCTGGGTAATACTTTTCTATTTAAGCAGAATTGGTGGGCTATGCTTACAGGTTATACACATGATATTGCGGAGCTAATTACTTTCTTTTTCCTGAGAAATGAGCTGGAGAAGAAGTAGGTCAGTTTCTTTAACTGGTAGTTAATGAAACAATTTGTTCATTTGTTCACCATCAAGCCCAAAGAAAAGTGCAGTGGCTTACCATTGTTCAGTATTTTATTTCAGTGGGGGCCAATCTTTTTGGCAGGCATGCCACAAGTTAGCCCTGAAACTTTCCCAAGTGCCGCTCCAATCTGTTCCTCCTGCCTGATCTGTTGCTCTGCTTTCTATTCCCTTTTTGATTCACTGCTTTGCTTTCTGCTTCCTGCCCTATCTTCTGCTGTGCTGCCTGTCCCATTCCCAGTCTGCCATGTGCCACACACAGATGCTGCAGGTTAGCCACTCCTGTTCTATTCTATCACTCTAAGCTCAGAGGCAATTTATATAATTTTTTACAGCTGCGCAAAGCAGTATGGGAAAGAAGCCACGGTCCTGTCCATGCTCAGCCAAAAGTAACTGTAACAAATTGTTGGCTGAAATACTGTTCATGTGCAACACTGCCATCGTCCACTCTGCTTTCTCAAGTGGACACTCCAGAAAAAATATTTGTAATTTGAAGGCCAATGAGAAGTAAGGCTAGTGCAAGAGGAGCACACCAGAAATTAAAACTGATCAAAGAACTTGTAAATTATTTATGATTATTTAACAGTTTTGGTCCACTATGGCTGTATTTGTGCATACAACCTCTGTGTAACTGTGTGACTTGAAAAGCAGTCCAGAAGTTTTAACTGAACACATGAATTCCTAGTTGAATTTGTGCTTTTAATCCATCTGTCATATCAACCAGCACTGCTTGCATGATGAAGGGCAAGGGGGCTAGGAAGGGGTCTATGCTATGGTAACCTTATCAACAGCACAGATTTTGTACAAAACATTCTCACTATTGTTAAGCCCACTTCAGCTAAACCAGAGTTACCAATACTAAAGCAGGAGAGCAGTCTACCACAGGCTTCCCATCAGTGATTCGCTGCACTGTCAGTCAGGCTCCACTTTTATGAGCAGATTTAATTGACAAGTTGCTAAATACAGTACTATGGCAATATGCCTACCCTGGAGCTCCCTATATTGCTTCCATGGATGCTGCTGAACTAATAGAAAAGAGCAGTGGGAAACTCTAGTGACCATTTTTAAAGCTCATTTGCCAATCATCTAATCAGGACACAACAACTGTTTTCTTGACATGCTCACAGAATGGTTAAACACACATAATACAATTGCAATTAATGAAACTAGTTGGTGAATATTTTGTAAAGCTAGAAGCTTATAAAATTTACTGGATTTAATATTTGACACATACTACTGGGCCAGCTGTACTGAAAAAAATGTGCGTGTGCACTGCCACGATGCATAGGAAAAACCCTCTGGAGCAGTCCAGCATATAGACTGTCAAACCAAGAAGAAATAAAGGTCTGTTGTTAATTGAGACAAATGGTCAGCAGCTGCAAAATAGTTTCCACAAGAAACGGAGCAAAACCGTCTCAGCTCTAGATAAAAACATTTTACAATTTTCTGATGCTTTTTCCAGGGCCAAAATATATTTCTCCTTCCATATAACCTGCATTCCTATTAACTCTTAATTCAACACTACAAACTAGTAGAAAACAACCTGAGGTTTTAGAAAACAATCCTATTTCTATCCAGATTTCCAGTATGTCACTTCAGCTCACTGGTGCAGATATATCATTATAGAAGGTTCAGTGAGCTCAGAAGTGAAACTAAATGTTTTGATTATACACTCTTTAAAGAATATGATTATATTGATCTACATGCATTACTTTTCAGCCTACAATACTTCCTTGATTGTAGTGTGTACATGATCATTTTAAATAAATGGAGGCAGTCTAGCATTACATTCAAGAATACCTGCAATTCCTATTTTAATACTAATGCGTGCTCCCTAGCAAAGTAATTTTTGTGTGTGCATGACTATAATATATTACACTCTTTGGTACTTTCTTACGCTGAAAACATTTGGTTTTTAAGAGTTTAGCTTCAAAACATTCTTAGAAAGCAGAGCATCATACTAGCCAGAATCTTTAGGTTTACTGGGCCAAATGCATATCTAACAACGCAGGAGAATTTAAATGGCTGTCCTCTGAATCAAACTAGACCTTTTCTTTCTGAGGGATTAATTCCCTGATATTCTACCAATAGAGAACAGCTCCAATTTCTGCTGTTGGCTTTATAAAAGTCTGTTGTCAGAGACTGCCAGTGAGGTGGACTGAGTCACATGCTCCCTTCCAGACTACTGTTCTTCCTGGTGGCTGTTTCAGTACAGGGTCTTGTTTCAGGTTCTGTACCAGTGTCTACTACTACAAAACTTGGATCCAATCCAGCCCTCTGTTATTAAAACTCCCTATAGAAAGCTGAAGATTAGTTTGCAAGGCATACTGAGCCAAATTCATACCAGGTGGAACTTTACTTAAGTCATAAATTTGGCTTACAGACCAGGAGAAGGTTAAATTTCTATTGGATTAGTGGACATTAGAATATCCTTAATCACCCTTTTCAGTCAGAAAAAGGTGTAATTCAATGTCACACACTTTACAGTGCAAAAGGATCACCTTTTTAACTGTGCAAAAAAGATTGGCATTGATTTAATAGCTACAGAGAGTCTTGAGCTATAAACATCAAATGTAGATCTGGATATGGATTGGATACTAATGTCTTCCGTTTGAATGTGTGGAATCTGTCTTCTGGTTCAGGCACACTGCACATTGTAACTCATGCAAAACTCATTGTACCTAAAACAAACAAACAAACAAACAAACCTCAACACTTCCCCTCAACCCCCCAAAAAACCAACCAAGCAAACAAAAAAACCTCCCAAAACAAAAAAAACCTACTGTGTGAAATTGCTTCCTTTTCTGAACAGTCAAAAATCTGACAAAATTCTGATTTTTCCATATAAAATAGCCAGGGGCAGAGTACCAGAAAGAAGAGGAGAAGGATTTTGAGACAATTGAAATAACAACTAAGATTCAGAGAAACTTAAACAGAAATTTATGCTTAAATGAAACTTAAAAAATTATTGTCAAAATGCTGACCATTTGTGGAAGTTCACCTATAGCAGTGTGACACAGGTATATTTCTTTATATCCATGTGTATTAGATGGTATTGAAGGAAACCTCTCAGATTCTTAGCTGGTGGGTCTTGCTTTCCTGTGTGAGATCAAATTGATTGTCAGATTTTAAAGGAATTTTCCATCAGATCAGATTGACAAGCCCCCAGTTGCTGCAGCCCCAGATGCAGCATTGTCTGCCTGCCCTACATCAGCAGCAGCAGCAGCAGCAAGACCACAAAAAGGTCAGAATGTTTTTATGCTATGGAATCCTGTGGGAAATTTCTGGGTTTATCTTGTGTATCATGTGTAGGTGTTTGCACATCCAACAGTACTAATGTTCAGGACTCCGCTTACCCTTTATAAGGTATAAGGCCACCGCATGGTGCTACGATTTCCCTGGTTGAGAATCACTGGCTGTGTCTACATGAGATGCTGACTGTGCAGTAGCTCATTACTACTGTGCAGTAGTATCACATGGCAGGAAATGTGATATGCTACTGTGTAGTAGTAATGAGCTACTGTGCAGTCAGTGTCACCTAAAAGCCATTTGGTGATCCTGCTGCTCAGTAATTGTGGTTATTGTGCAGTCATTTAGTACTTGTCTATACAGCCATTTTATATAAGTACTAAATGACTGCTCAGTAATGATTCTGCTGTCAGCTTCTCAGGTAGATGTGGCCACTGTATTAGATAGTGCCACTACCCCATCTGACATGAAAAAAATGGTACAAACATCATTAAGAAATTCTATGAAGCTTCATTGACTTTAGCACATGACTTCTGATAGGAATGAAGAGTACTAGGCTACTTCACCAACTCCATATGATGTAAGCTAGATTAAGTTGCACACAAGATTTAGTAGTGGTTAGCAATAACTTTGAGCCACCACATTTATACCTTTACTGTTCTAACCACCCTTAACCTTTCTCCAATTTTGCAGTGGTTTCCTAAGCCTCCAAAGTTGTAACCTAAAGGAGAAGGCCACAGACAAAGACATAAAGATTAAACTAAAGGGACAGCTACCTTATTAGTATTGCACCTCCTAAGGAAGGAGTCAGAAATCCCTTTCTAATCACCTTTTTCTCAAGGAATTATATAACTCAGGCATGGTGAAATAGTTTGACTTTGTTTAAAATGTTACCTAAGCCAAATCAAATATCATTTATACAATATAAATATCCGGATAATGCTAACATCATTCAACTTTAAAACACCAATTTCCTATATTACAGACAATAGCGGCATGTGATGTGCACCTAGCAATTTTAGACCTTGGCTTTATATTGTGGATGCATAAGTATGCCCACATCAATTGAAAATGCACAGAATAGTTATGCTTGTGTGTGTGTGTGCACGAGAGGAAGAGTACATGGGTGCGAGGTGCTCATCCAGAGTGGGTGTGCATATGTAACTATGTATGTACTAGCCAAGTGCCCATCAAGAATAATAATTGTCCATCAAGGAGGGTAGGGGGCTGGGATGGAGTGCTGCCACCTAATGCCCCATGCCGCCACTGTTCTGCCTCTTGCAGGGAGCAGAGTGGGGGAGCTAAGGCCAGGACTGCTGGCCTCAGCTCCCCCACCCTCTGTCTGGTCCTCATTGCAGCTTCGGAATCATGGCGGTGCTCCCCCACACTTGAAACACCTGACTGTTTCCATCAGCCAATCAGAGTGCAAATAAAGCATTACAGACAGATGGATGTAAGCATTTATAATGTTAGAATTTGGCCAGTGTGTAACCTACTGTGTGCGCTCAGTGTTTGTGTCTTTGCTTAAAAATTTCTGCTGCAGGGAAAGTAAATAACTATCTATACTGAGGTGGCAAAACTGATACTCATGTGAACAGAAGCCCACTTTCTGCTACACAAAAAGAAACAGAATCCTATTGCTAGTGTGTATGCACTATGTGTGGTGTTACCTGTACTTACCACTTGCAACAAAGGCCCTTTGCTTAGCATCTCTTCTTCCTATTTTGGGAAGCTATCAGGGTGCTCTGGACATTGTTCCTTCAGTATGTTGCTAAAGATAATTTAAAGAAACATTCTGGGTTCAATTTCTTGGTCATTTTCAACAGACTTGTTTTATTTAGGAAACTCTTCCTTTTTCCTCCAAAGCAAAAGGAAAATGTTATCCATGACTTTCTCTTGATTTGTGCGCTATGTTCCAGTTACCACACAGAGCTTCCCGAATCTCCACAGCACTCACAGCTAGAATCTGTTGAAATGACTCATCCCATGTGCATGCTCCAGCCACCTATGCTGTGGTTTCTACACTGACATCAGTGTCAGACCAAATGGGAGGGAAAGTCTGAAACTTCTGGGTAGAAATGTTCAGTGAGGAAACCGACACAGCAGCGAAAGCAAGTATAATGTGGCAGTGGCAACCCCTTGCTTGAAAGTAGGTTCAAGAGGCATGGAGAGTGTGTTGGAAGGGAAAAGTGGACTTTGATTTTAGTGGTGGCAGGAGAAAATATTATTTGAGGGGGGTTGGGAGTGTGGGGCGCAGTGAAGAGCCATCCCTTCCTTCCTCCCTCTCACAGGGCTGTTGCGGGGCTGTTGCGTGGCAGGGGCGCTGGGTATGGCACTGCAGTGGTGGGGCATGGTGGTGGCACTGGAACAGTAGAGCTGCATTTGGGGGAGGGGGAACTAAGCCCTGTTAGCCCCAGCTTTCTGCCACTTATGTATCGTACCTTGTGCAATTCTGGTTTTACTCCCTTCATTTTCTAGCATTTATGTCCTGGAACATCCACAAACATTTCTCCACTGAGTATGCCAGAGTTGACCCCTTTTTTTTTTCTTACACCACAAAAGAATATGACTTCTGAACAGCTGCATACCACTGACTGTTACTTCCACTGACCCAGCTTTGAAACAGGGTCCTGGTGAAGGATGGTGCAAGTTCGTTGCTTAAGTTTGTTGCTTCTTGCCCTAGGAGCCACAGAAGACTACTTTTCCCCCACAAGCATCTGGTATTTTAAAGTCCCTCTTCATTTTCTTTGAGGGTTAGAATGTGAGGGGAAATAAATAAATGAATAATTGCGGTCCGCATACAAGTTGAA
Source organism: Caiman crocodilus (assembly GCA_030014935.1). Classification (NCBI taxonomy): domain Eukaryota; kingdom Metazoa; phylum Chordata; order Crocodylia; family Alligatoridae; genus Caiman; species Caiman crocodilus. The sequence continues at coordinate 88,042,315 of JAGPOW010003642.1, read as the reverse complement.
ATAGAAATATAGTTACTGGAATGAGACGGATGGTATGTGCTAGGCTGGGGTATCCTCTGGAGGAGCACTCGATCTGCTACGTTCTTGGAGCAAAGAATAGTATTAATTTGTCTGCAGTCACAAGCAAAAGAAAATAAGCACTGCCATGCTCCAGAAAGGTACACTGGGTGCAGATGGAAGTGCAGCTCCCTGCTATAACTCAGATCACTTTGCAGGAAATGTTCAGAGCTACGACAGCCCCCTGGAACATACAGAAGTTCACTGTTGGTTCCAGGGGGAGGGGAGTCTAGCTGTTGGCTGAAGACATCCTCTGTACCAGCCTGCCCCTGTTTCAAAATGGGAGAGGAGGAAGGAAGCAGAGAGAATTTGTTCTAGGGGTTCCTCAGCCAGCACTGGAGGGTAGGGTGGGTGAATTGGGGTCCCCCTCACCTTAGGGAAGCTCCAGTACACCTGCCCCATCCTCCAGTAGGGGCTGAAAAGCCCAAGACCAAACTCTCTCCATTTCCTTTCCCTGCTCCCAATCTGAAAGCAGCTGGAGGCTGGGAGGCAGCTCAGACAAAAAGTTACAGAAGATAGTCTGTTTTGAAATATCTTCATCTGAAACCTCATGCAATGAGGGGTCAGATTTTCACCCAATTGGCCACTTTTGAAGTTGCCTGCAGCCATGCATTTATTTGTATTTTGTCATGGCCAAAAATTGCTTTCTGTGGCCAGATCAAGCAAAAATTGGCACTTCTGTTTGTACTCATTGTGACTTCTTTCATTGGATGTTCTCTCATCCAATGACAAAACTCACTGAACAACATGTGACAAGAGACTGGCTACTGAAATGGACTTTTGTCCTCCACTAGAAATCAAATGAGAAACTCAGGATGAAATTCTAAAGTTGCAAAATCAGAACAGAAATAACAAAGGAAATTAAATAATCTTTTTTACACTAGGTTCTGAAATCTCTTTGTCAAATGACACAGAAGTCAGAATCAAGGTGATTATGTGACATATTTTGGTTTCAATGAATCAGCAAAATTTCAACCTGTATGCATGTGTACACACGACTTCTCCCAGCTAGCTCCAGTTAAGGCAGTATTTGGCATATATCATTCAAATGCAGTAATTCATGCATCTTGGGTTTATAGATTTAGGATCTTCTGTCTGGAGTCTGTATATTTTACCATACTGGGTATCACTGGCAATGCACAGGAGGTGCACATGCACCCCCTGAGTGTGGTGGTGCACACCCTGCTAAAACTAGGCACTGCCAAAACTGCTGGTGGCACCCGAGGGCAGTTGCCACTTGCCATCCCTGCCCACTTTCCACTGACACTGCCGATAGCATCTGTGGGCAGTCTGCGATTGCTGCTGGCTGTTGTTCACACTGCAAGCAATGTCTGCGGGCAGTTGCCAACTGCTGGTCAGTGCTTGTCACCCCCTGCCCCGCACCACTGACATTACCACAGCTGCCTGCAGAAGCGCCCCACTTGCTGCTGCCATGCTCCTGCCACTGACAGAGATGCTGCCATTTGCAGGAGCTCACTGTGCCCACTCCAGCCTCCAAAGGCATGCAGCCTTCATGCTGGAGACTCTTATATAACACCTACTGTAGTTAAAAACATAGTTTCCATTAACAATTCTGATTACCATGGTTTAATAGGTGAAGTGTTTCCAATCACATTGGAGTGAAATTGCATAAACCATGGAATTTCAGATGTAACATTTTCTTTGTAAATAATTTAATTGATTTATTTTGAGTTGCACATAAAAAGACCTACAGGACTTTAATTATTATGAATATTGTTTTTAGTTTACTCAGATCTTATTTTTTTTATACTCGTTTTTATTCCATTCTTGTTTGAAAAAAAAATTAGTTGAAATTCTTGGGTAAAAAAAAAATGTTGCTTTATCATTTAGCATAGATTGGCAATGATATTATTAAATACTCAGAGATGATAATTTTTGCAGATATTAATTTCTGGGGAAAAAAACCAACTATTGTGGATCAAAAATATACTCTAGCTTAGTTGCCCAATAGGCCAATGTGGCTAAGGCATGCCAGTTTCTGTAGCCAGTGGCCTATGTGGCCACTATACTTAATAGATGGTCTTAATGAAAAGGAATTTTACTGTAATCCTGTATTATTCATATGGGTTTGTTATAACATGATTAACATCTCAACAATGAACCCGCCAACTGAAATTAACACTTTTTGAATTGTTATGACTAAAAATGAATGAAATTGTAATCTAAACTTTAGGAAAATCTGACGCAAATGCTATCATTCAGCTTGTGCCCATAATCAGCATCTGACTCTTGCCTGTCATGTCCTGATAACCAGAAATGGTTTCTCTCTCTCATTGCTCCATCTCCTCTATACCCATTTCTCAATTTACTTTCTTCAAGGTATATTAAACCAGATTCTTCTTTCATTTACACAAACTATACGCTGATAAGAGTTCTCTGAGTTCAAATGTTTAAAATTGCTGACGTACAGCAGTGTCAGTGAAAGGCGTATTGTACATTTCAAACATGTCTGGACTGATCCTCCATTCCACTGCAGCAGCTTTATACCAGTTTAAAGGCTAAGCATTTTTTCATTACTCTTAAAAGCATAATAGGATTATCATTACAACACCTCAATGGCAGTGTCCCACACCCTTGACTTTCCTGTCTAATACAAATGTTTTCTTTGTCGTCATCATCATATGATCCTAAGCAGCACATGGTCATCTGAATTAGCGGTCATCTGAAATCCCACTTGCTGGTCTTTGCTCTGTAACTTCTCTGAAAAACAAAGGATTCTTTGGAATCAACAGAAACTCTGGAGGAGTGGCTGTTATGCTGTGTGCAGCTTTGGTCCCTGATTCAATTTGGTGGAGATTCGGCCTGATTTGGTGGCCAAAGCTCCAAATTCAAATTGAATCAGGAGATCATTTAATCTCTCTGAATTGAATTGGACTCCTTCGAATTGATCTGGAGAGATTCAGAAAGATTTTGCAATTTGGATATAGACACAGCTTAAAACGTTTTTTCTATGCACCTCAAGGTAGCAGGTGGCTCATGAATGCTGCAATGGTAGGGCATATGGAGCATCCAACAGGAGCATAGGGGGCTCCCCAGTGTACTTAGCAGCAGACCTAGAAGTGGACTTCCCCCCCCCACTCCACTCTTGTGGGATGCTCCATCCATCCCAGCATCTCGGTATTCACAAGCTGTGCTGGTACCTCAAGGTATGTAGAAAAAACATATAAAACTGTGTCTATGGCCAAATCACTGATTCTGTCCAGCAGCATTGAATCTTTAGATTCGAATCCAACTGGGAACAGTGATCTGAATCAATTAATCATATCACTGTCCCCAATTTGGGCTGTATCTGAATCAAATACAGGCTGTTTTGCACACTCCTAGTGTCTATATCTTATTATTTGTAAAGGGTTTTTACAAAACTACAAGAAATAGACCTTAGAAGCAGTACCATTGCTGAAAAAAATACATAAAAATAATCTATATCACTATACATGGATGGCTAAAGGACTTTCATATGTGATCAAGGATATCTGGCCCTAACTTTGTAAAACACTGTTAAGGTTTTGACTTGCCCAAAGAAAAGCTGAGAAAATTTAGCTGAGCATACCACTTACTCTATCAGACTCAGTAGGAAACCAGTGTAGAGCAAACTAAGCAACCAATGACACACACTTTAATAAAGTAAATTGAAAAATCTACAGCTTGACCCTCTTAGATGAGGACAAAAGAATATCTGGAGTCTTCTGTCAGAGCTAATAGATTTGGTCAGCATTAGCATTTTGCATTCTCTATAACTGCATACCTCATATATATGTGTTCTTTTATTAGAATGTGAATGATTTAATATGCAATTTAGGCACATACAAGGATGTCTCTGATGGTACTGGCTATTTCAAAATAAAACTATTCAGTGTGCAATGACTGAAAAACTATGCAACGGCAGGGAACACCTATGATGGCATTGTCAAATGCACCATTTGAAAATCCTTTACAACTGTGTAGAGAAGTGACATGGTCCAGTAAATGATCATTGTGTACAAAATGGTTTTATTTAAAAATTGCCATAAATTTCTGAAACACTCTTGTATATGTGTTAGTAACAAGTTATAAACTTCCAAAGGGCCTCTGTATAATTGCTTTTCTTTTATAGTCAAATTTATAAATGTAGATCTGTTCTGAAATTGAACATTTTTTTGAATTGTACTTTAGGATGAAGATGAATACTGAATTTAAAAAATAAATAAAATGTAGTGGCTTAAATTCACATGTAATAACAGGCTTCTCTGATGGAATCATGCCTTTACTGAAGTGTCTACTAATTTCTATGGTGCGTGAATAAACAGAAGCCATACAGCATATGGCCCTAGAATCTCAGGAAGGCTGTTTCTTCATGAAAACATTGTTTGCTATATATATATATTCTGTCTGATTTACCTTAAAAACAAAATAATTTCACACTTCCTTACCAAATCTACATTTTTATCTGCCTATACTCTACGGTTTATTTCAGTTTATTTCTTCAAGCTTCAGTATTTTTTTACCAACAACATTCATGTTTGCCATTTTCCCATCCAGTTCAATATGAACCATATTGAATATATGAACCAATATATATTCAATATGGTTCATATTGAACTGGATGGAAAAATGGCAAACATGAATATTGTTGGCAAAAAATAATGAAGCTTGAGGAAATAAAACTGAAATAAACCATAGAATATAGGCAAATAAAAATGTAGATTTGGTAAGGAAGTGTGAAATTATTTTGTATTTAAGGTAAATCAGACATAGAATCATAGAAAAGGAGGATTGTAAGGGATCTCAGGAGGCATCCAGTCCAACCCCCTCCTCAAAGCAGGTCCATCCCCAACAGGATCATCCTAGCCAAAGTGTTTTCTAGTCAGCTCTTGAAAACATCTAAGGATGGAAATTCCACAACCTTTCTGGGTAACCAGTTCCTGTGTTTTACTACCTTTAGATTCATAGATGTAGCGTCAGAAGGGACCTAAGTAGTTCTTGGGTCCGACCCCCTGCCCTGGGCAGGAGTGACTACTGGGCTCATATAACCCCAGCTAGGTCATTGTCAAGCCTCCTCTTAAAGACCCCCAAAGTAGGAGCCAGCACCACTTCCCTTGGAAGTTGACTCCAGATCCTAGCTGCCTTGACTGTGAAAGAGTGTCTTCTAATGCTTGAACCTACTCTCAAACAACTTATGGCCGTTGTTCCTTGTTACTCCAGGAGGTGCGCGAATGAACAGGTCTCTCCCATTCCCCGCTGGTCCCCCCTGGTAAATTTGTAGATGGTCACCAAGTCTCCTCTCAGCCTTCTCTTGTGAAGGCTGAACAGGTTCAGGTCCTGTAGCCTCTCCTCATAGGGTCTGCCCTGCTGTTCCCGGATCATACAAGTAGCCGTTCTCTGGGTCTTCTCGATGCTGGCCACATCTCTTCTAAACTGCAGTGCCCAGAACTGGATGCAATACTCCAACTGTGGCATGACCAGTGTTGCATAGAGGGGGAGGATCACCTCCTTGGCCCTGCTTTTGATGCATCTGTGGATGCATGACAAGATGTGGTTGGCCTTCCTGACTGTGTCCTTACACTGGCAGTCCATGGTCATTTTGGAATTGAAAATGACTCCAACATCTCTTTCTGCCACCATACTTTTGAGAAGGCCTACAGGTATGCTGCTGGTTCTTACTGCCCAAGTGCAGTACCCTGCACTTGTCAGTATTGAATCCCATCCTATTCTTATTTGCCCACCCCTGTAACCTGTCCAGGTCCAGCTGTATCCTGTCCCTCTCTTTTAGCATTCCCATCTTGCCCCAGATCTTGGTGTTGTCAGCAAATTTGAACAGGGTGCTTTTTACCCCCTCATCCAAGTCACTAATAAAGAGATTAAACAGTGCGGGCCCAAGGATTGAGCCTTGAGGGACCCCGCTGCCCACATCCCTCCAGGTCAAATATGACGCATCCAACCACGACTCTCTGGATGCAGTCCCTCAGCCAATTTGCGACTCATCAGACTGTGTAGGCATTGTGGAGTAAAAATATATATATATGAATGCCTTAAATTTTGATTATTTGAGTTATAAGATAACCTAATCACTTTGTGAAGAATTGCTGGCTCAGTAC
>JAGPOW010003642.1:88007977-88036063 GCA_030014935.1 Caiman crocodilus | reverse complement strand
CCGTGGCCTTGAAAGATAGCAAAAGCATGTACAACCCTGATCTCCAGGTGCAAGAAGCAGGTTTGTGAACTAACCTTGTCTCCCCCATAAGTTCCCATCCTCATTAAAGCAAACAAATGATGAAGTAATGGTATAACGGCTTTTCATGCTAATTTCTCTATATGATCACGTGAGTTGTAAGCGACTGTTAAAAAGTATATAAGCCTCCTGATTTTTTCTCTTGGGGGGGCCCCTTTCCAAGTGCTTGGGAAATCCATGTCACTTTGAAATCCCCCCCTACAGCTGTAGTTTCTTTTGAATAAAAGCTTCTGCTGACCTGACCCAAAAGTACTCTGCGTGTGTTTCCACGACAGCATCATGCCACAGTTGCATAGCTTTTTAATGAGAATGGGGTGGAGACAGTGTCAAAGGCCTTCCTGAAGTCCAGAAAGACTACATTCACCCCAACATATGTGTCCAATGATCGTAGAAGGCAATCAGGTTGGTCTGACAGGACCTCCCCCTAATGAACCCATGCTCGTTGCCCCGAGCATCATCCCCCCTGCCGTTCCTTCCCAGATGTGCTCCTGGATAATCTTCTCAAAGAGCTTCCCCAGGATCCAAGTAAAACTAATGGGCCTATAGTTGCCTGGGTCCTCCCTCCTCCCTTTTTTGAAAATGGGGACCATATTGATCCTCTTCCAGTAATCTGGCCAGAGCACCATGGGTGCTCATAAAGCCATGCCAGGGGCCCCTCAATAACCCCTGGCAATTCCCTCAGCACCCTGGGGTGGAGAGCATCTGGACCTGCTGTTTTGAATATGTCCAGCCCCTCCAAAAGTTCCCTAACTTAGTCCTCCCTGACCCTAGGTCTGTCAGAGTCATTCCTGAGTCCATCCTGAATCAGGGAGTCCTGGTTCCTGCACAAAAAAATGGAGGCAAAGAAACTGTTAAAAAGGTCTGCCTTTTCCTCTGGTGCAACCACCAGATTGCCTAGCATATCCTACAGGGGCCCCATGTTACCTGGTGCTTTCTTCATACTCCCTATGTATTTAAAAAAGGACTTTTTGTTGTCCTTGATCTTTGATGCTAGCCCTAGTTCCATATCTGCCTTAGCTTTCCTAGCAGCCCCCTGCAAGCCTGAGCGATAGAGGTACACTCCTCTTTGGTGATAGCTCTTCCCTTCCACTGGGTGTATGCCTCTTTTTTGGCTTTCAGGCATTCCTAAATGACTTTGGTGAGCCAGGGGGGCTTTTGAGCACTCTTGCCCCCTTTGATTCTCATTGGAACTGTCACCCCTTGGGCACAGAGGATCGTCTCCTTAAGGAATAACCACTCATTTTGGGCACCTGGTTCCCCAATTCTCCAGGACCCCAGTGCCTCTCCTACCAATCTCCTCAACTTGTTGAAGTTGGCCCTTTTGAAGTCAAGGGCTGCTGCCTTATTGCAGGCCCTTGACATCCTGCGCTGTATGGTGAATTCCAATAGGCGATGATCACTGTCACCCAGGTGGCCAAGAACCTGGAATCCCCTCACCAGGTTATTGCCTGTGGCCAGAACTAGGTCCAGGAGGACATTCCTCCTGGTGGGGCTGTGCACCTCCTGAGTTAAGTGGTGATCCTGTATCTCAGCAAGGAACTTTCGTGAGTGGTCCGACCTGGCTGACTGCTCCTCCTAGAAGGTGTCTGGGTAATTTAGATCACCCATGATGACTACATCCCTTGCCTTAAGTACCTCTACAAGCTGGCCAGAGAATTCACGGTCCACCTCTTCCCCTTGGTTGGGTGGTCTGTAGTAAACCCCCCCATTAAGTCACTTTCCCCATGACCCCCCTGTATTCTGACCCAGAGCACTTCAGCCTGGGCCTCCTCTGCCCTCATCCTGATGGTTGAGGATGTGTATTGCTCCTTGATATAGAGCACCACACTCTGACCTTTCCTCCCCGTTCTATCCCACCTGTATAGTCTGTAGCCCCTAATGTTTGTAGCCTTCAAGTAAGGAAGTTTTTCCTAATATCTAACCTAAACTTCTCTTGTTGCAACTTGAGACCATTGCTCCTTGTTCTGTCATCTGCCACCATTGAGATCAGTCTAGCTCAGGGGTGGGCAATTCTTTTGGGTGGAGGGCCACTTACTGAGTTTTGGCAAGCCATCAAGGGCCTCATGACAGACAGCTAGGAGCAGATAAATTTAATTCTCTAAATGTTTTAGGGGCCTCATGGGCCAGATTGAATGGCCTGGCAAGCTGCACCTGGACTGCGGGCCACATTTTGCCCACCCCTGGTCTAGCTCCATCCTTTTTAGAACCACCCTTCAGGTAGTTGGAGGCTGCTATTAAATTGCCTCAGTCTTCTATTTTCCACATTAAATAAGCCCAGTTTCCCCAGCCTCTCCTTAGAAGTCATGTGCCTCAGTCCCCTCACCATTTTTGTTGCTTCCGCTGGCCTCTCCAATTTATGCACATCTTTTTTGTAGTGAGGGATGCAAAACTGAACAGAGTACTCCAGATGTGGCCTCACCAGTGCTGAATAGAGGGAAATGATCACTTCCCTTGATCTGCTGGCAACACTCCTATAAATGTAGCCCAGTATACCATTAGTCTTCTTGGTAACAAGGTCACATGGTTGGCTCATATTCAGCTTATTGTGTACTGTAACCCCTAGGTCCTTTTCTGTAGAGCTGCTGTCCAGCCAGTCATCCCACAGCCTGTACCAGTGCATGGATTTGTTCCCTCCTAAGTGCAGGACTTTGCACTTGTCATTATTTCAATTTCTTTTAGTCCAATCCTTCAATTTGTCTAGATTAGTTTGAATCCTAAACTTACTCTACAGCATATCTACTACTCCTCCCCAGCTTAGTGTCATCTGCAACCCTGCTGAGGATGCACTCAATGCCATCTTCCAGGTCACTGATGAAAATATTGAGCAAAACTGGCCCTGGACTGACTCCTGAGGTACTCCACTAGTATTGAGCTATTGACTACTACCCTCTGAGATGGATAATCCAGCCAGTTTTCTATCCACTTTACAGTCCATTTATCAAACCTGTACTTCCTTAGCTTGTCTGCAAGAATGTTGTGGGAGATGGTATCAAAAGCCTTGCTAAAATCTAAGTATATCACATCCAGTGGTCTCCCCGCATCCATAGAGTCAGCCATCTCATCACAGAAGGCAATCAGGTTTGTCAAGCATAAAATATCATAGATGTCAAGGATGTGACTTGTCCTTGGTGAATCAATGCTGATTGTTCCTAATCACCTTCTTCTCCTTCAAGTGCTTAGAAATAGATTCCCAGAGGACCTGCGCCATGATTTTTCCAGGGAGAGGTGAGGCTGACTAGTCTGTAGTTCCTTTGATCCTTCTTTTCCCCTTTCTTAAATATGGGCACTATATTTGCCCTTTTCCAGTTGTCTGGAACTTCTTCTGATCATCATGAGTTTTCAGAGAGAAGAGCCACTGGATCTGCAATCACATCAGCCAACTACCTGAGCACCCTCGAGAGCATCCCATCTGGCCCTGTGGATATGTATATGCTCACCTTTTCTAAATAGTTCCTGACTTGTTCTTTTGCCACAGTTACCTGCTCACCTTCTCCTTAAAATTGTGTGGCCACATGCAGTAGTTTGGGAGCTGACCTTGCCTGTGAAGACTGGTAAAAAAGGCATTGAGCACTTCAGCCTTTTCTGCCTCCTCTGTCACTAGGTTGCCTCCCCCATTCAGTAAGGGATCCACACTTCAAAAAGATTTAAAAAAACTCTTGTTAATACATAAATAGATTGTCCATTGCAAATGTGATGGATGCTGGATCCTGCAAAGTGTGGACTCCTCTGTTCTGGACTAAGAAAAAAACCTTAACTTTAAACATGTCCCATTGGAACATGAGTTGAATGCCTCAAATTAAGCACATGTTTACATACATTTGAGCACATGCTCAGATACATTTTTGAATCAGGATCAGGAAATGCCACCACATGGATTAAAAAAAAAATAGCACATAAGGGCCCTTTGCAGAAGCTGGGCAAAACAATAAAACCTATAGCAAATTCACTGAAAAGAAAAGGTCAGTGAGTCATAGGATAGTCTTTGCTGTTCATTTGTTTCATATGATATAGCCTATAAGTTTGAGGAAACAGTTTAGGGGTATAGGGTGTAGCCATGTTGGTCTAAGTCTGCCTAGGAAGCAGTTCAGGTATTTAAAATAATTTCTGCTTTTGGTATTAGAGGTTTTCACATCATATTGTAAACTTCTGTGTACCCATGCTGTACTTTGAAATATTAGAGCAAGGGTAGGCAGTTATTTTGTGAGGGCCACTTAAGAAGTTGACTGAGTTCTTAGGAGCTGGAGGATGTGTGTGTGTGTGGGGTGGGGGGTGCTGACTCTGCTCCCTGTCACAGCTGTTTTCACCACTCAGTGTGGTAGTGGGAGAGAGATGGGGTAGTCTAGGGAGATACCAATTTATTCTATCTGACCCCAGACCCATCCACCCTGTACCCACCACCAGGGGAGAGTGGATGAGTGGCTGGGGTCTCTATGGACACTGGCCTGGGATTCCCGGGCATGGGCAAAGCACACTCAGCTGGGCAGATGGGATGGGGCTGTGGGTAGGCAAGAAGGATGTGCCAAGTGGTACAGGAAGGTGGGGCTGGGCCTAGGATCATAGGGGGGGTGACAGCATGGGCCTGGGGCCCAGGACCAGGCCAGGCCTTGAGTAGAGCCATGATCCACATCCCTGCAATAAGCTCCCTATCACATCTGCCAAGCTGAGCATGCTCTATCCACAGGGGTCCCAGACTGGGCTCCATGGAGACCCTGCCCACCCACCTGCCCCATCTGGCACCCCAGTGGTGGATGCAGAGTGGACAGGCCCAGGTTGCCCAGTCAGTGGGGCTAGGATTCAGCAGTGGTAGCGTGGCATGCTCCTGTTCCTGGGCTGCAGTGGTAGGGGCTGCCAGGAAGTCAAGTTTGGCTGCTGTGCCCCCACTGCCCAACTCCACGGACTGAAGCTCCTAGTTTGCCCAAGAGCTGTGTGTGGAGACAGGGTGGGCTTCACCAAGCATCACTTCCATGCCTGGGGGTGATGGGTCTGGCTGCCAATGCCACAATCCAGGCTACCCACTTCACTTTCATCAGGTGGGGCTGAGAGACTCACCAGGAAGCACTTGGCAAGCAGGATCTGGCCTCTGGGCCCTATTTTGTCCGCCCCTCTGTTACAGAGTCATAAATGTATTTGACTGATGAAATGTCTTGCATATTATCTAGGCCCTTGACTATGGTGATGCCATTCATTAACTGGTGATTTTGAAAAGAGTGTAGAATGTCAAGTAATTTAGAATTGCATCTGTACTGATGAGATGAGCAGACTTCATGAAAACACATTTTGTACCAAATCCCTAAAAAGTATTACTAGATATAAAATAAAAAGAAAATCACTGTGTTCATGTTTTCTTAACCTGAAATTTGCTCATAGCTTTCTCTTGCTTTTTAACAATGGATGAATTGTCATTCAAGTGATGGAGAGCAGAGTAAAACTATTAAGAGAGCAATTAAATGCTGGAGATCACAAGAGCTAAAAGTGTTGGTTTAAGCAATGTAATCAAATATAAGAGAACAGTTGCCAGCATACACAAAGAGAAATTCCTCAGCCATTTTTTGACCAATCTAACCTTCCTGGAACTTCTATATAGTACTCATTTAGATTGACCTAACTAGGGCTCTAAGTGTAAGGTTTGCACGTTGGTGGACTATGTTAGATTGAGTGCCATTTTTAACTCAGTCTAAACCCTGCTATCTTCCTTAAATGTCTGTACATACCCTGAGATATGTTCAGGTAAGTCTTCTTTTGCACATTAGAATATGATCTGACTACATCCATGTAGATATGCTGGGATATGGTTTTCTTACTGGAGAAATGGTCCAAAATCAATCAGATGAGATTCAACAAGGACAAGTGCAAAGTCCTGTATTTGGAACAGAATAATTGCATTCAAAAATACAGATTGGCAAATGACTGTCTAGGCTTCAGTACTTCAGATAAGGACCTGGGAGTTACTGTGGAATAAGTTGAATATGAACCAGAAGTGTGCTCTTGTGCAAAACAAGCTGACAGCATCCTGGGTTTTATTATTAGAAATGTTGCTTGCAAAACAAGAGAAATGATTCTTCTTCTTTACTCAGCACTGATGAGGCCACACCTGTAGTACTATTGTCTAGATCTGGACCCTACGTTTCAAGAAACATGTGGAAAGAATGGAAAGAGTTCAGTAGTGAGCAACAAAAATGATTAGGGACCTAGGAAATATAACTTATGAAAAAGGGTTGAAAGAACAAGGATGTTAAGTTTGGAGAAGAGAAGACTGAGGAGGGATCTGATAACAGTCATCAAATACCTGAAGGGTGATTCAGAAAGAAGAAGGAGATAGACAGATTCTGTGTGGCTGTAGGTGACAGGACTTGGGAGCAATGGTCTCAAACTGCAGTAGAAGGAAATTTAGTTTGGAGATTGAGAAGAACTTTATCACCATGTGAGTGGGATACTTTGGAACACGTTATGGAGAGAAGCTATGGCATCTCATTCACTTGCCTGGGATGGTTTAGTTAAATGATGATCCTGCGCTGAGCAGGGGGCTGGATTACATGACTTAACGAGTTTCCTTCCAGCACTTTTCCCTGTAATTCTAAACCCCATTTTGCATACTAGACATTTGTTAGACTACATGTCACTGTGCTGGCATTCTTATGTTCATTTATTTTACATCTTATATGAATTAGAAAACTTGCATCAGTGTAAATAAAAAAAAAGATTGATCTGTTGTGCAAACTCAAAATATGGAGACATTTAAACTGGTATTAAATGCACATAAAAAACTTACATTTGAATTCTGGCCTGAGGTTCAGCTCAATTCTTGTTTCAGTCTTGGGCTCCAGGCTGAAGCTGATCCTGAGCTGCTGCCTGCCCCAGGCTGGAATGGCTCATGTGATGGAGGAGGGAGCATGTATGATGGGGAGAATGGGGGAGACTGCACAGCCTGCCCCCCTGCCCCCTTTTGCAATTACTATCAGCTTCAACTCTGGCCCTGACTCTTCTGCTTAGCCAGGGCTGAGGCTGGGACTACTGTTGCTGCCTGCCCTGGAGCCAGAGCTACACAGAAGATAAGCAGTAAGGGGAGCAGGGAGTGGAGGGAGTAGGTGATAGGGGAAGCAGGAAAGGTAGTGGGGGTAGGCAGAGGAACAGAGGGGAGCAGGGTGGCACAAGCATGGCTGGGCCAAGGGTCTCTGGCCCCTCATCTTCTGCTCCCTGCTGCTGCTTCCCTCCATCACAGATTTGGGGGAGGGAGGAGGGAAAATGAATTTAAGCTGACCTTCCAATAATTTGATTCTATACATGGGAAATTATAACCAAATGTATAATTTCCCATGTATAGAATCTAATTATTAGGGGTCATCTTAAATCTGAAGTAATCTTAGTTTTGGGTAAATATCATAGTTACACTGGGGCAGATATCTCATGCAGGTGACACTTGACACCAAGCTCAGAAACAAGTACACTGTATAATTCCAACTCTTTCAATTGGTTAGTGTAATGTAGACTCTGGGTATCCTTATTCTTTATGCTTCCTTATAGATTGTACAGAAGTGACATCTTTCATAGTTCATTCCAGCTTCATTTGTCTATCCTTGTATCTTTTCTGTACCAGAAACACTGTTATCCCAAGTCTTCAGTGCTCCACCATTTGTTTTTTTCCCTGTTTTTCAGTATAGCTCCTTCAAGCTTGTTCAAGGTCTCAGTTGCCCAGGCAGACACATACTTGGGTGCTTTTGGCATCACACCGTCTCTGATAAGAAACTATAGATTCATAGATTGTTAGGGGCAGGAAGGGACCTTGGAAGGTCATTGGGTCCAACCCCCTATGCTAACTGGGGTCAGGTGACCCCAGCAAGGTGACTGTCCAGTCTCCTCTTGAAGATTTCCAGGGTAGGTGATTGCACCACTTCTGGAGGGAGCTTATTCCACAGTCTGGACACCCTAACTGTGAAGAAGTATTTCCTAGAGTTAAGCCTGAAATAATCTTCTAGGAGTTTGTGGCCATTACTCCTGGTTATCCCCAAGTGTGCCCTAGTGAACAGTTGTTCACTGAGCCCTTGATGTATTCCCCTGATGTAGTGGTAAGCTGCTACTAAGTCCCCTCTCAGCCTTCTCTTTTTTAGGCTCAAGAGACCCAAGTCTGTCAGCCTTTCCTCATATGACTTGCCTTGCAAGTCTCTGATCATATGGGTGGCTTTTCTCTGGACTCTCTCAAGCTTTTCCATGTCCTTGCTGAAGTGCAGGACCCAGAACTGGATGCAGTATTCCAGGTATGGTCTCATCAATGTCAAGTAAAATGGAAGACTCTCTTCCTTGGTTTTGTTTGAAATGCAACAGTTGACACATGCCAGAGTATTGTTTGCCCTGCTAGCTGCAGCATCACAGTGATGGCTCATGTTCATACTCTGAGCCAATGTCAGCTTCCAAGGAGGTGTACTGTTCCCTCACATAGAGAGCTACATCTCTCTTCCTCATACCTTCTTCCCTACTTAGTCCCTTCTGTGCAGGATGTAGGCATCTATGGCTACTTTCCAGTCATGTGAAAAGTCCCACCAGGTCTCCATGTCCCCTACTAGATTGTAATGCCCACTGGAGAGTAGGGGTGCTAGCTCCTTCTGCTCGTTTCCCATACTCCTGGCATTAGTGTACAGGCACCCAAGTCCTCCATTTGAGATCCTCGATTTCCTGTCACACTGAGGGAGGACAATTCCCTCAGGTCTTGCAAGAGTGGTTATCCTAGTGTCCCCAGCTTTGGAGCTTTCTTGTATGCCGGTCCCTGGGCATGCTTCAATCAGTCGGTGTTTCCTCATCTCCTGGTGAATCTTAGCTTAAAGTCCTATGTAGAAGATTGGCCATCCTGGCCAAGAACAGGGACTTACCCTCCATGTGAGGTGGATGCTGTCCCTTCCCAGGAGTCCTCTCTCCCTGAAGTGTGCGCTATGGTCAAAGAAGCTGAAGCCCTCTCAGTAGCACCACCGCCAGAGTTGTTGGTTTACTTCTTTAATGCATCCTGCCCTCCTAGGTCCATGGCCTGCAGCTGGGAGCACAGAGGAAAAGACTATCTGCATCCCCATCACTTTGAGCCCAGCCCCCAAAGTTCTGTAGTTACTCATGCCCTGGTCCAGATTCCTCCTGTACATGTAATTCTTGCCCATGAGGATGAGGTGCATGGGGTAGTGGTCAGAGGGCCAGACAAGCGTAGGGATCCTCTCTGCAACATCCTGGATAGCTTCCCCAGGGAGGCAGCAGACTTCATGGGCTAGGGGGTCCCAATGGGTCCCTCGGTGCCACACAGGAGGGAGTCCCCACTCCCCCATCCTGCATCTCCTCTTAGGAGTGGCAGCTGGCTGACTACCCACTTCCTTCTCCAGTGTCTCCATCAGAGCCTCCTCGTGCATAGTGAGGGGAACATACCTGTTGTGCAGTGCAAGGGGAGAAGCAGGTCTAGCCCTGCATGTCCAGGAGCCCGATCTGACCATCTTCCAGGTAGTTCTGGGTGGGTCTTTGCAGCCAGTCTTCTTGTTGGCCACCTTCTCCTCTATCTTCTGTTCTTCTTCTTCCTTCTTCTGGAAAAGGGCAGTATCCATTGATGTATTCTTTGTGGACCCTGATTGTGAGTAGCTGATGTACCTCTTTCTTGAGCACCCACATCCAGTCCTTCAGAGACTCCACTAGGGAGCACACACCACAGGTGGGGATGCTTTCATGCCCACCTGCCAGCTGCTGTGCTAAGCAGCCCTTACAGCCCAGAGTCGGGGCTCAGTCTGGGTAGAGACCTTAGTGGTGCCGGGAAGCCTGTAGGCATGACAACTCTCAACCATGGCCTTAGGCAATTCCATGCCCCTATCTGGTCCCAGCAGCTTCACTTCAGGCTCCAGGCTTCAGGCTCCTTGCTCAGTCCAGGCCCTTGGTGCCTTCTGCATGTCCCTCTGCATGAACTCCCATGCTCACTGCTGTACCCAAGGAGAGTCACACCTGTTTAGGAGCTTTGTTTGGAGGGCTCCCTTGGGCTTTAGCTAAGTAGGGACCCGGGTGGGGTGGGGAAGGTATTCCTCTCCCTAGTCCCAGTCAGCCAGCACATCCTGCCCTGCATGCACGTACACATGCACATTCACACCCTCTGAGCACCCGTGTACTTGCCCACCTTCTCCTTGGCCTGATTCCCTTAGCTCTTGGCTCTGTGTTGGATCAGTAATGTTCAGGAGGCATCCAGGTCATTGTTCCCAGGGGCATGGTGGGTGATTACTCATGCATCTCCACCGAGGAGCAGGCCTAAACTGCATGAACATGAGAATTCTCCTGTGAAGATTCGCTTTATTATTGGACCTTATGATATTTTTAAGTGTATATGTGTAAAGTGGAACTGTTTAGTTATAACAGCAATGTATGGTGATAAAGACTTTAATTACACACTCCCAAGGACATACGTACATGCACATGGTGCTCAGTATACGAAGAGAATTTGATCAGCACATGTGTTCCACAAAACATAGCGTAAGGAATTTATTTTTAATCATAAAGTAAAATATTCCAAAATTGTGTAACTGATTGGTAACTGATTGTAACTGATTGTGTAACTGATGGGTAACTATAGCAAAATAGGGAACATAAGGGAAACTGACATTAACTGTTTGGTGTGCTGCCATGACATTTGCTGAATTATTTTTATGCTTTATTTAAGCCATCATCTCATCTAAATTTGAGTCTGTGGAATAAAATGCAAAATAATGGAAACACAAAACAAAAACGAATGTATCTCCGTTGAGCATGTGCTTTGTTACTTTTTTGTAATTCTGATTCTGGAAAATGATCAAATAAGGCTTAACTATTTTGCTTTGCTTTGTGATTTCTTTATACGTGAAATCAGAATGTTCTTTTAAGAATCAAAGTTCTTTGAAAGTGAAATCCTTCAAGATTCTGTAAAATTCTAAGTCTTGACTTAATGTATTTTTTTCTTTTAGCTTATGTATTTTCTTTTAGGAAATAGAAGTATAATTTCAGTATTATCAGTGAACTAGAAGTGCTATTGTATATTAAACTCAAACTACCAAAATTCTGGATCAGTCTATCTTGTTGAGCTGCCCCAGTAGTATGCATCTACTCCTTGTCATTGTAGATGTAGCCTATGGCTAGGAATAGACATTAAAAAAGCCTGAGCCTGAACTGATTCAATCCTTGCAGGTTAGTCTAACCTGCCTAGCTTGAATTATTTTGCAAGGGCACAGACATTCCCTCTGGACTGAAAAAATGCAGACACATGCCTGCAATGTCTCGGGCTAGAAGCTGGGAGGTGCTAGAGCAGCCTTTGGTTTCACATTGGTGAGCTGGGGGAGCATGGCCAAGCTGCAGCAGGACTTTTAATTAGGGAGGGGTTTAAACTATACCCTGCCTGCATAGTCCCAGTTTCCAGCTTGCTGCTCAAGGGTCTGCAGAACCCAGACCCAGGCTACAGCTCTGATGCAGAGTGGGGGAGTGCAGTGCATGCATCTGTTGATCATACTGAGCTCTATCTTCCTCTCCCTGCTTCTTCAAACTGTCTGCAGCAAACCTGACAGGCAAGGGAGCCAGCAGAGAGCTGATAACACAGAATTTAGCAGCCTGTCAACAAAACAAAAGTCTCTCATTAGTTCAAGCTCTTCCTAAACAGCTTTTTCCAAGGAAGGAATGTAGGGACATTACCAGCTGACCTATTGATTAGGTCTAAAAAAGGGTGGGGAGTGTGGGGAAGGCCTTAAAAAGGAAAAACATGATGGCAATTCTGCCAAGATTATTTGGTAGCCTTGACTGGATGGTCTTCTGTAGCAAGAAGTATCCTCTGTTCAATGCTGCCTTTGGATTTGCTTTTTGGGAAGCTGTAGGATAGATGAACTACCCTCTTGACTAAAACTTAGGAAATTCAGGGTCAGTATTTTTTGTTTGCTTGGTAAACACAGTTGGAAAAGTCATTTTTAAGTATTTTAGCTAATATATGTTACAATCCTAGTGTAAACAGGGTTGTTTAATTGTAATATTTATGAACAGTGGAGGCAAACTCTAACAGGGAGCCTAGGTTTTATCTTGCCTAGTTAATATCTGCTAAAACTATACCATATATTTTTTACATTTGGGATTTGTATGCATGTGCATGTGTGTGCATACACACACATTTGAAAATCTACCTCCTCTTTTCTGAAGAGTAGGTTTTAATGCAAGTTTGTCAAGCAAGGCATTGCCTGGGGGCTTAAACCATAGTGAATCCAAGGTAGGTTTTGAAGGTAATTAGGAAGATTACTTTTTTCATCTTTTTTTCTGTTAAGACTTTGTTCATAGATACTGAGGGTTGAGCAAAGGTTTTATGTTTAACTGCAGTAAAATTGGAGCCTATGAACACAAATGCACTTACTCTTTCTGTGGGCTCGCCTAACTATGCCCTCTGCAAATAAGATTCCACCCTTTCCTATTGTGAACATAAATTCCCACAGAATCAGCATGCCCCCTTGTCTTGAAGAACATGGTCGCCAGACAAAGACTAGGAATAGTAATTACATCAACACTAATATCAGCACTTCATTCATCTCAATGAGGTGTTCATTTCAAAGTCTAATTGGGATAATTTAAATGCTAATGTTATTAAATACAGGCAATTAAGAAACATTCAGCTGATGCCAGGACACCTCCTAAAGGTAAATGCAAAACGTAAAAGTTATTTAAAATTAAGTCCATTAGGATACGCGGTACTGCACTGGGGATAAGTTTGGGCTATTGTATTCATTCTCTTCATACCTTTCTCTTTTCTGATAGGCATCTGGGCTCTTTCTTCACTCACCACTCAAAGAAGTACATTACTATCATACATGGAAGGACATTGGATTTAACTCCACCCATTCATTCTTGAGATTTTTTCTTTTTTTATCTTTTCCCTCTATCTTTGAACATGGAAAGTAGGTGTTTTGCTTCTCACTTCAATGGGAGCAGGATTTAATCCATGCTTTTCTGTGTTTGTACAGTATCTAGCACGATGCTGCTACATAAAATCACTGAGCAATGCCAATGAGTCATGAAACTAATCTCTAGGGCTAGAGACAGACATTCAAAAAGCTGGAGCCTGAATTGATTCAGTCTTTGCAGGTTAGTCAAACCTGGCTAGATTGAATCAAATTGGAAGTGAACATACATTCATGAAATGCAGGCACATGCCTGCAGTGACTCAGGCCAGAAGCTGGGGGGGCATTAGAGCAGGCCCTCAACTGCAGGGAAGCTGGGGGGGTTCAGGAGGGCGGTGTCCAGGCCCTAGCAGTAGCCAGGAGTGAACTAGCTGTAGGGGGTTTACCAACCCTCCCCTTGCTACCAGCACAGACTCAAGCTGGGGTCTGGCAGGCAGCCCCTCATTGCTGCTGCAGTGGCAGGGCATGGTCCCGTGAGGCAGATGGAACAGGAAGAGGGTTCCCCGCTATGCCCCTGGGGGACTGCAGCGGGGTCTGCCCACTTTGACCACTGCATTTG
Source organism: Caiman crocodilus (assembly GCA_030014935.1). Taxonomy (NCBI): domain Eukaryota; kingdom Metazoa; phylum Chordata; order Crocodylia; family Alligatoridae; genus Caiman; species Caiman crocodilus. The sequence goes on along the minus strand of JAGPOW010003642.1, from coordinate 88,022,521 downwards.
TTCACTCTATGTGCAGGGCAAGTGATGGGATAAACCACCTCCTGCCTCTTCCACTAGATGCTGGAGGGAGTGGGGAATAACCCTGCTCCCTGCTTCCCCATATAAGGGGCCCTACCAATCAGCCTCTGGCTGCCCCTGCTTGGCTGTTGGAGTGGTAAGAGGGCAGGGCCCTTGATGGGAGCAGCAGCCACTGTCCTGGTGTCCCAGAATGCCTCTTTCCTGGGGCCTTGAGGCCAGCAGACAGGGCCTCTTTTAGGCAAGGGGCCAAGGAAGCAGATTATTTCTCTCTCTGCCCTTTGGGACCATCAGGGTTTGGCCACTGCAGCTGCGGGACTGTGGTTTAAGTTAAACCAGGAAGGGATCTGGGACAGATGTTGCATAAACCAGTTTGACCCAAATCAGTTCAGTCTGATATTCCATTCAACCAGGTGTATCTTAAGTCAGTTTTGGCCATTTTGACACTGGTTTCTATGCACTGAATTTATGCTCTGTTACAGGTTTAAACCATTTTAAGTAATCAGAAACTGGTTTATGTGTATGTCTGTCCCTAGCCTAGAGACTCAGTACTATATTTACATTAAAGAAAATGGGAACAGAAGTCTAAGGGAATATCCATGGTCTAGAAATGAGTGCTCTTATCTTTTGTTGGTTATTGTGGTAAAAAGTGGGAGCTCCCCAACTAGCCACAGTGCTGATCTCACACCACCTCTGGGCATGCTTCCTGCCTATCGTCGCTGCCATGCCTTGCTGTTAAGTAATTATTTTTTAATTAGGCAGGCAGCTGCCCATTGAAAGCCCTGTTCTCCTGAGCCTATGTATGTAGCTCCAACCACCATGATACTGCATCTCAAGCCTCACAGATGTTGCTTACAGCTGTGCTAAGCTCTGGCTTGAGCCCAGGCCCAAATCATCACAGCACTGAATCTCATTTGCTCTGCCCTGCTACAGCTACGCTTGTATTTTCTCCCTCTCACAGAGGCCTCTCACTCTCCACCAGCTCTCACCTGGTCTCTTTCATCCCACCCTTCCCGGTCCTCTCTCATACTGCCCCTTCTATCCCAGGGAACACATTCACCCTGCCCTCACCCGGAGGGTCCTCAGGCTTGCTACTCTTCACTCCCCAGCCAGCAAGTGCACAGCCCTTTTGGGCATCTTCCACTATCCTCATCTGAGCAAGCACTGGGTGGTTCACAAAACGCTGTGCTGACTTTGCCCTGTCTCATAGCTGGGTAACTCCCCCCAGCTGCTCTCCATTAAGGGGATGATAGTTTGCAGCCCTTCCCAGTTCCCCTTTCCTCCTCTGCTGCCTTCCCACCACCCACCAGCCCATCTGCAGCCTCAGGCACCCAAAGGCTTACCTGGACCTAACTCTAGCCCCCATGCTAACAGGGCCCCTCACAGCCCATAACTTGCCCCTCTCACAAGGGCCTCTACTGCTCACCCTACAGGGTCTTCCACCCTTTCAGGCTCAGACATTTTTCAATGCTTAACTGTCCAACACTGTGCCCCTTCAGGGTCTTGCCCTGATGCTCAGCCTACAAGCTCCCCCAGAACTTGCAACTTCCCTAAGTGCTAAGTACCCCATGGGTGCTCTGCCACAGTTACCTTTGTTTTAAAAACAAGTTACTGTATTTTCATTTATTTTTAACACAGATTCGCAGTTCAAACTCCTTATTTGTCTCCTTTGAGGCTCACCAGCAACATCGCAAATAAATTACATGACTGTGTCACAGTATTATCAACTTGTTTAATAGCTACTCTATTGCTGGTACTATAATGTTGTCTAATCACATTGTTTCTTCTTTTAAAAACTTACCTTGATACCTGGGGTGTGAGAGACAACTGTGCAACATTATGTAGTACTTGATGGCAAATCTTTTGTTGAATGTACTGAGGAACATAGCAAACCTCTGGGATGTAAGTAAATTAAAATTACCATGAATTCTGAGGAAAGCAATGTAGTATTTCAAATAGTAAGATCAATAGACTCTAGTACTTATTGAATGTGCAATAAATGCTCAGACATATTGAAATATCTGATGTAGTGTTAGAAAGAATGTCACACTGAAAGCTGTGAGAAAAATAGTAATGTGTTAAGGCAGCTTAAGTAATATAGAACCAATTTCTTTAGTGTTAACAGCATTTTCTGGAATCTATGTTACTATATATTAGAATGTCCCTTCTAATGCTGGCCTCTAATATATAGAGAAGAAATGCTGAATTATATAATATGGAATCAAAAGGTTCCCACCAAACTTAAGAGAAATTTTATCAAAGACTTCAATGGTAAAATGAGTAACACTACATACCAATCCAAAGGTTTATTAAAATAAGGGTAATATACCCTTAAATATTGGAAATAAATATTGGGATGACTAATTACTTGACACATTTGCAAAACTAAGGATGCACTTTATCAGATAAAATTTATATTAACAAAAAATGGAAGTTGGGCTCTAGTACAGTTTAAAAATATGCCATTAGATGAGACAAGGTTGAAATATTATTTTCGTTCTAGTGTGACTGGTTTAGTCATAGGTTTTGCACTGATTTAAACTATTTTTTTTTTTTTTTAACATAAAGGAACCTGAGCAAAACATTTCTAACAAAAAATAGGTATGGCCAGGTTTTGGGGTATCAAAGACGTAAATTAATTTATTTTTAAACTAATGTAGTTAAGCCCATGCCAGATAGAGTGTGTAAACAAATCCCAAACCTTTGTTTGTTTAACTGTCAAATTACTGGACAAGTTTCTTTATTACTTGAGGAAAAACAGTGATTGAGTAGTGTAATCTCCTGTGATAAAATAAATACATTCCTTTGCAATTAGGATTAAAAGTAAATTCTAATTATGTAGGATTTATAATTTTAATTTGTAACAGAGTACTTAGTACAACCAATGAAACAACCAAAAGCCAAGTACAACCAATGAAACTAATTCTAGGAATGACAGGACCGAACAAAGGTTTATGAATCCTGCACTGAGCTAGATAATTTGTCTAATAAAACAAAGGATTATTACTGGTTAATGGAGAATGTTGCATTTGGCTGAGTTTTTTGATGACTTCCTACTGCACATTTAAAATATACAGACTATTTTAGAACGAAGTCTTCAATAAAAAGCATAGTCTTTCTTGGCTTTTAAAAGACTCCCTGAGTCAAGAGATTGGAAAGATGGTCTACTCCTCAGGGCAGGGCTGCAACTAGCACATTGGTACAATTTCTGGCTGAACTGCAGACGATTCATGTAACTCTCAGCAAGTCACCACCTCGATTTCTCAGCCACTAAATCCCTATCTTATCAGGATGTTTTGAGGATAAAATCCATTAATGATTGCATGATGCTCAGATACCACAATAATGAGGGACCCTTGAGTTCTCTTTATATTCATGGGTCAGCTAATTCTACCCAAGCTTGCATTTATAAAAATGTCTTACCTGAAAACAAAAGCACTGAGGAAACATTCCTCTGCTGTGACTATCAGCATGTCTAGACTGCCTTTTATTATGCTACACCCAGCAGCACCACTCTGGGTAGGTGCCCGGAGTTTCTCTACATTGCATGTGTAGCTTATATTTTCTCAGCAATTCTCTACAGGTGGCTACACGGCCTCATTTTTAGGAGTTGGTGGGTGAGGACCGCAGTACAACTGTGCTCCGTAGCCTGGCACAGACAAGGTGTGGATGTACCCATTGAATCCAGCCCTATTATTCTTGATCAGTATACTAAATTTCAATCAGCTGTGCATTATTTCCTCCTAATGATTCCAGGCATGAAGGCCTGACTTCAGTGGAAGCTACAAATGCTCAGTCACCTTGGAAAAGTAATACTTTATTTTGGTGCTCTAAGTTACACCCCCTAATCTGAAAATTTCAGGTTTAGCTAATCTTACACTTGTACCCCACAAAGAATCCTTACTTTTTATATGATTACTAGATATATAACGTATCTGGTCAGCTAGCAGTCAGAATTCCTATGGAGACAGAATAAATAAAACAAAAGCTACAGAAATCAGGGTACCGTAGGTAAGAATTATTCTTTTGTTCAGGAAAGCTGAAATTATATGGAAATAAATGGTATTATGGTGCAGAAATGTTTGATTGGCTTGTAGGCATGGAGTAATCATGGACAGCCAGTCAAAGAAAGGGGCTTAAGGTCCAATAGGCTAATATTACTGGGATGTTTAAAACATGATTTATATTTATGGTAATGCCCTACTTTTATTTTCCTAAAAGAGTAGAATAATAGCTTATATGAAGATATGCTCCAGAAAATGGCTGTTAGGGTGTGGCAATGGGTTATCTGTCTGGTGCTTTGACAGTTTGCAAAATATCCATGGGAGTTTTTGTGAATCCCCATTCACCTTGATTAGAGGCTTACTTAACCCTAGTATAATCTCTGCAGGTTGAAACATTATTCTAGGAATGTTTATATTACGCTTAACAATTTTAATAATCCTTTTCAGTACTGCCTTATTTTAGGGCAGCAGCAAAGTAAGGTGCCATCCTGACTGCAGTCTCTTCAACAAAGTTTCATTAGAAGAATTTTCTTTGTGCATATTTTAGCTGGAACAAAGAAGAGTTTTCAAGTAGTTTTTTAACAGCATCCTCATAAGATTATACATAATGGAGGTTCGTTTTTATATTATAAAATATCGGTTCAGCCATATCGTACTGTGTGAATGCCAAAAGTTTTTTTCTCATCTTTTAGCATGTAATCTAGAGCAGTGGTTCTCAATTTTTTTTGTACCAGGCCCCATTTGTAAACATTGATGGCCAGTTCCAATGCACAGCCCCCTAGACTTACTGGTCCCCCTCACTCCCAAGCCATAGCCCATCCAGCCTTGCCAGTGCTCCTCTGCCACAAGCCACAGGCTCTGCCCCCTCCCCCCAGGTCTTGCTGGTGCCTCTCACTCCCAACCCTCAGCCCCCAGCTTCCCCTGCCGCACTCAGGCCAGAGCACGGTGGATGCATCATAAGCATCATGCGGGTGGCAGCAGAGTGAGTCCAGCCTCAGCACAGGGTGGAGGGAAGAAGAGGGGAGGCCCATGGACCCCCTGTCCTGGGCTGGGGCTCTCACATCATGCCAGGCGGCCTGGTCATGGCCCCACTCACCCCCCAAAACAGCGCCTTTCAGGTGCCCTACCCCTACAAGTGCGGGCACTGGCCCCAGTGCTGCCAGCCCAGCCATGCAGCTTCTGTCCCCCCACCCCCCCACACCTCCTTCCTCTACTTGAGGAGAAGGAGCATTCCCCCCCACCCCACATGACATAGTCTTAGCACCTGACCACCTTCCCCCAGTGTCAGTGGGCACCTTCACTCTCTCACACATCCATCCCCTCCACATCCACACCCACACACATGTATACCCCCGCAACAGTCCCCAAGCCCTGGCCCTCTAACTCCCACTCACCATACACTTACCTGCATCCAGCTGCCACGGCTGCTCCCATGGCCCTGTCTGGCTGCATGCTGGCAACATGTGTGTGCACACAGATGCACATATGCCCACTGCCTTCAGTCACCCCACGGAGCTCCTTGCAGGCTGGAATGTTGCCAGCCTGCAAGGGGAAACTTGCTTTCTGATGTTTTTCTGGGACTTGCTTGCGACTCTTCCAAATATTTTTGCGACCCACTTTTGGGTCATGACCCATGGGTTGAAAAGCACTGGTCTAAAGGTTGCCTTTTTTAGGAATTGTGTAGATTTCCATAAATGTTTCCTTTTAATACTATTGCATTACTTATATCTCTGCGTTACTTGTATCTCTGATCTGAACCTTATTAAAAACCTAATTTTTATGCTGTCTTCCTCCCTGCCTCCCCCCATGGTTATATAGCACAAGCAAGAGAACAAACAACATAGAAAAATGACAAAATAAGCATAAGCCTTGAAGCATCTGAATCAATAAGATCTTTGTTACTAGGAATTTGATAATCACATTCAGTGTTTGCTACTTTTTGTTCTTGTGTAGCTAAGCCTGTGGCAGTGAAGTTATTTGGATTAACTGTATGCATTTAAATCATAATAATTTGGTTAGTACATAATACATGCCTAATTCAAGGTCAATACACAATAGGGTAGCAAGTTGGTGTCAACAGTACATTTCAAGTCCTGATCATTCACCTGGACTCTTTAAATGCATGGGACTTTTTCAGCTTGTCCAGTAGCAGCTTAAAATGAAGAAGAGTTGCTTTTCAGGAATAGTTCTCAAAAATCCCATAGAAGATCCTATATGTAGAATTAGGGCAAGCTAGATAAGAGGGAGGGGAAGGTTTGGGACTCAAATTCAGTACACATGTGGTTCATTTGGATAGAACCAGAACAATTGCAGTATTTTCTGCTTATGAAAATGAATTTACTGTTTGTTCAGTCTCTTGTGCTGAGAACAAAAATATGTCCAATGAAAAGCTTCATTTTATTGTTTTATTTATTAAAAAGAGACAAACCACGAAAAAGAAGCATGCTTCTGCATGAATTTGTAATGCAAATTATAGAGCAGACTATATATCTGTCAGCTATCCAGCCAAATCAGTGCAAAAATGTCCAAATCTAGCCAGTTAGTTACTAATGCAGGGCCTCTGTGAAACCAGTCAAATGGCAGCTGGTTCTAATTCTCTTAGGCTTCATATGGGTGGGAGGAAGAGGCTTATTTTTTTTTCCTTGCTACATTCTTCTAGTCACAATTTTTTTTTATTGGTCCATACCAATCAAAACTGAATTACATCCTTAGTGCAGCCAATGGAAGTGGACATTTCCCAAATTCCCACTAACATACTATTGGTTACGGTGTCATGCCATATTTTTGCTATTTTTCCTCATTGTTATAGTGGAATTTTTAATATACATTGGGCCCGAGACTGCTTTTGCTTGCTATAATGTAAATTAGCTTTTGCTCATTTTTTCATTACAGGAAACTAATAGAATGATTCTTCTGTAACAAAGATACCTTGGAAAGACCACAAAAGGTCAGAAAATTGTTGATACTATTAATTTTTATTTGGAATCTCTGGGTTTATCTTATGAATCATGTGTAGGTGTTTTAACCTTAAGCAAATGCTTGGCACTCTCGCAGCATTAAAAGGATCTCATATGATCCTAGTGTGCCCAGCACCTTGCTTGAACATCACTGGTTTGTATCCATGCAACATATCCTTGGTTGTTTTAAAACAAGGCTTGCTGATATAGGGAGCTCACAGCACTCCTAGTTAGGTCCACATTAGGACACAGAGGCCACATCCAGATGAGCACAGCACATACTGCACATTCAGTTGTTCTCTGCACTGCAAGGTAGCAGCGGGGTGGGGGGTTGACCCTTGGATATGGGTGGGAGTTTAGGGGTTTGTGGGTGGGTTCTTGACAGGGGGATTGTGGATAGGTATGTGGGGGAATCTGTGGCTATAGGGTTTGTGGTAGAAGTAGGGGGGTTCATGGATGTGGGGTTTGTGGATGGGTATGTGTATGTGGATGGGGATGAGGGGCTAGTGGGGGTGGTTTGTGGGGATGGAGTTTGTGGCTGGGCTTATGGGGGTTGTGAGTGGGTTTGTGGGAGGGGTGTATGGGTGTGGGATTTTGGGGTGTGGGGGGTTTGTGGTTGTGGAGCTTGTGGATGTGGTATGGGGTTCATGGGTAATTGTAGAGGATTTGTGGATGGGGTGCAGAGTTTGTGGGTGGATTGTGGAGAGGGTTCATGGGGGGACTGTGTGGGGGTGGGGGAACTCAGGGGGTAGGGGGACTATGTGGGAGGGGTAGGTTCCTCACCGTGCCCCCCACAATGCACAGCACCCCGTCCAGGAGCAAGAGCCAGTAGTCTGCAGTGGGCCCTTGCATTGATCATAGCCTACTGCAGGCAGAGCCCCCTGGCAGAGCACAGTGCTGTCTGAGACCCGGGGGCTACATGTGGTGCATGGAGCTGGCCCAGCCCCCACTATGTGCCTGTGGGCAGGACCAGGCTGGCTCCTGCCACCACCTGGGGATCCTGGCACTACAGGCAGGAGCTGTGTACTACAGCTGGATCCTGGCACTACAGGCACCGGGCTGGGCTGGCTCCTGCCTCTGTGTGCCTGGTGTGTGGAGGTAGGAGCTGGCTGGGTCTGATGGTGTGTGGCTCCTGCATGCAGCACCAGGAGCCCTGGATGGTGGCAGGAGCTGGCCTAGTCCTTTCTGAAGGTGTGCACCAGTGGGCTGGGCCAGCTCCGTGCACCGCATGTAGCCCCTAGGTCTCAGGCAGTGCTGCTGTCAAGGGGCTTTGCCTTCAGAAGGCCATGAGAAACAGGAGTGCTCACTACTGACTGCTGTGGGAGGGGCTGTGTGCCATGGAGGTGTGGGCAGGGGACCCACTCCTCATACACAGTCCCCCCACCCCAAGTCCCTGCTTACTGGAGACAGAGTCTGGGTCTGAGCTGCTACTGCTAGCCTTGACCTGTTTCTATTTTCTCCAGCATGCTGAAGCAGTGTGCTGGAGCAGCAGGGGCACGTGGCAGGCATAGAGATATTCTGGCTGGGTGCTAGAGCATCTCTTTGGAGGACCCAGCCTTCAGGTGCTTTGGGGCATGCCCCAGGAGTGTGCCCTATGCCACTTCTTTCCAGCATGTTGTTTTTTGATACCAAGATTTTCCAGTATCAAACAGAGTCCACACTGTGTATTTGCAGCACAGACCATTTTTTCATTTGTGGCATGCCTCCTGTGGCATCTCAAACTACTTTGAGACACTGCAACAGTCATGTGCTTGCTCATGTGGATGCAGACAGAGGGAACGTTCCCATGAGTGGGAACATGCATCTCCCCAGGGACAAGTAGCAGCAGCACACCTTATGTGGTCGCTACGTCTCCCTGGGGAACACTCATGCCATGTGTGCTCTGGTGTGCGGCACATTGCTCTGGGTGAGGTAGGGGAGGGAGCCTCTGGGAGCTGTAGTTGCAGTGTTCCTGCAGCAGAGAGCCTGGCCAGCAGCCAAAGCTTGGCTTTAGCCAGCTAGGCTCCGGCTTTTGGCGGTGCACACTGCTGCCACATGCGTTGCCCCATTTTGTTTGGATGTGGGTGTTTTTGATCCCAAGATTTCTACAGAAGTATACTTATATTTTCTGCACACACCAGGAGATCCTGGGCCTAACCCCTCCTTCCCTTGGCTCTGTAAAGTAGCAGTGCAGGGAATGTCTGCGTGTGCAGTGTGTATGGTATGTGGTGCTGCAGATGGGTTTGCAGCACTGCATACTGCTCATCTGTGCTCATCTGGATAAGTGCTGCATCTGCAATTAATGCAGCATGATAAACTCTGGCACAGTTTGTACTAGAGCTAACTGCTTCCAGGTGCAGCATCTACACATGTGCCTATAACAGCAGCACTTTGAGCCCTGGAGGCTCAGCCCTGGTCTGGTAGAAGGCTTGAGGAGTCAGCCTCAGGGTCCATGTAGTGGCATCAGGTGGCAGAGGGGCTGGCTGAGGCACAAGAGTGCTGAAACTGCAGAGCTATGTGGCTGACCCTCCTGAGTCTGCTGCCAGCCTGTGACTTTTCCGCCTCAGCTCAAAGTGCTGCTGTCCCAGTTACCATCCACATGTACTCTGTGGTGAAGTAAATGACTCTGCTGTAAGATTTTACTGACTCTTACAGTACTGTGTTACAGTGGAGTTAATTAATTTTCTGTGCCCTAATATTGGTGCTCATGTGGATGGTGGTACTTTACTGCAAAGCTAATTAGTCAACTGCAGTAAAGTGCACATGTAGATGCACCTAGATTCTGCTTTAGCTCAGACTGGAACTCACCCATTCTTTAGTGAGGATATAGGCTAAACCACTTCAATGTTTAGCAAGCATTGATTAGTCCTTCAATGCCTTCCTACAATTCCCTCTGCACCAAAACCAGACAATTTCTTCTATATTAAGAATGCTCCTAGAGTACTTGGGACTCACAATATCAAGGGATGTCTCTCCAGGCACCCCCTGGTGAAAGCAGAAACAGCGAGTGCACAATAACTTGTGAGACTCATATACGCCAATTAGGCAACCCCAGATGATCAGATCCACAATGGGGACCAACTTTTTTTGACAGGCATGCAAAAATTAGCCCCACACCTTTGCTGAGTGCCACTCCAGTCCTATTCCCCTGCCAGATCTGTTGCTCTGAACTGCCCTGTGCTACATGCAGAGGCTTTTCATGACACTTGTAGCACATGCCAGAGGTTGGCCACCCCTGGGCTAAACAGTTAACAGTGCATTGTAAGCATAGCTTGTCAATCATTTACCTGGCTTATTATGCTGCATGGATACATACTCTGCATGTGTTTAATTGCTTTGATGTCTGTTGCAACTTTGCAAGGGTATTTGAAGAGGTGTGAACAATTGGTTAATGAAGAACACACCCTGTCTAGACAGAGCTAACTGTTAGCAGATGATCATTGTTTATATTTGTCAGTGAGCTGAGTGACACGAACAAGATAGAGTAACTCCTGGAATAGATATCAGTCAATCCCACTTTACTTTACTAGTGTTTTTTCAGTGACAGACACAGTTCATGCTGAATCCCAGCTTCCTTATTTTTGCTGTTATAGAGAGAGGTGATGATTAGTATTTTGAAAAATTTACTTTCTGCGCAGATTTTCTCCATCCACTCTTGAACTCTTAAAAGAAGAATATGGGTATGTTCTCTTCCCCACGGTAATGGTAGCGTCGGCTTGAAGGATTGATGTTTAATACTATGCTGCAAGTGCTACAAACAGATAAGAACAAGACCAAAAGTAATAGTGAAGTAGTTAGCATGGGACTCAGGAGACAGTAGTTTAATTTCTTTCCCTGCTACAGACTTCCTGTTTCACCTTAGAAAAAATACTTCTTCATGTCTCTGTTCTCTGGTTTCTACCTATAAAATTGTGGATGAGATTGCAGGGGTTTTATATGAGGTTAAATGCATTAAACATTGTGACATGAGACTGTTGCTGGAGCAACAGATATTTGTTAATGAACCCATGCATAATTTTTGCTGTGTATTTTTTCTCTCTCTTTTATGTACCAATTTTATGCGAGTAAGATGTAAGCAACCAGGAAGGCCTGGGCAATGACTTTTTGTTCATTTCATTTATCTTGCTACTGACAAACTCAAGGAATCAGGCAATTTGGCTCAAGAGGGGTAAAACAATTTTTTAAGTAAATGGTTAAGAAACCTGCTGTTTGTAGCTATAAATAAATAACTATTCTTAAATATACTTATGCTTTATTTATTAATTTAGTAATAAAGAAATAAAGCAATGATTCTGTAATATTTAAACTGAAATCAAATAATGGACATAATTTTAAAGGGACAATATTAGGAAACATTTGTTTGTACTCATGTCTAAACCGATACAAATACATAGGAGGTTAGAGTCCCCAGTAAATTAGCCCCGGCTGCTGTAAACCAGCTTGGAGTGGAGTATAATGCCAGTTTGACTGAGTGAGTTTACAGCCACACAAAGCAACAGGGAGGGAGAACATACTGGTAAATCTGTCTCTCTCTTTGTGCTGATCTTTCATTCCTTACTTCTACGTGCTGTTGTAGATTTCATGACTGTATAAGCAAGAGATGTGGGTTCAGTGTTCATGAATCTCGATCTCTGCAGATACAAGACTATGGTATTATAACCTTAAATTAAAATTGCAAAGTGAAAAAAAAGGAATATTGAAGTTCCATCAGCTGCAGAATCAGTTCAGCCACCTGGTCCTCCCTAAATATTTTTCAGTAGATTTTTAATATCCTATGTAAAAAATGTAATAAAAATAATAATTAAAAGGAGAATGTTATATTACAATAAGGACAACCTTAATATTGCATTATCTGAGTAGACTTTTTGTACAGCTCTTCATTCATATGTGATTAGGTTGTTTAACTTGATAATGATGTCTGCAGAATGATGGCCCAAAACAGCATTACACAAATCCCTTACAGGAAAGGGAATGCTCAGTGTAAAGATTGATTGTTTCAAGTTCAGCCCAGATTGATGGTGTTTTATATTTATTTCTAGACTTTTCAACTGTGTATGTGATATGAACTGGTGGTATTAACACATCTCACTAGACACATATCTTTACCATAAAACCGCCACCACAGCTGGTAATGGCTTGTAGGCTGAAGGCAGGGAGATGGAAATATTTTCTTACCTGTACAGCAGCTTCTGTAGGTAAATGCTGAAGTGCATCAGAGTGTGTAGTCATGATTTCTCTTGCTGTCCATGCTAATTGTGTTCTGTTGATAAAAAGCTGTGTCTAGCCCTGCCAACATGACCCCATTAGATAGCATTATATGTTAACTTCAGAAAAGAAAAGAAGAGACAGAAAGAAAGAAAGAACTCAATCTATTTTAAATTATTTTGAGAAGTTTAAGAGTAACATGTTTCTTTTTTATCAGTTCAGTTCTCATATTTCTGCACAAAAATTCAGAGGTCATAATTGAGTAGGAAGACTACTCTATACTTGGCGTATAAATAGAGGAATTCATTTCTAACCATTCAAAATGTTGGTGAGGAAGTGAGAGAACATGGCACTAAAACTCTTTCTATAGATCAAGCTCAATTTCTTCAAGCTGCTTGGCCAAGAAATCTCCTGACCTGAAGGAACCAGCTTTTACGAAGCCTGCCAATTTTGCACGCTGTGTAGGGGTACAGTGGGGTCATTTACAGTTCACTAGAAAACAAGTGAAAAAACTATCAGTTTACTTTACTGAGGATCCCTTACTGGCATTTAAACAAAATTAATTTTTCTTCAGTTTGGTCAGAGCTGATAAACTGATGAAAAGACCAAGCTATCCACTGCTGCTATTAAAGGTTTGTGATTTGGAGGGGACTACAAACTAAATAAAGTGAGCACTCATTATTTGTATTTATGGAACATACATAAAGGGCTATTTTAAGCTTTAATTTTGTATCTGTAATGTATTTAAAAGTATGGACATGGAAAGAATTAATCTCTGAGTTATATGCCTGGGTTGATTATGCGAAAGCTATTCTTTAATCCATCAACACAATGAATATGTATCATGGACCACACACTTGAAAACAAGGCAAAAGGTGGAAATATATGAAGAAGTGCTAAAGCATTAATGCTAATGTCAATGTACAATACATTTCTTGCTCCCCACTCTACTCTAAGATTAAGAAATAGTTGCTAGTGTTTTCAGGAAAGTTTTGTGTTGCTATGGAGCAAGCTGAGATTTGGGCTAAAGCATGTTAGTTGGAAACAGTTTATTCTCCACTGCTCAGCTGGTGTCTGGGCTTTGACAATGTTGTTGGCTTTCTTTTTCTTTAAGTGCACAGTCTTCGTTCATGGGCTGGACAAATCAGTTCATTAGGTGACCTCTTTAAGTGGGATGCTTTCAGTACTTCCTAGCTTTCAATATAATAGAATTTTGTAATCTCAATCAGTACCGGATGCATTTTTATGCAGCTTTTTATATGCTAACCCCATCTGCCAAGTCCTAAATTGTAAATGTGTATCAGTGTAATGTGCCATATACAACATTTACATGAGAAATACAGAGCCAAATCCAAATCTGGTATAACTCCATTGACTTCTACAGAGTTACTCAAAGAGTAGATTTTATTTGCAGTGTATAAATCAGCTAGTAGGCTTCATAAAGAGAGAGAGTTTGAATAGATGTACAATGCTTTTCTGGGATAGTGTATCAGACCTCTCTAGAAAAGGTCAAAGTGGGTTTTTTAAATAGTGATTTACCACATTATCTCCCATTAGATGTCTGTCTTATTTATGTGGAAAAGAGTGAGGTTACATATAATAAATGAAGCACAAATAAATGGGGATGTATCCTGGTGCTAAAGAACACATGCAGTATAAGATTGAAAAATACTTTAATGACTGTAAGTGGAAGTTTTAAATGTGTCAAAGTGACTTAGACTCGTCAGTTTCCTTGATTTCCAATGGGATTTGGGCTCCTAATCTGCAAATCTTACCTACATCTAATTACAAAACAGAAAAAAGAAATAGTCTTAAAGCAAAATAATTGACGGTCAGACTTGAAGTTGCTACCTGGACAGCCAGATGAGATAGACTGAACCTACTGTCTTCAGCTGGGCAAAACTCCTCTGCTGACATCAATAGACTGACTAGGGACTGCAGGATTGTGTTGGAGGAATGGGGAATGAAGGGAATATGTGAATAGTTCAGCAAGACATGGGATTTATTATTTATTTAGTTGTAGATGCAATTTCTCCTTTAAATAACTCAGTGGCACAGTTGTGCTTTCCCTATGCTTCTCTTCTGAGCATGTTCAAAAGAATGCACTTGGGTGGTAGAGACTCTGGAACAGAACAGAATCTCCTGTGTATGCACAACATGTAAGTTGACCTAGTGGAAGGGCTTCTGGAAGGGCTGGACGTCTTTAAGTCGGCGAGCCCGGATGACCTACACCCGAGGGTGCTGAGCGAGCTGGCGGGGGCGATTGCTGAGCCCTTGGCTCGGTTGTGGCCAATGTGGTTCCCATCTTTAAGAAGGGGAGGAAAGAGGACCCGGAGAACTACAGGCCAGTCAGTCTCACCTCGGTCCCAGGAAAGATATTTGAG
>JAGPOW010003642.1:87994254-88007877 GCA_030014935.1 Caiman crocodilus | reverse complement strand
GATATGAGCCTTGAGAATTTTCTCAAATATCTTCCCCGGAACCGAGGTGAGACTGACAGGCCTGTAGTTCTCCGGGTCCTCTTTCCTCCCCTTCTTAAATAAGTGGGCAGAAACCACTGTGCAGTAGTATCTCATGTAGACACACCCCTTGTCTCTCCTTTTGCATCTCAACAAGCGGTAGAACTGAACAAATTCAGTTTCGCACAAACTGCTTTCCAATCACAGAGTAGAGGTAGGACTTATTGATAAGGACTTTACCTCAAGAAAAAAGGGCCCACCTCATCAGGTAAGATAGACATATGAGCTTTGCAGTGGGCTTGGCAGTTTTCTACTAGTAATTACAACAATGTTTGCTTTTACATTTTATGTTCTTGGAAAGATTTTAAACTTTCTCTAAAAATTCCTCAGTGATGGGGGAAAAAACCCTGCTGTAATGGATCAGAAACTCCCATATAACTCTTTGCTTATAAAGGGAAATGTAAAAATCACATTTTTTAACAATCAAGTCCAGGGCACTTTAATATGAATCCCCCACATAATATGCACCACTGAAACTGAAAAGCAAAAATCCTCCTTATTTTGCTGCCAGGAAGCTTCAGGAATTGTTCTAAAAATGCCCCGGCAGTAGGCAAAGTATAATTACTGAAAAAAAACACTTCAAAACGCACTTAGATTTTTCAAGCAAAATATTTTCAGCAGCTTTCCGGGAATACAATCCAGGACAGTCCTAGACACTCCACAGATCTCTGGAACTAGAAGTAGTCCCCCTTACTTTTGGTTCCAGTGAGTATAGCTACATTAGTTCAGTGTGTGAATGGACTAATTAGCTCTGCCTTTCAGAAAAACTAATCAGCCAGGCATAGCACTATGTGAACACAGCAATACTGTTCACATGGTATGATGCAGTGTTGTGCTGTGTCCTAGCAGCAGATGAAGCACGATACTGTCTAAATCAGGCAATGATCAGGAAAGGAGGGAAGGCTCAGTATTGGAACCAAGGCTTCAAATTTGGGACAAAAGTTTTCTTTCAAGGATTTTTCAGGAATATTTGGGTGCAGGCCAATAAGGCAATATTCATTGGCAGTATTCAGTGGGGCAATATTCAGTGACACTGAAAGGAAAACTTCTGATGAATAATTAGGAGTATAAATATAATTCTTGGATGTTTAAGCATAGACATGTAATAGTGTTAGGCAGTATTAAAGAGTATATGCATTAGTGGGCGCATCTACATGAGATGCTAACTGTGCAGTAATCTGATACTACAGCATAGTCACATCACAGTATTAGACTACTGCACAGTAGCAGCACAAAAAAGGCCATTTGCCAGCACTACTGCACAGTAACTTGGGTTACTGAGCATTTATTTGGTACTTGTTTATATTAGTGAGTACTTGTCTCACCAGTGCCATAACTGATACCCACTGGCTGTGTCTTCATGAGATTCCACTGTGCAGTGGTTACTGTGATTTATTTAGCACAAACAAATTCTAAATAAATGTGAAGTAAAAGTATTTATTTAGTATAAACAGGTACTAAATAAATGAACAGTAGTGAATGGTAGTGTCTTGTGTAGATACAACTAGTGAGTATCAGTATATGGCATTAGTGAGACAACTACTGCAT
Source organism: Caiman crocodilus (assembly GCA_030014935.1). Classification (NCBI taxonomy): domain Eukaryota; kingdom Metazoa; phylum Chordata; order Crocodylia; family Alligatoridae; genus Caiman; species Caiman crocodilus. The sequence continues at coordinate 88,006,251 of JAGPOW010003642.1, read as the reverse complement.
CTAGTTCTTGTGTCCATCCCTCAACAATGCTGTTGACAAATTGGAAAGGGTTCAGAAAACAGTGACAAGAATGTGCTTGGAGGTCTGGAAAACATAATTTATAGTGAGACACTCAAGAAGCTCATTCTATTTAGTTTATTCAAGAAAAGGTTAAGAGGTGACATGATCTCTTCATGCCCTATCCAGAGAAGAGATTTGTGATAGCAAACGAGACTTAAATCTATCCTAAAATGGCAGGCAAAGGTTGTTCTGAGTAGTAGTAGCAGCACATTTTTAATAGTGAATATAATCAACTACTAGAACAAATAACGTACTGACAAAGCAGTTCTTCCTTATTTCAAATCTTTAAACCAGAACTGAATATCTTTAAATGTGTGTGTGTGTGTGTATGCGTGTGTGCCTGTCTGTGTGACTGTAAAAATTACTTGATAAAGGTATACAGTCTGTGTTATGCACAAGATCAGACTCGATGACTATAGCAGTTCTTTTTGATCTTACCTCTATGCATCTGGGAGGAAAAAAAATATGGTAATCATCTGATATAAAACCTATTGAAATATATAGATTTTTTTCTTCTATCACTTTTATGAACTTCAGATCAGTCTCGTAAACTTTAGTCATATACCTATTGCAGACAATGAGAGTCATGACAATCAGTGGATATTAGATGAAGCCCTGTGTGGTAGAAATGTCAAGACTGCCATCATTAGTGCTGTCACCTGATATTTCTGATATTGATGTTACCTGAATACTGAAATTACTCTAAAGAGGGTAGAAAACTTTGCACAATTCAATTTATTTGTCACCTCTTTTTTATATTTTTACAGTCAGTCAATAACATTTACATTAATAATGCAAAAATTAACAAAAGGTACAAAACCAAAAGGTAACTGCTCTAGCCTTTACATAGGCTCCTCAAAAATGTATGTGTGGTTTTTTTTAAAACACCAAAAGAAACAACCTTTTACCTTGGGTGAAACTTGTATCTGAAAGAAAGATGTAAAGGATGGGGGAGGGAACTTACATTTTATTACATGAAATAAATTACTAAAACAGCAATATTGACATGGTGTTTGCTGTTTCACTATACATGCTAAACTGAATGCCAATGACTTTCATTGTGTTATCCAGCTTTTCAGTCTGGTTTCCACTGGTTGTTGTTCTTTGCTGTCCACTAAAACAATCCTAGAGACAGAAAGAAAACAAACAAAGAGCCTCTGATCCAAAATAATGATTTGCATTTAAAATGTTTAAAAACAAATAGGCAGTGAAGAAAATGTTGCCTCAATTACCCTGTTTTATCAAAACAGTTGGCTGCAGCTGAGTGTTCAGTTCTGGCGGGCTAGTCCCTTTAAGCATTCATGCTCTGCAATTCAGTCTTCGGTTTGTTCTTTGATAGCTTGGCAGTATCATACGTGTAGACATGGATAAATAAAAAAATATGGATATTGGAAAATGGGTCTCATGGCTAGATGGAACTAGTCTACATAGACGCTGGGATAGCTTTGTAAGGCTAGGGAGACGGAAACTTCAAAAATACTCAAAATCAACTTCAGTCTGAGTTTGAATTTAGCTATCAGTGGTCTGTTTAAATAGTCTTTGTGTTTCATTTTTTTATTGGTAATCTGGCAGCCTCTTGATATTGGTAAAGACTGGAAACCTCTTGATATTGAATTATTTCAAGACTAAGCAGTGGAAAATTTAAGTTCAAATTCTGATTTTTATGTGATTGACTGATTTTTATCCCTGTACAGACTAATAGGGATATTTTTGAGTGACTGCCATATCATATTCCATAAACTCCTAATGCTATTGCTGCTTTGAAGTTCTTTCATGAGTGTACAAAAGAAATGGGCTGCATCCTTCTGCTGTTTTCACATGTAGGTGGGAATTTTTTGACCACATGTTTCTTCAGTGGAAAATGCCAATTTATCAGAACTGAAACCTTGTGGCTAAGTGCAGCAGACATTCAAAAAGCCTGAGTCTGAATTGGTTCAAGATTTGCAGGTTAGTCTAACCTGAGTAGATTGAACCAGCAAACAAGTGCATAGATATTCACTTTTGATTCTAGAAATGCGGGCACATGCCTTCAGTGGCTCAGGCCAGAAAACAGGAGGCGCTAGATTGAGCCCACCTTTCCCTTCCACAGTGGCTGGGCTAGAAGAGAGCTAAACTGAGGGATGGGGGGTGGTGGCCAGGCCCTGGCAGGACTGAATATGATTGTGGAGGGGTCTAAACCTCCATCCTGGCCTGCAGGGACCCCAGCTGGGGTGTGCCTGGAGATGGAGGGGGGAAGCAGCCCCTGCCAGGCTTTTGAGGGGCAGGGGGAAGAAGTGTAGCCAGACCCTGACCCCCCACCAGACACCAGTCTGGCATGGCCCCCTAAGGAGAAGGGGGCAGGGAGGAGGTTTATTCCCCACTCTATCCCCTCTCCCCGTGGGGTACCGTATCCAGGGTCTGCCTGGCCAGGGTAGAGCAGCCTATGTCAGACATTCCCTCCACTCCCCTCTTCAGTGGCAGGGGAGGGACATGGCCAAATGCCAGTCCTTCCCCCCCTCTCCCAAGGGACCCCCGCCAGGGTCTGCCTGGCCTGGGAGCAGCAACCCCTGTCAGAGTCCTCCCTGCTTGCTGCTTCAGGGGTGAGGTGTAGCCAGACACTGGCCTAGCCTGGCCCCCTGAGGTGAAGGGGGCAGGGAGAGGGCCTGTTCCCCATTCCCTCCCCTCTCCTCTTGAAGGACTGCAGCTGGGGTCTGCCTGGCCAGAGATGAGCAACGGAGGTGGTGGCTGGGGTTGCGAGACCCTGGCTGTGGTTCCCTGGTGGGAAAGGGGACAGACAGGGGAATAAACCCCCTCCCTGACCCCTTTGCTTCAGGGGGCCATGCTGGCCCAGTATCTGGCCATGTCCCTAGCCCCAGAGCAGCAAGGGAGAGTGACCCTGACAGGGCCTGTTGCACCTTGACCAGGCAGACCCTGGCTGTGGTCTCGCAGGAGGGGGGAGAGGAGGGGCTGACATCTGGCCATGCCCCTACCCTTGCCACTGGAGTGGGGAATGGGGGGAATGCCTGACAGAGGCTGCTCTGTCCTGCCCTGGTTGGGGTCCCCAGGGAGGAGAGGGGAGGGAGGGGGAAATAAATCCTCTCTATGTCCCTTCACCTCAGGAGGCCATGCCAGGCCAGTGTTTGGCCATGCCCACACCCCTGCACTGGCTATGGAGCAGAGGGGCAGGGCCAGCCCTGCTCTCTGAAGCTGACAGCAAAACCCAGTCCAGGGCTGCAGAGCATGCTGGGATGCTGGGGGACTCTGACTTAACTTGAACTGTGGATTTAGGAAGGGGTCTGGGACAGAAGTTTCATAAAGCAGTTTGGCCTCAGTCAGTTACACATGATACTACATTCAACCAGGTTCGTCCTAGTCCAGTTTTGGCCATTTTGAAACTGGTTTATGTGCACTGAAACTTTGTTTTGTTACGGGTTTAAACCAGTTCCTGATCACTTAAACCAGTTTATGCGTAATGAATATCCCTAGCCTCTGTGAAAAAGGGCCAGTTTTGAGGAATTCCTCTTTTCATAAAAACTCAGAAGTTGTCAAAATGACCCATTTTGGTCTTTTTCAAAATTAAAAAAAACCTCTTTTTGGTTCAGAATAAATTTTTGTTTAGAAATGTATAGTAAAAAAAGGTAAAAATCAATGAAATATTTAATGAAACAGAACTTTTCAACTGGCCTAATCTGATTTTTTTTTCCATAATGATTTTTAAGGGCTTTGACCTTTTTCCCCAAATATTTTATTTTTTTCCCCAAAAATCTTGCAAAAAGACATGAATGAAACTCTTTCATGCCCAGGTGTAGTTGGCATAGCTTGGTAACAGTGTTAGTTATCATAGCATCATTGAATAAAGGAACATTCTTTTGAGAAGAAACAGAAGTTTCCAGTGTTTTTTGGGGTAATTTAGGTGAATTTACAGGACAAATATCATGACTGTTGAAACTCATGACTTATCTGCATGTATGGTTTGTTATAAAAAAAATAGTTAGGATTTCAACTTTAGCAGACAGACTAAACTTTCAACTTTAGCAGACAGAAAGCAGAAGTTTCTAATGAATCAGAATGACAAAATAGTTTCAAGGATGTTGCTGTTTTCCACATAGCCTTCCTTATTACCTCTTAAAAGAAAGTCATTGTTCTTGTATTCCTCTAATCTGTTGAGGTGGTCTTGAAAACCTCTTCTTGCTCCCTTACTACTCGAGACCAAACTTGCTATCACTGTTTAAGACAGGCACTCAAAAACTGGCACTCGAAAACAATGCCCATTTTTGTAAATAGCAGCCCTCATTGATGAAAGGCACCAAGCTAGGAGAATGGACATTTTTTTTCATTAGCTATGGCAGCCAAAACTGTACAGCTAGCCTCAGCATTAGCTCATGAGCCTGGAAGTACCTCTCGAGATTGCAATGAAGCATGAGGTTTAAAATAAAAAGGTGGAAAAAACAGAACTCCCACAGCTGTTTCTTTGCATTGTTTGCAGATAATTAAAGCTGCAGGTCCAGCAGTGATTAGGTCAGGTATTTTAGTGCATGGTTCTCTGTAAATAATAGGTATTTGCAGTGCACTCTGGCAGATTTCTTATTATGAGCTCATTTGTTTGAGTTCTCATGTTCAAACAGGAAAATAGGAGCCTAGGGCCCAATTTTGGACCAGGTTTCTCCAACCCAAGGGACTATTTGGATCAGGGAAGGCTTTTTGTATGAGGAGGGGAACAGTTTCTCCCCTCCACAGAGAGGAAGGGAATCAGCTTCCCTGAGATACATGAAAGGGCCAGGTACTTTGCATAAGCCTCCAGGCTGTTCTGCCTCTTTCCAGAAGCCTGAGCAGCTTCATTGGAGATACACTGTCAAGCTCTGTCCCATTTGTTGCTTCCTCAGAGAGGCCTTCTTCAAAGGGGATTTTACACCACTAAGGAGCAATGAAAAACACAGCCTCAGGCTACAGGACCTTTTCACTGAATTTCTTGTCCTGAGATCCTGTCTGTCTTCCCTTTCACTGCCGTGCAGGAATCTGTGACATGCTGCTCCACAGGATCTGGGAAGTGAGGAAGGGTGTGGCAAGGGCTGCTGACTTCTCCCTTCAATACAGGGAACAGAGGGTTTCCTTTGTGTATATATCTGAGGATGTGCCTAAGGTTTCTGCTTGCATTTACGCTTATATAACTTCAGAGTAGTTCTACAGAAGCCAGTGGAATGACTCTGGGTTCACTCAGGTGTCACTGAATTGGACCAGAGTGAGTGGTCTTCTTTTTCATTGGCTAAGTACAGACAGTCAAAAGCCTGAGGCTGAATTGCTTCAGTCTTCACAAACAATAAGCAAGTGAACAGACATTCATGTTGATTCTGGAAATACAGCCATATGCCTGCAGTGGCCCAGGCCAGAACCTGGGGAGTGCTAGAGCACACCTCCCTGATGGGCTGGAGCAGACAGCTTGGATCAAGGCTAGCCCACCCACTCTGCAAAGAGAGGGGGTTTGTAGGAGAGGTGCAAAGCATCCTGGGATGCTGGAAGATTCAGTTATCTTGGATCTGGAGGGGATCTGGGATAGAAGTTCAATAAACCAATTTAACTTAAATTAGGTGAGTCTGATACTACACCCTCCAGGTTTATTATGAACTGGATTTAGCCAGCTTGAAAGTAGTTTATGTGCATTGAACTTCTGTTGTATTACATGTATGAACCAGTTTCTGATAATTTATTCTGGCTTAAGTGTAATTTCTGTCCCTAACCATTAAGTCTACTATGATACTTTAAGCAAGGGAAGAAAAAGAGTAGGAAAAATAATAGGAAAATAGTGGAAATAAGGTGCTTGCAGTGGTCAAGCTTTTCCCTGAGTATCAAAAAACCATTGTAATGGTAGAAGTAACTTATTTTAGCCCCTAGTGTAATGTCTTTATAGGCTGCATTGTGTGGTGTTTACTGGAGAATGTGTTGCCTTTCAGAGAATGCCAAACGCATCTTGATCCTCTGCAACTTCTGACCTTTACTAAGCAAAGCTGTAGTTGCACACTATTACTGTAACTGCACATGATCAGAACTCAAGTAGAGATGCCATTGCCCAATGTCTGACAGTTTGTGTATTATGTATTATCTTCATAAAGAGCATGTTCATATACAAAAGTGGTATTTATGACCTGTTTTATGAGGCATTGGCTTTCATTAGTGATATTAAAATATATTAAAATGGCTGTTTATCTGAAAAGAGTTCCCGCCACGATTTCTGAAATATTGTGAAAATGGGCCGACCCCAAGAGACAGATGAGTATCAAAAGCACAAGTTCAAATTCTTGTACAAATACACCTTTGGAAGATATTGATTGAATTCCTTTTCTGTCATCACTTTGGATATTTGCTTTCTGACAATGTATTGATCATGGAAATAATCTTTTTAATAGCCACTAAAAATGATCCTGGTACATCTCTTCATGACAGTCCTCACAATGCTAAATAGTGAAAGAACTGCTTTTTGTTTGATCATCACTCTATTTCCAGCTGGGTCTATTGTTTTAGAAAGCAGGGAGAGGTAACAAGGGAAAACAGCATGATTTCATTGGTCCTTATCTTCAATGGCCTTTCAAAACTGTGTGCACAGTTCCTTCAGTTGTGTGCACCTCCTTATGACCCCAGAATAGGCACATAAAATATTCATGGAGAGACAGATTTGTAACCACCCCATTATAAATATTTTACATTTTATTTCCTTTGAAGGGGGTTATTTACGTAAAAAGAGATTACACAAGGGTGACTAAAGGGCTCATAATCTAGCTTCCAGGTGTGCCCACAAAGTTAGATACATTATTGGAATTTGGTTAAAAATTATCCCAAATGCTATATATAACAAAAATCCTATTTATGACATTTTCTAAATTCTTTCTTATTATAGGGTCTGATATATAAAGGACTGTGCCCCTGCTCCAAGTTGCCTATTAAACTACAATTTACATGGCAGAGATGGAAGCCATGCAGCATGAGGATCAAGTCCTACATCTTGTGTTTTGGCTTTAGGGGAGCCATTTAGGCTTACAAATCTGGGATGGAAGAAATAGTTTAGTCAATTTGCTAAAAACTTCAGATGCATCATAGGAATTTTGTTTGCCAGCACATCCATGTCTACAGCCACACACTGTTTTTTTGAGCTGTTATGAAAAAAACAAAGACATATGGTACATAATATCCACAGAAGCAGATTTCAAGGTAAAACCCACTGTTAACCTTAATGTCAGGAATGTAAGCATGAAGTTCTTTATCGATAAGGTAGAGTGTGGTATGTGGACCTGTTTAACGTTGTCAATGAAGAACACAAAGCAGACCTAGGATGATGACAGGATTTGCTGTAGCTCTGAAGACCCCACTTAGAATAAGCATGTGTAAACACATGCACATTCATACATTCATGCTTGAAGGGCATTAACACTATCTCAAGAATCACAGCAGCAGCCTCTATATGTTCTTGATCTATAATTTTAGATGAGAAATCTTTAAAGGACCCCACGTTGTAGATTGGGCATACAGGAAGAGGCAAAACCCAAACTGAAAGACAAAGTCCAGTGTGCCACAGGGTCTCTTGCTATATGTTGTTTCCAGTAGCTAATGGCAGAAGTCAGGCAGTTTGTTTTGCTGTTTTTGGATGAGTTCAGTGCTTCAGTGGAATATAGCTGAACAATGCTAATAAAGATACCCTCCTTGATACCCAGTAGAAATAACCGCCGAGTTCTGCAGTATCTATAGCCACTATCTCACTGTACCTTAAAGTGCCAGGTGTGGCATTATTTGACTTTATTGATTTAGATATACACTTGATCTGAGCCTTCAAGAGACCGAGAAGCGATGAGATCAAAGTCTAATGCTATATTTATTGTATATTTATTGTTTCATAATGCTATGATGTATATTTAGATTGCAAGACCTAGGTGCAATGTCCTTGGCTTGCCTAACCAGGAAACAGGAGAAAGTCCTCAAATATTTCCTCATGTTTTATATGAGAGCCAATTCAAAGCTGGCACCAAATTTTGGTAGTGTTTAGTTAATGCTAAGATAGACACCTATTCTTCATAACATTTTTGTGGTTTAATTTGTTTCACAGTGTCTTGTCAGCTGGGACTATGTATAGTAGCTTTGTAGCTGTTTGAAGCACTGTGCATTGCTTTATGGTAAAGGTTGTTTCTTGCAGAAGGACTATGCTATACCTCTTGTAGAATAGTTGGTTTCTTCTCTAATATTGCTAGGGAAGAGTTTGTCTTTCTATTATATGGCAAGATTAGAAAGATACAGATGTGTAGAATATGCTGCACTGTGTAGAATATTTTGATATATATCTCAGCACCTACATTTCTCAATACTCAATTTCTTATATCACTGGGTATGATACCTTGATATACCTTAGCAAGGCATTTGATACAGTCTCCTTGCAAACAAGCCAAGGAAGTATTGATTGCATGAATGGACTATAAGATGGATAGAAAACTGGCTGAATTGAAGGGAAATAATCAATGGCTCAATTTCTAGTTGGCAGACAGTCTCAAATGGAGTGCCCCAGGGATCGGTTCCACGGCTGGTTTTGTTCAGTCTCTTTATCAATGATCTGGAAGATATGATGGAGTACACCCTCGGCAAGTCTGTGGATATCACCAAGCTGGGGGAAGCAGTAGATGTGTTCGAAGATAGGGCTAAGATTCAGACAGTTTGGAGGACTGGACCAAAATAAATCTCATGAAGTTAAATATGGACAAATGCAAAGTTCTGTATTTCAAACAGAACAACCCCATGCACCGGTACAGGCTGGGGACGGACCAGCTAAGCAGAAAGCTCTGCAGAAAAGGGACCTAGCAGTTATAGTGGACAATAAGCTGAATAGGAGGCAACTGTGTGCCCTTGCTGTGAAGAAGACCAACAGCATACTGGGCTGCATTAGTAGGAGTGTTGCCAGCAGATTGCGGGAAGTGATTCTTTCTCTCTGTTAAGCATTGGTGAGGCCACATCTGGAGTACTGTGTTCAGTTTTGGCCCCTCACTACAGAAAGGATGTGGACAAATTGGAGAGAGTCCAGCAGAGGGCAACAAAAATGGTCAGATGGCTGGGGAATATGACTTTTGAGGAGAAACTTAGGGAACTGGGCTTATTCAGTCAGTCAGAAGACAAGATTGAGGAGAGATTTAATAGCAGCCTTCAACTACCTGAAAGGTGGTTACGAAGAGGATGGAGCTAGGCTGTTTTCAGTGGTGGGAGATACCAGAACAAGGAACAATGGTATTAAGTTGCAGCAAGGGAAGTTTAGATTAGATATTGGGGGAAAAACGTTCTCACAAGGAGGGTAGTAAAGCACTGGGGCAGATTACTTTGTGGAATCTCCATCCTTAGAGGTTTTTATAACTTGAGTAGAGAGAGTCCTGGCTGGGATGATATAGTCAGGGTTGGTCTTGTTTTGAGTACTGAGTTGAGTTAGATGACCTCCTAAGATCCCTTCCAACCCTAATTTTCTGTGATTCTGTACCAAAGTCAATGAAGCCAGACATACATCTTATGATGTTCTGGATTACTTTCTCTTCTATAGCTATTTTGTTTATTAAATTCCATGAACTGGACAAAATAGAAAATATTGTTTGTTACTATTTTACAAGAATATACAGATTTTTTGGCTCTGATTACTAATCGAAAAGGCCACTACCTTCTTCACCTTCAAATTCATTCTGAATTCCACCACTACAAAACAATGGCTGACCAATAATGGGTAGACAGGCATGAGTGTTCTTTGATCCAATACACATACACATATGCATGTTCTGTAAGGCTACAAGCTCATTAGCTCTTTAGCTTTGGGTCAAATATATATTTTTTCTTTTTTGGTGGAAAATTTCAGTGGGGAAATAAAAAACATTCATATTCATTGGATAACAGTGGGGTGATCGTAATAGCATATTTCAAAAGCTGTTTTAAGAAGAAATGTCCAGGAGTGCCTAGAAACTCAGTAGGGGTTTCTTTGCTGTGGAACATGCATAAATTTTTAAAAAAAAATCAAAGAAATGTGAACAGGGTAGGCATTTTGTATAACAAACTGGGTGTAGCACAACAGCTGGAACCACTCTGCATACACTATTGCACTATCTTGGGTTAAAATCTTATTTTAGTTGAATGACAATTGAGTGGGAGTCTCCACATACGGCCTTCATATAGAGTTCCTCCATTCCCAAAGCTCTAGTAATATTTAAGTAAGCAGCTCTATACAAAATATAAACACCAGTCTTTTGGTCACAAGAGGAATTTGCCGATGATAGACAGATTGCACCTGATACTCAAAGGATCTCTTTTAATAGCAATAAATCTCTCTCCTTTTGTGGATGAGTGCTTTGCTCTAATCACTGGCTAAGTTTTACATTCAATACCATTAAATAGTCCCTGGTTTCCAGCAGACTAGCAGTTGCTTCGCACGCTAAATAATTTCTTTACTACAAAGCTTGTCATTGTGCCAAATATGAAGCCCCACGGATCTTTCCCAAAGGTCCTTTAAGCACATGTGCAAATGCATTTTCATCCTCTGATGTGCTGAATCCATTAATCATTGGGGAATCAAGATAACTTGGTAACACTGGTCTGTGACTCAACTAAATGTTACATGGTCTGCTAGTTATATCTGGTATCTGTGTCTTGTGCAAATATAGCAGAGGGAGGGCAATTCCTGGGGTCTTTTGGGTGGGGAAGAGATGTTATAAATGGGTGAAAGACAAGTGAATAGGTGTCAGTGTCTTCATTGCTTCAGCTGCTTTTGGGGGCTTATGTAGCTACACAGCTGGATGTCCCGAGGATGCAATGGAAGCTCTTGCTTTTGGCTCCTTTCCAACTGCCTCCAAATACACTTGAAAATTTCCATGTGATACTTTATGTAGCACCTGCTTGACAAACAAAAAACAACTTTCCCCTCCTCCATTATGCTGTACATCTGTTATTTTGATGACATGGAAACTACTGTAACAATTAGATTCATTACTTGTCCACTAAGTCGATCCCAGCTAAGCAGAAAAGGTTTCAGTGTGTGTTCATTCAATGATTGTTTAGACAATCATACAAATTAGGAAATCCTCTCTACAAAGAGATCTGTCATACAGAGCAATTGAACTTGGATGGATATGTTTATATGAGAGGTGAGCCTGAGATGCAACATTTTATCCTGTCCAAATCCAGATGCCAGACCCTAATGTTTATCAATGTTTGGATTTGGAGTTTTGGTTCAGCTCTACTCCCCTTTAAATACAGATTGGAGAAAGAAGGTGTGCAAGTGTGTGGTGACCAAAGCCATACAAGAAATGGCATGGATTATATACCCTTAACTGCCTCACCTGTATACTGCTCTTTCCCCCACCTCTGGGAGGTCTTTTTCTAACACTCAAAATGTCTGAGCAATTTTAAACAACACTTTTTTATTAAAAATAAATAAATAAGAATCTGGCAAATAAATATTTCTTCCTTTCTGCAATTATAGATTTTCTCTCCATTAAATTACACAGGTTCAAGGACATGGACAACCTTAAAAGAATGATACGTCTAAAATTCAAGATGACAGAATGCACCTATTATTTACTATAGTTAAGTATCTTTTGAAGGCTTGATTTCAACAGGAGAATTCTGGTGTTTAGAGCTAAATCTATCTATAGGGCTTGGCAGGATTTGAATCAAGGAGAATTATTAAGAAAATGTCAATCTATTTTAGATATCATTGTCACTGGTTGTATAGTGCTATATATTTGTTGGCTTTAGATCATAGTATCATAGTACCGAGGGTCAGAAGGGGCCTAGAGCAGGCCATCTAGTCTGACCCCCCGCCAATTGGCAGGAAACAAGTGCCAGGGTCACAGGACCCCAGCCAAGGAGCAAGAACAACTTCCCTAGGAAGCCGGTTCCACGTCCTAGCCACCCTAACTGTGAAGTAGTGCCTCCTAATGTCCAACCTAAACCTGCTCT
>JAGPOW010003642.1:87969779-87986533 GCA_030014935.1 Caiman crocodilus | reverse complement strand
TGGTCACCTGGTCATAGAAGGTGACCAGGTTGGTCTGACAGGACCTGCCCTTAACAAACCCGTGCTGGTTGCCCTTCAGCATAAAGTCCCCTGCCGGTCTGTCACAGATATGAGACTTGAGAATTTTCTCAAAGATCTTTCCCGGCACCGAGGTGAGACTGACAGGCCAGTAGTTCTCCAGGTCCTCCTTCCTCCCCTTCTTAAAGATGGGAACTACATTGGCCACCTTCCAGTCCTCCGGCACTTGTCCAGAGCTCCAAGAGCACTTGTATAACCGAACCAAGGGCTCAGCAATCACCCCACCAGCTCTCTCAACACCCTTGGGTGTACGTCACCTGGGGCAGAGGGGGCTGAAGTAACCTTTATACTACTTAAAGTCATCCAGCCCTTCCAGAAGCCCTTCCACCAGATCAACCCTCACCCACGGCCTAGCAGTGATTCCCGAGGGTGAATACAGGCTTCCAATGGGTGGGAAGTCCCGGTCCCCCCTCAGGAAGACCGAGGCAAAGAACCCATTGAAGATCTCTGCCTTCCCATCGGCTGCGAGCACCAGGTTGCGCGACGAGTCCCTCAGGGGCCCAATGTTGCCCGGGGCTCTTTTTGCTCTCCACATACTTGAAAAAGGGCTTCCTGTTGTTCTTGATCCTAGTCATCAGGTAGAGCTCTACTCCCGCCTTGGCCTTCTTAATAGCCCTCCTACACTCCTAAGCACAAGAGGAGTACTCCTCTTCGGAGACTGCTCCTCTCTTCCAAAGATAGTATGCCTCCCGCTTAGCCCTCAGGGTCCCCTGAATATCCCTATTAAGCTATGGGGGCTTCCGGGCACTTTTGCCCATCTTGTATCGGGCAGGAATGGTCGCCCCTTGGGCTCAGAGGATCGTCTCCTTGAGGAACGTCCACCCTTCATGGACGCTTATGTCCTCAACCCTACAATCCCACAGCACATCCTCAACTAACCTCCTGAGCTCTCTGAAATTGGGCCTTTGGAAATCTGGGACCCTACTCATAGTGTGGGTCCTAGCTAGACTGCGCCAGACAGCAAATTCTATCAGGCGATGATTGCTATCTCCCAGGGAGTCCGTACCTGGAGCCCTCCAACCAGATTGTCCCCTGAGGCCAGGACCAGATCCAGCAGCGCATCCCCCCGGTGGGGCCATGCACCTCCTGGACCAAGTGGAGGTCCTGCAGCTCCACCAGAAACCTCCGGGACCTCTCGGACTTGGCTGACTGCTCCTCCCAGCAGATGTCCGGGTAATTGAAATCCTTTCCCTTCATCCTCCTTGCAGCCTGACCCGAATCGCTTCCACCTGGTCCTCAGTTGCCCCCAAGTTGACGCTTGATGCAGAGAAACGCTCTTTGACATAGAAAGCAACCCCTCTGCCTCTTTTCCCCATCCTGTCCTTCCTGAAAAGGGCATAGCCATTGATGCCTACAGCCCAGTCATGGGTTGGGTCCCACCAAGTTTCCGTAAGCCCAACCAAATCTGGGTCTTCCACAGCCACTAGGAGAGACAGCTCCTCCTGCTTACCTCCCATGCTGCGAGCATTTGTATAGAGGCATTTGAGGCTACTCACTGCTGCCTCCCCCTCTCCATGTGTTTCCCCCAAGTTACAACCACCTACGCTCGCCCGACTTACCTGGCTCAGCGGCAGAGCGTCCTCTCCTCTCCTGGCAGGCCTGTCCCCTGGCGGTGGGGGGCTGGGTGGTACCAGACCCAGGGCTTGGACAGCGTAGGCAGCAGTGCCAAGCAGTAGTGCTGGGGTGCAAACAGGCTACAGCAGCTAGTCTGCAGCCTGCCCAGGGGGCCAGAGGGGGCTGAAGTAACCTCAGGCTCTCTGCTAGTGTGCCCAAGACTTTGAGGGCATGCAGGCTTTTAAAGAATCCTAGAAAATTAGGGTAAGAAGGTGGAGGTCATCTGGTCCAATCCGCTGCTCATAGTAGGACCATTCCCAACTAGATCTTCCCAGTCAAGGTTTTATTTAGCCGCGTCTTGAAAACTTCCAAGGATGGAGATTCCACCACCTCTCTTAGTAAAACACTGGAACAGGTTACCACCCTCCTAGTAAGAAAAATCTTCCTAACATCTAACTTAAACTTCACTTGCTGCAACTTGAGAGGGTTTTTCCTTGTTGTGTCAACTGCCACCACTGATAACAAAATAGCTCCATCCTCTTTCAAGCCTCCCTTCAGGTAGTTGAAGGCTGCTATTAAATACCCTCTCAGTCTTATTTTCTCCAGATGAATAAGCCGAGTTCCCTAAGCCTCTCCTCATAAGTCATGTGCCTCAGTCCACTTACCATTTTTGTTGCCCTCTATTGAACTCACTTCAATTTGTCCACATCCTTTCCGTAGTGGGGGGGCCCAAAACTGATCGCAGTCCTCCAGATGTGGCCTCACCAGTGCTGAATAGTGGGGAAGAACCACTTTCCTTGACCTGCTGGCAATACACCTACTAATGCAGCCCACTATGCTGTTAGCCTTCTTGGCAACGAGGGCATGATGCTGGCTCATATTCATATTCAGCTGCATTCCACTGTAACCTTTTCTGCAGAGCTGCTGCCTATACTGGTGCATGGGATATTTCTGTCTTAAGTGCAAAACTTTTCACTTGTCCTTGTTGAACCTCATGAGATTTCTTTTGGCCCAATCCTCCAATTTGTCTAGGTAACTCTGAATCCTGGCCCTAGTCTCCAGTGTATGTACTACTTCCCCCATCTTGGTGTAATCTACAGACTTGCTGAGCATGCACTCTATGCCATCTTCCAGGTCATTGATGAAGATATTGACTGGGCACTCTACTTGATACTGGCTGCCAACTAGACATCAAACTATTGACTATTTCCCTTTCAGCCCAATACTACAGGTAGGTTTCTATACACCTTATCATCCATTCATCCAGCCTATATTTCCTTAGCTTACTGGCAAGAATGTTGTGGGAGACTGCATCAAAAGCCTTGCTTAAATCATCCACTGTTTTCCCTGCATCCACAGAGCCAGTCATCCTGTCATAGAAGGCAATCAAGTTACCGGCATGACTAGCTCCTGGTGAATCCATGCTGACTGTTTCTAATCACCATTTTCTCCAGGAAGTGCTTAGAAATGGATTCTTTAAGTATCTGTTCCACAATTTTTCCAGGGAGTGAGGTAAGGCTGACAAGTCTGTAGTTTCTTGGACTCTCCTTTTCCCCTTTCTTAAATACGGGCACTATGTTTGCCTTTTTCCAATTACCTGCGGCCTCTCCTGATTGCCATGAGTTTTCAAAGATGATTGCCAGTGGCTATGCAATCATATCAGACGACTCCCTCAGCACCCTTGGGTGCATTCCATCTGGCCCCATGGCTTGTGTATGTCCAGCTTTTCTACATAGTTCCTGACCTGTTCTTTTGGCACAGTTGGCTGCTCACCTCCTCTCCAAACTGTGCTGCCCAGTGCAGTAGTCTGAGAGCTGACCTTGCCTGTGAAGACTGAGGTGAAAAAGGCATTGAGTATTTCAGCCTTTTCTGTCCCTCTCTCACTATATTGCCTCTCATTGCCTCCCATTCAGTAAAGGACTCACATTTCTCCGGATCCTCCTTTTGTTACTGACCTACTTGTAGAAAGCCTTCTTATTATCTTTCAGATCCCTTGCTAGCTGCAACTGTAACCGCTCTTTGGCCTTCCTGACTTCATCCCTGCATGCCTGAGCAATGCTCTTATACTACTCCCTAGTTGTTTGTCCAAGTTTCTACTTCTTATAAGTTTCCTTTTTCTGATTTAGTTTACTGAAGAGTTCTCTGCTAAGTCAAGCCAGTCTTTTGCCATACTTACTAGCCTTCCTGTGTATTGGGGTGGTTTGTTCCTGCACTCTCAGTAAGGCTTCCTTAAAGTTCAGTGTGCTCTCCTGGACTCCTCTCCCCCTCAGACTGGGTTCCCAAGAGATCCAGCTCATCAGTTCCCTGAAAGAGTTAAAGTCTGCTTTTCTGAAGTCCAGGATCCTTACTTTACTGTTCTCCATCCTGCCTTTCCTCAGGATTCTGAACTCTATCATCTCGTGGTCACCGCTGCCCAAGTTGCCACCCACTACTACATTCCTCACCAATTCATCCCTGTTTGTGAGCAGCAAGTCAAAAAGATCATGGGCCCTAGTTGGCTGCTTCAGTACTTGCACCAGGAAGCTGTCCCCTCCATGCTCCAAAAACTTCCTGGATTGCCTGTGCACAGCTGTATTGCCCTCCCAGCAGATGTCGGAGTGATTGGAGTCCCCCATGAGAACCAAGGCCTGTGATCAGGAAACTTCCACTAGCTGTGTTAAGAAAGTCTCATTCACCACTTCCTCCTGGTCTGGTGGTCTATAGCATACTCCCACCATGACATCACTCCACTGACCCTAACCCATTGACTTTCAAAAGCCCTATGTCTAATTTCATACTGGAGCTCTGAGCTATCATATGGCTTTTACATAAAGTGCAAGTCCTCCTTCTCTTCTCCTCTGTCTGTCCTTTCTGAACAGTTTGTATCCATCCATGACAGTGCTCCAGTCATGTAAGCTATTCCACCAAGTCTCTGTTATTCCAGTCACATCATAGTTCTGTGACTCCAATTCTTCCTGCTTGTTTCTCAGGCTCTGTGCATTTGTGTACAGGCACCTGAAATAACTAGTCAATTGCCCTGATTTCTCAGGAAGAATGAGAATACCTTCTCTGTTGCCCCATCCTGCTTGATCTTCCTCCAGGTCACCCACTTCCCCACTTACCTCAGGGCTTTGGTCTTTATCCCCTAGCAAAACTAGTTTAAAGACCTTCTCACTAGGTTAGCAAGCCTGTCTGCAAAGATATTCATCAGGTGAGAACAGGCAGCCCAGCCCTGGGGCGGGAGAGGCTCCTGAACCAGAGCCCTGGGGTTAGCCTCAGGCCAGCTCCCTGGTGGCAGGTCTGACATGGGAGCAAACTGACTCCTGGGTTGCATCTACATGTGAATAACTTCACAGTAGCTAGTCACAAGTAAATTTGCTACCTACATTTGCATTTGCAGGTAGCAAATTTACTTCAGTTAAGCATTTTTACCATCCAGTAAGCATGTGCACATGTGGATGCATGTGCTTACTGCACAGTAAACTATGCTACTGCACAGTTAAGCATCTTGTGTAGATGTGCCCACTGTGGAGGGAAAATGTTGTGCTTCATTAATAAGCACAATGTAATCTAACAGTAACATGTATATTCCTGGGTGTGAAGTGAGGAGTTTCATCCCCAACTCAGGCAGTGCCTAAATGGCACAACTCTGCCCAAGCTGTATATGAAGTATATTAATAGTATTTGATTTACTGACATTTTTATTTTCATCTTCAATAATTATCTACTGTATACACACCCTCAACAGGCTGAGGTATGGAATCATTTGAGAGAACCACAGTTCTGCTGGTGAAATTTACTGACTCCTGTGGAACTATGACCACAGAGAGTTTGTACAAGATTTTGCTCTGGGTTCAAATTTCAAAGCCCCTCAGATTTGGGGAAAGAGAGCTGGAGTTTTAGCTGAGTCTGTTTGAATTATTGTTAATCATTTGCTGGTGGTTACTAGCTCACACTTGAATCACTTCACCAGTTTGTAATACAACCCTTCACAGCAATTAACTTGTTATATCATAGTTTTTGATTTTCAAGCCTCCAAACCAAATAACTCTTCAGAAACAAAGTGTCTAACGTTCTTGCAAGCATTCTTGTTGGCTGTTAAACAAAGATGAAAAAAAATAGCACCAGAATGTTTTTACCCAAATTCTCCTTGGGTAACCTAACTGCTGCCTCCATGATTTCTCTCTACCACTGTCTTCTGTAGATTTGGGTACATGAACCACAGTTAAATCATCATACTTTTTTATTATTTTCTTGAAAATATTGCCATATTAAAGGGTACATCAGAAAATCCAAAGTCACTAAAACAAAGAGATATAAGCTCAAATAAATATGCATATATACAAGACGAGGCAATGAAGAGCTTCTTCATAAAACAAGTGATAATTTCATTCCTTAAAGCAAGGGATACCCAACCAAAGTTAGCATGTACTTAATTAACAGTTTGTAAATGAGTAGGTATAGATAATGTCCTGTGTTAGTGATATTTCACAACAGATATCAGTGCTCCCTGTATTACTCTTGTCACTCATTGGAAGCTCTTTTTTTTGGCTTAAGTAGATAAGCTGCCTACTTTTAAATGGGAGGGTGCCAAGTTTAAGTTCCAGGAACATGCAGTTCTTTCATTGGTGCCAGTCTGTGCATTAGCTCTTCCTTTTCCTTGCAGTAATTCCTGAGTTTGAAGCTATAGTTGTGTGCTATGTATTTTAAGTTAGAAGCAAGTAAGTTCTATGTGCTTAAGAGTACTGCTAACATTGCTAAAACTTTAGAAATGATTAGTTTTATTAAGTAGTCTAGCTAAGTGTTAACTGTAGGTATACCTATTGGGTCCATTTACACAGCCTCAGGATGCCAAATACAAAATGGAGAACTGATTCAAATCTTCAAAATACCCTCTCATCCATTATTTAAATTCAAATAGGGTTGGGTATTTGACTAGTCAAATACAGTTTGGACAATTGACTGGTCATATATTGGTAAAAAATGGTAAAAAAAAATGCTGATAGGCCCAAATAATGGACAGAAAAAGCACAAATTTTCCATTAAAAAATGTGTCAAAAACAATTTAAAGAAATCATATTTCTGTCAAGCCCCTAATCCTCTGATCCAACAGAGAATGTCTGTTTGGGTCAGGGGGCTCACTGTAACTCAGGCGTTTCCTGTGAAGCACCATGAGTTACAGGAGGAAGTACACATCCATCAGTGCCCTGTGGTCAAAGAGTAGTCTAGTCACAAATTGCTTAATGTCTAATTGGGAGGAGGTATCAAGTGTGGTTCCCCAGGACCTGTTCTGGAAGGTGCTTTTTAATATTTTTATCTTCCAGGCCATTAACAGGATTGAGATCAGGTTTGGCAGACTTGCAGATGACACTGCAAACAATCTGAAGGATAGGATTAGGATTCAACATAGTCTTAATCAATTGGAGAAATTATCTAAAATTAATCAAATAAAATTCAGTGAATGCAAGTGCAAAGATTAGCATTTAGGACAGAACATTCACATACAAATGCATACAAGTATAGGCTCAGCTAGCCTACAGTACTACAGAAAAGCATCTGGCAGTTGTAGTGGAACATGAATTGAATATGGGCCAACAGTGTTCTATTATTTAAAAAAAACCCTAAACCCCCTGTAGCCTCCAGGCGTCAAACATCTTACTTCGGGCCTCTTTGCCCCGAGGATTTGTAAATATCTGGCTGGCCATCGCAGGAAGCCTTGGAGCAGGTCTCTTTTCGCATTGGAGTCTGCCCCTTTCTCGCCTGCCACGACTTTGATCTTCCAGTGGGTGGAGCTTCCCTCCGGGTGGATGTCCCCTTTGGCTACCTGTAGTCGAGATCTTCTGCGAGGTTCCTCCACCCCTTTCACCTTGCCCTTACCCTGCCCGGTGGTTCCAGGTGTTTTTGCTGCTGCTTTCTATGGCTGCCACCAACGGGAAAGGCTTTCCTCCCTGCCTACTTCCACACCGCAGCCCCTTCTTACCCAGGGTAACACAAACAAAGGAATACTCTAACAACTTAAACACCGCTATTCACCTAACAGGGTCTTGGCCCCTACATCCAGCCACTACCCGCAACTCCACTCGCTAGCCCTCACTCTCCGGGCCAGCTACCCACCGCTCCTTATCTTACTCCCCTGGGAGACACCCCCCTCTCAGGGTTCTCCCTGCCATAGATCTCTTTCTCCAGCTCCCACCATTCTGGAGGTTCTCTCTCTGGGCGGCCCCAAGGTTTCCCTCTCCCACCTGGATCTGTCTCTGGGTGCAGTCCTCACTCTGGGCCTTCTTCGGTCCACGGGTCTCTCCACGCGCCTGTGGCTTGCTCCCCGCTTTTCCCTGGATCACCCATTCTGGTTACGCCTCTCTCCGGCCTCCGTCTCTCTTGGGAATTTTCGCGGCCTCTGGGTGACTTGTCTGCTGCTGGTCCTGATGCTCGGTGGCCTCCGGGCTCTCTCCCCCGGCTGGCACATGTGCCGGCAGCTGGCTCTGGTGTCCCACACCCTCTGGGCTTGCTCTGTAGTCCAGAGCACACGTCGGCAGCTGACTCCGGCGAGCCGTGCCTCCCAGGCTCACTCTCCCACTCAGAACCTGCTCCCGCAGCTGGATCCGGTGCTCTGCGTCTCCAGCTGCTTCTGCCGCGGCCCACTTCCAGCAGCCACGTGCTCTCCTCTCTCCTGGCTGCGGCCTCTTCTTTTATCCTTCCCAGCCGGTGCCCCGGGCTGACGTCACCCACTGTTCTCAGGTGTTTAACGCCGCCGTCCAAGCCGCGTGTGGGGTTCTCTGGCGATCCTATGGTGAGTAACTGACACTTTTCTTTTCTTTTCTTTTGCCCTCTGTTGCTCGCATCTGCCTCCACGGCTCCTTTGGGGAGCTTCAGAGTGCCCCCAGGACTTCTGCCCCTGTGACACCCCCCAAAAAAACAGTACTGGGTGGTATTACTTGAATACAACATAACCCTCCAGTAGGTAGATTCTATATAAGGGAAATTAATACATTTTTATAATTTTCCGGGGATAGTGTGAAGGAGAAAAGGAAAAACTGGTAAAACTCACTTCAGGGGAAGATGTGCTGGCTGGGAGAGAGATGGCAGTGCCGAAAGAAAGGAGGACGCCACAGGAGCCACAGCTCCAGAGCAGCTGCTCTGTCTGGCTAGAATGGCCCCGAAGTGGTGGAATCTGGGGACTCATGCTGGAAAAGGAAAAAGAGTGGACGGGGAACTGAGAGGAGGAGGGCTGTTCCCCAAAACCCAGGAGGCTGGGCAGGAGGCTCCAAGCCCCAGGGAACTGACTACAGGCTGGTTGGAGAGCTCAGCTGAGCTCTGTTGAGCTGGGAGATACCAGCTATAAAGACACTGTGGAGAAAAACAGTGCGAGTGGCATGAAGCTCCACCAGATGTGAGCTGGCTGTGGGAAAAGCAGGTGTGCTCTAAACAAGGTGCTATCAGTTTCTTTTCCTTCTTTTTTCTTTCTCTGCGTTCCCTGCCAGAGACCCGAATGGGTCACCTGAGAGATGGCCAGACAGGTGGGAACTCAACCCTAAGACTGTTTAAAGGGGAACTTCAGTCGGCAAAGTCAGGGACAAGGGCAGGATATGTGATCCAAGTGCAGAGTCAAGAAAGGCCTTAATCAGAGTGAGACGATCTGGCAGGAAAGCAGCTAGTCAAGAGTTGAAAAGTGTTAGGCTCAGAGGAATGAAAACCCAGATGGAGTTTTGGATTTTTTTTGTTTGCTGTTAATTATAGGAGGGCTGGCACTACAAAGAGAGTGAATGTGCATAAGGCCCAACAAAGAAAACACATGAGACTTGCCTAGGACTGGAAGGAAAGTCCTGGAGTCCTCTTCTTTTGTTCAGTTGATACTGTCAGTTGAAATGCTTGTGAGCCTGCCATAAAATAAGGAGAAAAAAGATCAGACCACTCATTAAGATCTATGATCAGTGGGGTAACATCTGGGTAGTGCTAGGATAGGGTGTAGGGGAGGTTGAAGCCCCAGAGGAAATCCCTATCCGTACTGCCTTTGGTCAGCTGCAGTGAAGACTAATATCTCCCTATCAACCATATCACCAAAACATCAATACATGGCAGGTGAGAGTTGGGCATCTCTGTAGCAAGTTTAAGGCAAGTAAGCACATGACCAATGGTTCAGTCTGGACAGG
Source organism: Caiman crocodilus (assembly GCA_030014935.1). Lineage (NCBI taxonomy): Eukaryota > Metazoa > Chordata > Crocodylia > Alligatoridae > Caiman > Caiman crocodilus. Next base: position 87,976,772 of record JAGPOW010003642.1, on the reverse strand, counting down.
CACCAGGCCACCAAGCCCACAGCCTTAGCCGGAGCAGCAGTGACAGACAGAATCTAATTATTGCAGGTTTGTCTTGAATTTGTCCCCTCCCCTCCTACTGCTACCACAGGGAAAATAAATCTAGGAAACCAGATAGTTCCCTTTCTCCCTGTCTCCCTTCAAGTTATTCCTCTGCAACTCCTTCTGCACCCCCTTCCTTATTGTCAGACCTGGCTCTCCCCAAGTACATGAAAGCTAAGAACAAATTTGAAAATACTAACCTTGAAATAAACATACCTATAGCAATCTATATATAGTACCCATAGACTTAGTTCATCCAGAATTAATCCATTTTACCTTTTTACAAACTTTTGCTAGTTTTAGCACAGACACTCCATAAACACACTTTTAAGCAGCACTTTTGTACCTGCTTATATATAATACAAACTATGCATGATATTAGTTTAAAGCCAAAAGGCTCATGATTTACTATCTAGTCCAAACCATGGTGACCCCACAGCTCAGCACTGCTCAGTGTACATGTGTACTCCAGATACCTCCCACAAAGTCCCTACCCCCTGCCCCCAGTTCCCGATGAACTGGATACCAGGATCCTCCAAAAAATTATATGCAGATGAGGTGCAGGGCAACCTGGTTCAGCTCCTCCTCATGAGGTGGGGTCACACTAATCCTAAGCAACAGGTTGAGGGAGCGGGTGGCAGAGGGATTCTGGATGAACTGTTTGGGGCCCAATCTAGTTATGTTTGCCAGACATTTAAGGCTGCTGAAAAAACAAAAATAATTGGGAACGAGAAAGAAGGACACTGTTCAGCTGTGGAAGTGAAAAAGTTTAAGTGTATTCAGTGTAGTGGCTCATTACAACTTGAAAAACAGTCAGTGTTGAGGGGGTCTGAGCTCAATAGGCACTGCTGTATATGTGATTCAGAGAAGCTGCACTAACTACTCCTTGAGATAGGGTCCTAGCAAGAGAAGCAATTGTCACACACTGTTCAAGGACAGCCACCCCTGCGAAGACAGCACAAATGATGAAGACAACAAAGAAGATGGGGATAGCAAAGAAGAAGGGACAAGCAATGAGGACAAGGGAGGAGAAGAAAATGATCATGATAACAGCAATGATGATGAAGGGAGGGACATGGACTAAGGATTAGGGAGGGAAACACAGGCACGAGGAATGAAAAAGGGTGGCAAATGTAGAGGGAGTGGAGGCAGGCCAGTGTAATTGTAATGGGTAAGGAGATGTAGGTGGGAGCAGAGATGCACAGGTGTAATGATTGTAGCAGGACTGCGATGCTGTCATGGTGTACGTGTGCTAGGGCTTGTCAAGTGAACTGGACCAGTCACAAGACATGGGTGTGAAAGTAGAGGTGTGTATATCAATATCTATATCTATTTCGTAAAAAAAAAAAATAGGGTCTCATCAGTGTGTTTGCCCAATGTGGGCCATGTGTTTTATCAGCTGCATTTAATCAACTTCATAGTTGCTTTCTGTTACTGAGCACATGCTGCTTTTGGAAGCAGTTTAATGATAGACAGCACAATTAATAAGGTTTCCTTCCATGTCAGTGTAAGGCAAGGGGCTCTTTCCTCCATGCTGAATGGGAGTAAAAGCCTTGTCTTGTATTTGAGTAAGTATCGTAACAGGAGCACTTTCAAGTCAAGAGAAATGCTTTTTCCATTCTATTCAAAACTGGTGAGTCCTCACCTGGAGTACTGTGTCCAGTTTTTGGCTCTTAACTTCAAGAAAGATATGGCTAAATTAGAAAGACTCCAGTAAAGAACAACAACAAAGATTAGAAGTCTGAGAAACATGACTTACAAGAAAAGGCAGGAAAAGCAGAAGAGAAGATTAGGGGGTATTTAATAATGGTCTTCAAATACCCAAAGGATGGTTATAAATAGGATGGTGACAAACTGTTTGCTGTGGTGGCAGGAGACCTAACAACGAGTTGTGTGCTTTAGATACAACAAGACAACATTAGGTAGGATGTTAGGAAGAAATAATTGTCTAGTAATGACAATGGTTAAGCACTGCAACAGAGTAGCTGGGGAAGTCATGGCATATCCATCACCTTTGAAGTTTTTAAGAGCAGTTTAGACAAACGCTTGTTTTGGATTATTCTGCCTTCAGCAGATGTTGGATTAGATATAGCCTGAGATCCACATCTGTTTTTCTATTATTTATATACTGCAGTGCAGTAGGTACTCTATGATCAGTCATTATTATAGAGCCAAATCCAAGTAAGGTTAGGTTTTTGGCATATAGGGCACATCCAGAGGAGCACTCGTGCATTTCTCCAGGGACAAATGGCAGTGGCGTGTAGTTGTGTCACTGCTACTTGTCCCTGGGGTTATGCCTCTGCACACACGCTCTGGCACACAGCAAATTGCCCCAGGTGGGATAGGGGAGGCTAGGGCCAGCACTCGGAGCAGTGATGATCTGGATGCATGGAGCCCGGCTGGCAGACAGAGCGTGGCTCTGGGTTTTGGGTGGCACGCAATGCCACCACATACACCAACCTGCTTTTTTCTGATGTGGGTTTTTTGACACTGGGACCTGCTATGCTGCAAATTAGCAGTGCTGCAAATTAGCAATGCAATGAATGCCTGCATGTGCGTGTAGTTTGTGGTGCCAGAGATGGGTATATGGCACTGCAAACTGCATGTGTGCACTTGTGGGAATGTACCCATAGATGTTAATATTAAGTAACTTTCAGATTGGTAAACACTGGAAAAGAAGTAATTTCATAATACTCACTAAGAGAACTGAATGTGTCAACTCTTGGCAGATTAATAAGGGTACAGTTTTATCTATTTAAGTTGTAGAATATTGATGTGCAGTAACTCTCTTCTCATCATGCAATATATATATATTTAATATCTTTGCCACAGCCTATTATTTTTAACTTAGTGCTTTTGTATTTAGGTTTGTTTTTAATCAAGCCTGTGTGGGCATTTTCCACTGTCTTCAATATAAATATCCCCACCTTGCTTACAATATAAATATTCAGCTTCCAGGTTTGTAAAGTCATATATGATATCCCAGAAAAGATGCTAAAGCATACCTAATTTATTTTCATTATTTTTCAGGAAGTAATGTGTGATCTTTGTTTCATGGTTTCTCGGGTCAGAAGGAACATGAACAGATCATCAAGTCTGATCCCCTGCTCTGAGCAGGAACAAGTGCAGGAATTATAATACCTCAGCCAGATATCTATCCAACCTCCTCTTGAAGACCCCCAAGGTAGGATAAAGCACCACCTCCCTTGGGAGCCTATTCCAGAGCCTGGCAGCCCTAACCATAAGTAATGCCTCCTGATATCAAGTCTGAACCTATTCTAAATCAATTTATGGCCATTATTCTTTGTTATCCCTGGTGGTGCTCTGGGGAATAAAGCCTCATCTATTTTCTGCTGGTCTTCCCTGGTGATGGCCACCAGATCCCCTCTCAGTCTTCTCTTGTGGAGACTGAATAGACTCAGGCCCCTTAGTCTATTTTCATAGGGCCTGACCTGCTGTGGCCCTCCTCTGGACCCTCTCAAGATCACCCACATCCCTGATGAAGTGCAGCACCCAGAATTGGATGTAGTACTACAACTGCAGCCTGAACCAGTACTGCATAGAGTGGAAGGATCACCTCCCTTGACCTGCTAGTGATGCATCTGTAGATGCACGACAAGGTGTGGTTAGCCTTACTGACCACTTCCTTGCATTGGCAGCTCATGTCCATTCTGGAGTCAACAATGACTCCAAGATCCCTTTCAGCCACTATATTGATGAGAAAGGTATCCTCCTATAGGTATGTTGCTAGTTCCTCCTCCCTAGATGCAGCACCTTGCACTTGTCTGCATTGAATTCGATTCTATTCTCATCTGCCCACCTTTGTAACCTGTCTAGATCTAACTGGATTCTGTTCCTCCCCTCCAGTGTGCCCATTTCTCTCCACATCTTTGTGTCATCAGTGAATTTGGAAGACCACAAGCACTCCCATCTCCCTAAGCTTGGCCCTCAGAGCCTTGTAGTCTCTCATGACGTGGTCTGGATTACTCCTGGCCATGTCATTAGTGCCCACATGGATGAGGACCAAGGGGTAGTGATCAGAGGGCTAGATGAGGTCCAGGATCATCGCTGTGACATCCTGAATCTGAGCTTCGGGCAGGCAGCAAACCTCACATGCCATGGGATCTGGATGACAGATGGGCCCCTCTGTTCCATTCAGCAGGGAGTCACCCACAATGATGACATGGTGTCTCTTCTTCTGCTACCCTGGCCATCCCTCAGCTCACTCAGTGATGGCAGCAGTCTCCTCCAGTACACTTTCCCCCACCGCACACTTCTCCAGTGCAGCCAGGGCCTCATACTTATTCCCCAACTGCACCAGGGGTGCTGTTTCTATGGTGAGAGGTCTTGCCCTGGAGATGACCGTCCTCCATTCACCAACATCTACTTCAGGGCACTCCCTCACAGCTTCTCCAGTAAGCATCTTGTCCTGCAGAGAATTTAAGTAGCCATCAATCTCCTCCTCAATTGCCATGATCCTCCACAGCCTGTTCACCTCTGCCTGGACTTCCCTCACCTACCCTTCCAGGCCCTTGATCCAGGCACATCATAGAATCATAGAAGTATGGTGGGAAGGGACCTTGTAGATCTTCAAGTCTGACCCCCTGCATGAGGGGTCAGAGGAGGAAAACTGGGCAGGAGGAAAACTGGGCTCAAATGACCCCAGCCAGGGAGGCATTGATCTGCTTCTTAAAGACTCCCAAGGTAGAAGCCAGCACCACTTCCCTTGGAAGTTGGTTCCAGATCCTAGCCACCCTAACTGTGAAGTAGTTCTTATGGATGTCTAATCTAAACCTACTCTCCTACTCTCCAACACCTTGTGGCCATTATTGCTTGTTATCCCAGATGGTGCTAGGGGAAACAAGGTCTCCCCCAAACCCTTCTGGTCCCCTTAGTGAGTTTATAGATAGTCACAAGGTCCCCCCTCAGCCTCCTCTTATGAAGGCTAAACAGGTTCAGGTCCTGTAGCTTCTCAATCTAGGATCTGCCCTGCTGTCCCCAGATCATGCAGGTGGCCCTCCTCTGGACACTCTCAATGTTGTCCACATCCCTCTTGAAGTGCAGTGCCCAGAACTGGACACAGTACTCCAACTGTGGCCTGACCAGTGTCACGTAGAGGGGGAGGATCACCTCTTTGTCCCTACTTGAGATGCACCTATGGATGCACGATAGGGTCTGGTTAGCTCTGCCAACCGTGACTTCACATTGTCGGCCCATGTTCAGCTTGGAGTCAATGATGACACCAAAATCCCTTTCTGCCACTGTGCTCTCAAGAAGGGAGTTTCCCATCTTATAAGTGTGCTGCTGGCTACTACTGCCCAAGTGCAGCACTCTGCACTTGTCTGTATTGAAACGCATCCTGTTTTTGTTAGCCCACCCCTGCAACCTATCCAGGTCTTTCTGCAGTTTTTCCCTCCCTACTAGCGTGCCCACCTCACCCCAAATTTTGGTATCATTAGCAAATTTGAACGGGTCGCTTTTCACCCTGTCATCCAAATTACTGATAAAGAAATTGAACAGCATGGGCCCAAGAACTGAGCCCTGGGGGACTCGACTGCCCACTTCCCCCCCAGTCAAATATGACCTGTCCACCACCACCCTCTGAGTATGACCCTTCAGCCAATTAGCAATCCATCTGACTGTGTAGACATCGATGCCATAGTCGCCTAGTTTTTTAATGAGGATGGGGTGGTTGACAGTGTCAAAGGCCTTGCTGAAGTCCAGAAAGACTGCATCCATGGTGACACCTGCATCCAATGCTTTTGTGACCTGATCGTAAAAGGCAGTCAGGTTGGTCTGATATGATCTACCCCTAATGAAACCATGCTGGTTGTTCTTTAGCATCATCCCCGATGCCAGCCCATCACAGATGTGCTCCTTGATATTTTCTCAAAGAGTTTCCCCAGGATTGAGGTAAGACTGACGGGCCTATAGTTGCCTGGGTCCTCCCTCCTCCCTTTCTTAAAGATGGGGACCACATTGGCAATCTTCCAATCATCTGACACCTGACCCAAGCACCATGAGCTCTCATAAAGCCATGCCAAGGGCTCAGCAATAACCCCTGCTAGCTCCCTCAACACCCTAGGGTGGAGAGCATCTGGATCTGCTGATTTGAACATGTCCAGCCCCTCCAGAGTCACTCTAACCTGGTTCTCCTCAACCTTAGGTCTGGAGGTGTTCCCCTCAAGTCTCTGTCTTGTAATACGGTGGGGGAGTCCTGGTACCTGCACAAGAAAATGGAGGTGAAGAATTTGTTAAAGAGGTCTGCTTTCTCCTTTGGTTGACAACCACCAGATTGCCCAGCGCATTTTGCAGGGGCCCCACATTTTCTGGCACCTTCTTCATCCTCTCTATATATTTGAAAAAAGGACTTTTTATTATCTTTGATCTTAGACACCAGCCCTAGCTTTATGTCCACCTTAGGTTTCCTAACAGCTCCCCTAGAGGCCTGAGCAGTGGAGGTATACTCTTCTTTGGAGATTGCACCCCCCTTCCACTGGGTGTATGCCGCCTTTTTGGCAACCAGGTATTCCTGGAGATCCAGTCCTTGGTGAGCCAGGGAGGGCACTCTTGCCTCCCTTGCTTCTTGTTGGGATCATCACCCCTTGGGCCCTGAGTATCGTCTCCTTAAGGAACGACCACTCATCTTGGGCACTGAGTTCCCCTGCCCTCGAGAACCCCAGCACCTCTCCCACCAATCTCCTCAACTCATTGAACCTGGCCCTCTTGAAGTCTAGGGCTACCAACTTGCTGCAAGCCCTTGACACCCTGCACTGGATGATGAATTCCAGCAAGCGATGATCATTATCACCCACGTGGTCAAGAACCTGGACCCCCCCTTACCAGATCATTGCCTGTGGCCAGGACCAGGTCCAACAGGGCATTTCCTCTGGTGGGACTGTGCACCTCCTGGGTTAAGTGGAGGTCCTGTAT
>JAGPOW010003642.1:87900912-87969679 GCA_030014935.1 Caiman crocodilus | reverse complement strand
CTGTGGCCAGGACCAGGTCCAACAGGGCATTTCCTCTGGTGGGACTGTGCACCTCCTGGGTTAAGTGGAGGTCCTGTATCTCGGCCAGGAACCTCCTGGCATGGTCCAACCTGGCTGACTGCTCCTCCCAGCAGATGTCTGGGTAATTTAGGTCACCCATGACAACTACATCCCTTGCCTTAAGTGCCTCTGCAAGCTGGCCCAAAAATTCCTGGTCCAGCTCCTCCCCTTGATTGGGGGGTCTGTAGTAGACCCCTACCATTAAATCCCTCTCCCCACAACCCCCTTCTACCTTGACCCAGAGCACTTTAGCTTGCCCCTCCTCTGACCCCATTTTGCTGGCAGAGGATGTGTATTGCTCTTTGACATAGAGCGCCACACCTCCTCCCTTCTGTATCCCGCCGTGGACACATGTGGGAAGGGCAAGTGAACCCCTGACTCCCGTGCTACCCCCAGGCCCCAGAGGTCCCATCAGGCAACCCCCATAGATAGGGGGCACTGCCAACCCTTTCAAGGGCCCTGTCTGGGTGGAGGCCTCACAAGAGATCTAGGCCAGGGGCAACAGCAGGACAGGGGCCCTGTCTGTGCCCTGTGTCACCACCCTCCATAGTAGCCCCCCTCCTCATTCACTTACCTGAGGTCTCTGGCAGAAGCTTCCGTGTATTCATCCCCATGAAAGTCTGCCCTGCTAACTTCCTAGAAACTGCTCCTGTTGGCAGTCCCTGTTCACTGGCTCTCTGGTCACCTGGGCAGTCTCCTTTTATATCGTTCTTGTATTCTAATCCATCCAACCAATGAGAACTGATGATTGGAGACATCACAGTATTTGACACTGACTTGTGTGAGTCAATGCCTGTTCAGCCACCATCATGCAAGCAACTTCAAGCACCTCTAATGCTATTGGGATTAATTTATATATTGGGATACATGGAGCCCTTTATTTACTAGACTGGCTAACAGTTTAGTTAACTCAAGAGCTGTGTGCTTTTGTGTATGCCTGTGTGCACTATACATTGAAGATTCTCAGATTGCATCTACTTCTTGCCAAGATAGCAGACAGCTGTCAATGTGGACACAAGCAAACAGATGGAGCAAATAATTCAGCATAGGATGACATATTTGCCAATTGAGGCTTCAGAGGGTTTTAGGAATTTGGCAGCCTCCACAGCTCTAGGTTGTCTTCGTCTTTCAGATCAGCATAGTGAATCACACCCGGGAGACCAAGTTAATCCTTTTCAGGTTCCCTGGACTATAGACTTCTTTGAATTTTCCTTTCTTTAGTCCTTTGTTTTTCCCTTATTTATAAGGAAATTTGACTGCAACAGTAGACTGTATTAATCTACTAGAACACTGTCTCTGTTTCGTTTCACCCCTTCCTGCAGCACAAATGACAAAAAACCTTTACTCCTGGGAGTGCAGTGAGAGAATAACTGTTTTAAAAGCAAGGGGAGAATATATAATTCAGAGGCACTGTTGTCACGGTTTGATGTTAAATGCTAATCTTTTGTTTTAAGTTACCTTTTGTTAGATTCTGTTGTTGGTCAGTAGATTGCACAATCTGTCCCTGTCAGTTTGGGAGCTTTTGGTTTCTCACTATGTATTACCTAGTCCCTCAGTACATGGGTGGGCTTCTCCAGCTGGTAGGGTGAAATATTAATCCTCCTCAAAGCCATCACTGATGCCTTTCTGCTGTAGTCAGCCAGAAGCAGCATCTCATTCAGAAGTAGTCAACCAGATGCTAGCCTGGGGTCTAATTCCTCCTCCCTCCCCCTAAAGAGCATAAACTTTTCTCATTGTATCCTATGAAGCTGCTGGGGTATGGGGATGAGATCCTAGAGGATTACTGTTGTCTCCACCAAGACACATCCGGTTTTCACTAGAATAAGAGATGGGGAACCCCAGAGTGCCTTCTCCAACAAGGGCTCTGATTTGCTGTTGGGCTTGCTCTTCATTTACTTTTCACACTTGAATTCTGCAAAGTTTTTTGGCAGCTTTGTGATATGTTAAATAGATCCTATTGTAGAAAGTGTCACTCAGAAATATACTATGAGTCCTTTAAAAGTTTTCAATAGTAGGTCTTTAATGTTAGTATTTAAATTGCTGGCATCAAAGTGTGATGTTTACTATACTTCTGCTGTGTTGGTATCAGTCATCACCTTGGCTTTCAGACTAACTTGAAGGAGAAGCCACTACAGGGCAAAAGAAATTCTAAGCTAATTAGGCTTCAATCTTTTATCTATAATAAATAGTTTCTGTGCTATGGTAATATAAAAGTGATGTAGACATGATGGTCCAGAAATTGTGTGAGGCAAGGTTTTCTTAGGGTAATACCTTTTATTGGACAGCCATATAGCTGGGATAAAATTAGACAGGCTTTTAAATGCAAGACATTCTTCATCAAGTCTCTTACATCCTCTATCCTAACTCTATCCTGAGTTAAAAAAGGTTTCAAATGCAAAGAGACCTGATGAAAAATGTCTTGCATTTGGAAGTTTGTCTAAGTCTATCCTAATTATACAGCTGATCCAATAAAAGATATCATCCTAAGAAATCCTTGCCTGTCCATAATAAATAGGGAATTGCTAAACTAAAGGCGAATTTAAATGATCCTGTGAAGATCAAAGATCATTTTCAGTTCTGGTAGAACACCTCCGTTGTCTTCAGTAGACAGTCACTCACTCATGCCAGGATAAACTGGATTCTATTGAGAAGCTGATCAGGCACAACTTTCCGAAGCTTAAACCTGGTCCAACTTTAATAGTCTAACACTGAATTCCATGCTCCAGAGACAATGGCATTCCTTATCAGTACTTATCTGTCCCCTATTTGAAGTATCTGCTATTAATCTACATAATTTATTTCAGCACTGAGTTGGGTCCAAAGCACACAATAACCATGAAACCTGTGCTTTCTGTACTAAAATTCTAAGTAGATATAAGCCATTTACTCTGTGCCATAGTGTCTTGAGATCATTTCAAGGGTGGTGCAAGGTGCTATGCAATGTTAGAACTGTTATGTGTGCACATATGACTCACAAGATAAATCCAGAGATTTCAAATAGGAGGCCATAATATTAAAAACATTATGATCTATTGTGGTCTTTCTGAGTTCTTTGCAACACAAGAATTGCTCTGTTAGGCTAGGAGCTGGCATTTTCTGAGGGGTGCTTTGAGTCTAATGAAGCTGAGCATAGTTATATTAGCATATAACTAACATAGAACTTTAATATACTACCTGAACACATTAGGTAAAGAGCACAATGGCTAAGTTGTGGAGAACACAAGTTCCTAAGTTATTAGGAGAGTTATTCAATACAAGGATACTGGAAGGTTTTCAAGAAGATTTGAATGAATTTCCAAAGTAAAATATAGGAGTCACCTACAAGGGAGAAGCGATGTCTCTGTAGTAGTCTAAGGCAGAGAAGTAATTAGAAGATTTAGCAATGAGAAATTAACCAATAAAAAGGAATTTTTAAAAGGGAAATCATGCAGACATAATTGATATAATAATAAAGTGTTTTGTGAGTCAAACATACTATGCCAGCGAGGTAATTTGCACAGGTCATTGTTATATATACAGCAATTGAACATTTAATTGCTGTTGTAATCTCCATAGCAATGTTTTAAGCTCTACTGCTAGTGTAAGTATGTAGTCATTACAAAACTGATAATTATTATTACTGTAATTAATAGTATCTACAGTGCCATAAATGTAGAGTGTCCTTTAAATAAAGATTAAGGCATATGGCTATAAGGCAGCTATTATTTTCAGTGATACAGGCATTACTTTACTATTTGTGGCTTTCCCAAAATTTGCTAACCCAGAGAAAAAAAATCAGATTTTGGAAAGACATTTTAAAGAGATGTGTTTAGTAAAATGTTGTTATTTGAGGTTTTGAGTGTGTCATAAAAGATACCATGTGACAGTGACATAGTGTTCAAATGTTGGACTTAATGAGACTATATCATGGCCACTGACAAACAGGTATTTAGAAATCATGAAAGCACAAGAAGGACAGGAAATGATTTAAAAAATAATGTCCAAGGGGGAAAAACTATTAATCCTGAAGTGTTTAATTGCCTGAAAAAAATTATGCCTAAGCAGAAGAAATTGGAAGACAGGCAGACATGTGACAATGAGGAAAATGGGTTTGATAATTTTGGCAAAGATGATATTTCTGTGGATCTGAATCTTTTAATACAAGAAAGCAGATAATTATTTGTACTTGGAAATAGGTCTGTGTAAATAATTAATTTATTTGGTTCATCGGGGAACTGAAAAAAATAAGGCTGTATCAAAACAAATTACATTTAAATATTTATTGTTACTAAATGAAAAGTCAAAGAATTTCATTTTGTGCTGAGTGAAAAATTCATTCAATCTGCAAAAAAATGCTCTTTGGAGTACTTGCAGGACAAATAAAATTAAGGGTTAAACTTATAAAACTAATGAAATAATCTATCAGCAAGTATATATAAAAGTATGTATAAAACCAGATCTATAGCAAATACTTCAAACAGGGGATAAGTAAGTACTGACAATGAATTGCTGGGGGGCATGGAAGTTGGTGCTTGATTGTTAAAGTTAAACTGAAGGTATTTAAACCATTTCCAACACACATAATAGGACTTTGATATTCTGGAGGTGAAAATGCCTGCCACATTGCTGGTGCAAAACATTATTATGGTGCAAAATGGTGCAAAACATTATGTAGTGATGATTAAATATCCTTCATTGAATCTGGTGAGGTTTTCAGACATCAAGGTAATGCCTAGTGATTATGCTTTCAAAATAAATGCAGTACTCCTTTTGAAACCAATGGGATTCTCATACAGTGAACAGCAGCAGTATCAGCCTTACTGGGCACATCTACACATGAAATTAGTGTGACAAAGTAAACTCTGGTGCAGTTCACATTGCAGTTTATTGGTCCTGGAGTTTATTGTTTATTTACATGTGTGCCCAGGACCCCAACATGCTGAGCCAGGTCAGAGCAGCCCCAGCTGGCAAGGGACCTGGGGGGGTCAATCTGCCTGCCCACAGCTGCTCCCTCCTGGGGTCAACATGTTGTAGAGGGACTGGATGGGATACAAGGGTGCTACAGTGCAGGGCTAACTGGCAAGCAGCTCTCACACTGTAGCAGTCTCATACCCCAACCAGCTTCATCACTGTCTACATGTGCATTGGGGTGGAGAAAATAACTCCACCGTAGGACAATACTTGTGTCGGGCAGTACTATCCTATGGCAGAATTAATTAGTTTATGCCAGCCAGTAGCACTGCTCATGTAGACAGTGATGCTTTAATGCTGAGCTAATTAGTTGACTCTGCTGTAAAGCACCTTGTGTAGATGTGCCCTCTGTCCATCAGGTGTTGCATTTGCTTTGAAAGGGACATCAACTGCTATGTCATGGAGAGGTGTCGTGAAGAAAATCAGAATACAAGACAGCAGGATGGAGGAAAAGGAATTGTAAACCCAAACATGTGCACCTAGGATAGGATTCCTACAAGCTAAGGTTCCTGCTATCCACTGCTTAGTGTGTTATAGCAAAAGTGAGTGTTGTATGGTTGTTTAGTGTTGCCTACTGTTCAGCTCTTGTTAAAGGCCCAACACTGTTTCTCCTTCCATCAGTGGAAGTTTGCAAATGTCTTTGAGAGTTACATGGTCAGATTCTTTGCTCATGTTCATTGCAGTGCTTTTCCCTCTGAGATTACTGTCTGTCATGTGTCCCTATATAGATTTTTCCCTGATTTGGATCCCCCATTATGTATGCTGTGGGAGTCTGTTGCACAGCTAGGCATGAGTGTGGCTCTTTGTGAGCACATGCACAAGCACTTCAGATTTTAGATATGTTCATGATGATTCTTCGAGGCCTTAAGAAAAATGTATTACAATGTGGGGGGCAACCTTTTTGGCAGGCATGTCGCAAATTGGCACTGCACTCTCCCCAGGTTCTATTCCATTCCCCTTATTCTGCCTGATCTGCTTCTCAGCTTTCTGCTGTGTACCCTGTGTTCCCTACCTAAACACCCGAGAAACATGGAAGATATCAAGTTTTGTTATTTAAAATGGCAATCTCTGCTTTCTTCTTTCTGCCTTGTGCTCCCTGCCTGATGTCCTGCTGTGCCTTCGGATTTCTGCCCCATTTGCTGCTGTACTGTTTGTGCCCTCCCTGATCTGTTATGTGCAACACAGAGGTTACCTATGCCACTTTTGGCACTCACGCCATACATCCAATATTTAGATAACAGGACAGTTCCAATCTAAAATGCTAATTTGCACACTTGAGATTCACACAGTTAACAAAGATATATATTTTTCCATTCAAACTGAAAAATAGATATGCTTGATTCTCAGAGAAAATGAGCAGTCAAGGTTCCACTCAAAGTCAACAGGACCTGAAATCAGGTTCACATTGACTAACATAATCATTGATACACTTGATTTGAAAGCACAAATAAATACATCTTTTCTATCTTTTGGTAACTTTGTTTCCAAAAATAGCAATTGGATAATGTAAGCATCACAAACGCTGGGCAGAGTCAGGTTAAGAGTTTTGTCAGATTTTATCTAAGAATTTTTCAGATGTGGAGATATAACACAAGCGGAGGTTACTTGCAATTGCAATGAATAACTCGAAGTGTCAGTAATGTCAGCACAATGAAGGGAAATAGTTCTGCATTCATTCTAATCAGGTTTTGTACTTTCCAGAGATTAGAAGAATGTCAAGGATGTCAGGAATTGTAATTTTGCCAATTTGTCTCTTACATAATTTATTTCTTTAAAAAAAAAGACAGGGAAAAGGAACCATGTGTCAAATTGACAGAAATAATGCTTTATTTCACTTGTGTCAGAAAAAAAGATTGTGATAGCTTTCTTTTTAATATATGTGAGGGGTTAACAAATGTTTCTATTTTACTCTCAACCCATTTCACAAGCCTGCAGCAGCACCATTTAAAGAGGTATTTTAAAAATATTTGGTGGAGTTAGCTGACCTTTATATATTTGCTCTGCAATATTCTCCCTGACATGCACTTTACTTTGTTAAGTCAAAGTTCTGCTGGGATTTATTTTGGATGATGTCATTAACTTTCAGATTAGGGGTGTCAAAGATATGGCCCAGCCCACAGACCCTTGTCACCCAGCCGCTGGTGTTGCACCTGGATTTGAGTTGACTCTAGGCAGCACACACTGGACTGGTCTCATGTCTAGGACCTGGGATGTGCATCAATCACATGTATCTTGCACTTCAGTCACTCTGCTACACATGAGGTACCTATACACATGCTTTGGCATGGGGTTGCATTTTAATTAGAGTGTCTCATGTATTCAGCATCCCTCATTTCCAAAGGGCAGTGATTGCACTTTAACTAAAGCTTGTTTCAATGAGCTGTACTTAAAGTGCCCCCCACTGTCATTTTGAAATGTGAATACATGATGCACTGCAGCATGCTGGAGTGTTCTGATTAGAACACTCCAGCAGATTTAATTAATTGAATCAGCTCTGATGCATTTTAATCAGAACACATTGAAGCATGTGTAAAAGTGCCCCATGGTGCCTACCCTGGGCAGTAACCCCCTTGGGGAGTCAGATCTATACCTCATATGGTGCCTCCCAACCAGTTTGCGATGCACACTACACGTAGACCAGAGCTGTCTGCATTGGTTGCAGATTGGCTAGAGCAGTTATTATGTGCAGTGTTCATCCCAGGGGATCCAGCATTGAGTAGAGGGTAGAAAGGTTGGTGGGCCCAATCTGGCCTTTTGACCAGCTCTGCACCACTCAACCAGCCTGCATGGATAGATGAGTTTGACTTCCCTGTTTTCACGTCTAGCTTACACAGAGCCAGAATTTTAAAATGGAATTAATTAAATTTAAAACAAACTTGAATTGTCCTGCTCATGTTCATTTCATAGTTTGAAATATTTAAAATATTATTTTCAAAAGATTAATGAAACCACTAACTAAAACTCTTGCAACATACTTGTGAGATAACTAAAAGCATTTAAAGATGTACAGTTACAGCAGTGTAGAGATGCCCTGCTTCTCAGTGACGTGGGTCAATTGATGCAGTGTAACTATTTCATTTATCTGCTCTTAACCCACAATAAATTAAAATAAACCACAGTAATTTATTCCTCCAAAGAAAAGGGGAAGTTACTGAGATTTGGGTTCATATACTTTGGGGAGGAGAGGACAGACTAATCAGTACATCACATTCAGCTGCACCATTCTGGTGCAAATGGTCCTGTTCCATTTTATAGGGGTATATGTTGTCTATCTACATTTTAAATAAAGTTAGAAAATTATACAGTGAATTTATTTTCATTTCCTGTTTGATGAATCTCACATCTGTTTGGTATTTGAACTGTCATCTTTTCTTAACATCAAGGATTGATCACAAGGTAGAAGTAGGCATCAGAATTATACCTAGTGAGATATCAGCTTGCTAAATGAGAAAAACACAATTTCCTTGAACTGTTCGAATTATATTGGAAAACTATGATTGGTCAGATAAGTCTGTTGTAGTTTCCAGTCTTTGATTGAACAACAGTGCAAGTGCTTCCAACACACATACTTTTAACTGGAATTTAAAATTAAATTTCACAAACACTCACAAATGTGACTTCAGAACCAAGCCTGAAAACATAATAACATTTCATATTGGAGGCTACAGGGCAGGGACAGCATTCTTTAGGAATGGGAAATAGGGGAAGTTGGATGGAATAAAATGGGTAAGTAAAGGCCACACTGCCTGCCCCCTACAGCAGCTTTGTATAGATTACTTGTGAAGGGAATCAAGCTGCCTGTTGCAGAAGGAAACAGCAGGGGCTCAACAGCCAGAGTAAATCAGTTTGATTTTTGGGAGGAACCCCATTTCATTTCATAGCAGGAGTGCATACATGTGAGTGAGTGAGAGAGAGAGAGACAACGTGTGTGTGGGAAGGTGATAGGAATGTAGGTATTGTGATGACAGTATACTGTTTGTTCAGTCAGAATGGATTCCCTGAAATTTCCTCATGTTTTGCCAATTGCAGGGCCTCATTTAAAGCTAACAAGAGCTGAAAATATATTTTAAAACATAGGAGCTGTTTTAAAAATGGAAAAAAAAAATTAAAATATAACTCGATTCTGTCTCATTGCTATGCGCTGTGAAATACATACTTAAGCTGGAAGTTAGTGGGTTATTAGCAAAACTGTTATGAAGAGGCTCTTTAATGATTTTTTAAATTCACATTTAAGAAATCAAATTTATTTTTTAATTTAATTGTCTTTTCAGTCTAAGGATGTCTTTAATATAAAAGGTGGATTATGTAATGGAGTCATATGACACACATATGGCATTCTTGTGTAAGAGAAAGAAGAAAAAAATCACTGCTAAAGTGACTCAAGTCAATACAAGGATTGTACAGATCTAACAAACTTAAAAGAAAAGATCAATAGCAACTATTTCTTCAGATGGACTCTGATGAACAGTTCCAAGGACTACAGTTACGAATAGATTGCTAATATATATATAATTGAACTATAAAATGAAAACCACATAAACAAAATGAGCTAACTGCTCTTGCAGTTCTTTTAAGAACCTTCATCAAAGCTACTGTTTTTGAAAACTGATGAACATTTGTTGGCAGATGAACAAACTGACATATCAAAACCATATTAAATTAATTGGGGGAATTAAAGACAGGATCATAGAATACTCAATGGGTGATACCAACATAATATACTATAATAATATTATTTTTGTCATAAGCTGTTGAACCACTCAAATCGTTTCAGAGAAGTAGCTGTGAAGAGAGTATAGCTGTTCATACCTGGCTGAGTGCCATAAAACCTCTAAGTGAAAAAGGTAACATAAAAGAGAAGGCTTTAGATGAATATTCACTTCAGATACTTTGTCTCAACTCATGCTCTAAAGAGGCACTGCAAGCTTTCCCACAAGGGAAACTTTGCATACTTGAGTAGGAACAACTGAAAGCAGATTATAAATCAGTTTGATGCTGTACCGGCCACTGAACTTCACAGCAAGACAATATAGCATCACTGATGCTACGATGGCATCACTGATTTATTATCTCTTCTTTTAGAGGTGCACCCTATTCTCCTCCAAAACATAAGCCATCATGAACAAAGCCTGATCATTGTAGGAAGGCTGTGGGATAGGCCTGACAATACAGAGCCAGGTTCTGGTCAGACCTTGGAATAAAGAATTGCTGGTTCATGAAGGCACCAGCGGGTACGCTCTAGAAGCATTAATTGCTGCTCTCAGTGCACAGCATTCCTCATTTGAGGGCTGCAGTAGCAGAACAACTCATCCCACCTTGTCCAAATAAGCTGCATTTCCTAGGCAGCATCTTTCCCATAATTTTTTAACTTGCTTAATCAATTAGATGCATAACAATGAGATCTTCTTGCCTTCAGACAAATAAGCAGTTACCAAGTTCAATGCAACTGGTACTGTTGGTTAATGTCAATCACTGTTTAAATGCTCTCTCAGAAGGGGAACTATGTCATAAAGCTGCCATCTTGGAATAGAGCTGCTACTTGGAGTTAGGACAGCTTCTTTTCTTTTAGATCTACGCTTTCAGACTAGTATAGATGATCCTGCTCAGTGCATGCCTGGATGTTTTAAAATTTCCAAATATTACTACTACCACCAACAACCACCACCACCTTCCAGCACTGTATTTCTGTATGATGGCTGCATTTCCCTGGCAGATAAAGTCACTCTGATTATAGTCAGTGTTTCTTTGCTTACAACCTAGAATTCAATGCATGTCGAGCTTTCTTACTTGAAAATGGACAGCACACGGTCTGACATTTTGACTATCTGATACATCTTGTCTACAAGTTGGACTTTCTAGCTGGGTTGGCCTAGTTTGTAGGTCATCAATTTATTACAAAGCTCTGGCAGCCTTCTACTATACAAATGGAGCAGCCACTGTGTTGCTCTTAGACTTTCTAGAGTGGGATGCTAAAAATCAGTGAAGCTTTTCCTGGGGCTCTTAGCTTTTCTCAAGTGACCATTGAGAAAAAAGCAACTCTTTCTTCATGGCTTTCCCTAGGTAGCTGTGAATGATTAATTCAGCATTCATAGCTAAACAGTTTATGTGGAAGAAACACCTGCATGAGCTTAGAAAACATATAATGTAACCAATGTAGGAAGGCTGCCACAACTATATTGAATTAAGCAGGTCAAAATTTCCATATTTATAGCTGTCAGATATCAGTGTGATAAACTGTTTAAAAACAGAGACAGAGGGACAGACAGTTAACATTTAAGGACCTATAATCTTTCAAAGCAGAAGCCATGCTGTGGTTTTAATTAACAATCTGAACTCTGGTGAAGCTCAAAAAGACATCCTAGGAAAACAGAAAAGAAATGAGGTTAATAAAATGTGGAAAAAAAAAGGCGGGCACCAAGAAAAAATGATTTTAAGAGAGAGCCACTTGTATGATTAGAGGCATGAAGAGCAAGCCATATGAGGAAAGGCTGACAGATATGGACTGTTCAGCCTAGAAAAGAGAAGTCTTCAGGGGGATTTGGTGACAGCTTACAAATATGTCAGGGGAGAGCATCAGGTAGATGAACAACTATTCACCAAGCTAGGGAAAACCAGGAGCAATGGTCATAAACTCCTAAAAGAAGGTTTCAGACTGGATCTAAGGAAAAACCTTTTTATGGTTCATGTGACCAGTCTCTGGAATAGACTCCCAGCGAGTGTGCTGTAGGCACTTACCCTGGAACTCTTCAGAAGGAGACTGGATGCACACCTTGCTGGGGTTATTTGACCCAGCAGTCTTTCCTGCCCAGAGGAGCTGGACCTGATGATCTCACAAGGTTCTTTCCAGACCTAAACTTCTGTGAATCTGTGAAGGGGTAAAGTTAGTAGGGTCACATGGTACTGGAATTGCCCTGGAGAATCTGAGGTTCTGCAGATGCATACACCTTGGAGTAGTATCATCCCTTGAAATGCTTGTAGGCACTTGTCAGCTCTGCATAGGGTTCTCTTTCACTTCTGCCTTCCCACAGGACTAGCTACATTCTCCTAAGTGGACTTTTCATCAACCTGAAATTGCATCCTCAGTTGTCTAGAGGCTAGAGATGTTATCTCTATCTCACCAGCCATTTACAACTCATGCTGAGGAATTTGGCATTCCAAAGAAGGGAACTACTGCTAACAGTAGTAGTCAGTTGAGTTGTGATTGTGGTAGCCTGTTCCCCTCCCAAGGAGCTAAAAACTTCTTTCCCTCAAGCAATTGCATTAATGCATAAATATACCTCCTTCCTTTTTTTTTCCATCTGTAAAAGAATTTAAACTAAAACCCCTGCAAGGGTTATCTATTGCTAGAACCAAAAGCACACTTTAAACATCACAGAAATACTGTTCATAATGAAATATAAAAGCACTCAGCATGTTACAGATAGCAGAGTGACTCATTGGAGTTCAAAGCAAGGAGAACACAGCTAAGCCATAGTAAACAGCAGCATGCTTCTAGTAGTACAAAAAAAATTAATCGTTTAAATGCATTCTAGGCTAGAAATGGAGCTGCCTCTGGATAGGTGAAGTTGTAGGTCTGAAGCAATGCAGGCAAAATATAATAATTCAACTCTTGCAGCTGTATTGGAAGGCATGTACTCCAGTGATACAAAGGTCATCCTGCAAACTAGATGCCAATGCTTGGAAAAAAAAGGTAAAATAATCAATCTTTAGGTAGGTGACAAAGGATTGCCTCTGGGCAGGGTTCCTGCAGAAAAATCAAGTCTAACCTGTAGGTTCCAAAAACATATACAATCCTTAGAAGCAGAGTGAATTGTAGCAAAAAGCCTTGAATAAACATTCATCATTGCATAATGCAATGCAAGTTTGTAGGAAGGTGGCAATTTAATTAAATTAAACATATGACATTATTCACTAGACTAATTAAGATAGGTCACATTACCAAGCGAGAGAGAATTTCTTGCAACTGAAGTGTTCTATAGGTCCCCGGGTGTCTTCATCATTTTATAATTGGAGCTCAAATTTCTTAGATGTATCTCTCGTAAGCCAGGTTGTCCCTAGCTAGATGTTTCTCCTGGTGGGGAGTTGGGTACTTAGGAAAATCCACCCACAGTGCCTGTGTCAGTTTGGATTCTAATTTAATTCTGGAAATGAACTATTTCTTTCAGAACTATGCAAGAGTTTAAATAAATCTCTCCCCTTTATGGGCATGTAAATGAATTCCTCCGCAATAGGATCATAGGTTCATAGAAAATAGGGCTGGAAGGGACCTCATGAAGTCATCTATTCCAGCCCTCTGCACAAAGCAGGATCATCCATGACTAAACCATCCCAGCCAAATGTCTGTCTAAACTGCCCTTGAAAACTTCCAAGGATGAAGATTGTACAAATTCTCTAGGTAGCCTGTTTCAATGCTTGACCACCCTCATAATCAGAACCTCCTAATCTCCAAATTAAATGTCTCCTGCTGAAGCTTGAGGCCATCACTCCTAGTCCTATCCCCTATGGTTATCCTCTATGTAATCATTTTACAGGTATTTGAAGACAGTTCTCTTCTCCAGACTACAAGCAGCACAAAGCCTTGAATAAACATTACTCAATATGCACTGCAGAAAGAGCTAGCAAAAAGGAGCTAAAATGAATGTCCAGGTTGGTATGTTAGAAACAAGCTGAGGTGTAAACCTAGTTGGAGAGAAATGATTTTGGATATCAGTATATGCAGGCATGCTCTACAACTACAGAATAACAAACATATTTGTTTTTCATTTTTTCCTGACATGATCTGTAACAATGGGACTAGGAGGAAATAGTAAAATGAAGCAGTCAGAGTAATTCCATCCAATCTCATCTGCTCTTGAACAGAAGTGCTGCTCCTCTCGTTTGTCGAACTGAAGCTTACACTAAGTTCATACCCCTCAGATGACACAGCTATGTGGCCAAATCCTTTGTCTGGATAGAGCTATGCTGATTGACAAGGAATTCTGCTGATTTAGATGCTAACGTTTGATGAGACTATTCTAACAGTAAACCCTCTTCTGCTGCCACATGGTGCTAGAGGGCCCTACTACTGTAGATCTGCCAGTAGGGCTTAGTGTGCAGTAGGCCCATAATGCAGGCAAGCCATATATCAGTTTTCACTAAGAGGTCCATGGATTGTATCCTGGGGTCCAAGACATATTTTCTAATCTCATACATGAATGAAGAGTAAGATTATGCTAGTAAATTATGCAAATAAGGCTTAAAATATTCTAGCTACAGCCAGACTGGGATTTCTTTCTTCTTTACAGTATTTCCCACTTCCTAACACAATGCAGTTTTGGCTTAGAAGAGTCTTGAGTTGCTTCTAACAATACACAGCTTAAAAATGTGTGTTTTCTAAAAGCAAGGGCCCAGAATCTCAGATCCTGGATTAACATTTAACAAGAAACATTTTGTCTGCCAATAGCTATTGAACAGGCTTCTGTTCCTCAAAAATCTTCACCCTACATTTTTCAAAGAATAAACCTAGGGTTGTTAGTATTTTGCAGACCATACATATATATTGATCAAAGGACTCCCATTGCAATGAAAACCGTACCGTACTTAGACACAAGGTAAGATAGGCCCAAATGGCTGGAAATGAAGACTAGCTCAGCATGGCACTGTTACAGGCACACAATGAGCCAACTCCTTGTTGTCACAATTTTATCTCAGTCTCAGGTTATATTAGTATTTCCAGGATACTGTTATTGTATAGCTCCATGCTTGAAACTCTAAAGGAAAGGGACTTTAAACAGGAAGCAACAGCATCCGAGATAACAACCCTTTGTACATAGCCTATAAGAATTTCAGCTAGCTGACCAACAAGGCAGCACTATCTCGGACACAGTAGAAATGACTATCCTGTTACTCTGTTTCATTTAATAAAGCTCACATTACTGGAATGCTGCATCCTCTAAAATACTTTGCAATTACAAGGTATTATAGTTTATTCTAGCTCTACACTGCACCCATCACCAAGATACTGGAGTGCTTAGCTTGCTTACTCATTGGCTGCTGATCTGGATTGCACTCTTAAAGTGTCTCAGCCAGAGGTCAGAGGATTAAAGAGGGAAAAAGGTGTAACACTCAGGCTATAAAGAAAAGGAATCTATGCTCTTTGACCATGGCATGTCCAGCCACTTGTAAAACTGAGTCCTAAGTTACACATAGTCATAGGCCAAAAATCAGAAGAACTTGAGCCCTAACCTAACATCAAACAAATACTTAGTGGCGTTGACCATGCAGAGGGAATAAAATTAGCAGGTTCCTCAGAGCTCCCGAGAAGGAAATCCAGAACATAGTGGAAGTGATGGCAGCATGACAACGTTAGAGGGAACATCTATGTCTGCTTGCTCATGCTTAAAATCTGCTTTGTACTCCTGGATTCCATACCCATTTCAAGCAATGTGGGCTTGCCTCCTATATGGGAGAATCACTGACTTGAGTTTTAGTTCAAGCTCAAATATAGATTTGTATATAGTTTGAACACAGGTGTAGGCTCAGTGCAGAATCTCTGGGTGAGGGTCTGAGATCTGTGTCATGTAGTTGGTGAGTCTGATCTTAAAATTTATGATTCATAGGTGTTCTACCTTGAGGACCTGTGCCAGCAGGACTTAATTAACAAGTCAGGATCAAGCTGAAAATGTTATGGTAGGGAAGAATGAGTAAGAAGCTATATATGGTTGCTGTAGTTTAATCACTTGGCAAGCATGCATGTTGGAAGCCAGGGACATGGATAAACTGGAACTGAATCTTATAAAAATGGATATAGTTTTATAGTA
Source organism: Caiman crocodilus (assembly GCA_030014935.1). Classification (NCBI taxonomy): domain Eukaryota; kingdom Metazoa; phylum Chordata; order Crocodylia; family Alligatoridae; genus Caiman; species Caiman crocodilus. The sequence continues at coordinate 87,953,870 of JAGPOW010003642.1, read as the reverse complement.
AATTTGGATATGACAAAGCATCATACTAATGGATGAGGTTATTTTGAAAAAAATAATTTAGCTAGTGTGGTGATAGAGCAGTGGTCTCCAAACTTTTCATGGTGAAGATTACTTTTTGCAAGTAAAGGGCACTCCAAGATCTACCCCACCCTGTGCCCTGCCCTGCTCTGCCCCACCCCACCCCTATGCCCCCTGCCCAACGTGGCCCTGGACCACGGAGTGTCCCAGACCTGGCCAAACAAGGTTAGGGCCCGATCCCACTTCTGTGCTAGGGCTGCACTGAGCTGTGCCTCCCCAGTGGCCAGACGAATGTGACATTGGACCACAGCCTGGCTAGGTCTGGAAGTCTCTGAAGTCTTGGGGAGCATGGGGGAGTGGGGCTCCCACTGCTGGGCACAGCCTGACAGAGACCCCGGGGGCCCATGTCCCTTCCACCTGTGCTCTGGGAGGAGGCTGCTGCTGCTGTGGGCTGCCTGCTGCACCCGGAGTGCAAGGGCAGCGGGGGGAGGGGGCACAGGCTGTGACCAGTGGCAGGAGTCCCCCTACATGCCCCTGGACTGTGGAGACTTCCAGACCCAACTGGGCCAGGGCCCACGTTCTGGTGGCTGCCGGGTGGGCGCAGCTCAGCTCAGCCATGGCACAAAGTGGGATTGGCCCCAGCCCAGCTGCATTTGGGAAGATCTGGTCATCCAGGGGCATGTGGGGAGAGCTCCTGCATTTGGCTCAGCTCGGCGGAGGCCACGGGGGCCTGTGTACCCCCCACCCATGCTTGGAACGAGTCAGTTGCGGCTGCGGGTTGCCTACTGTGCCCTGAGCACAGGTGGGGGGGAGGGGCACGGGCCCCTGAGGCCTCCACCAGGCTGCATCCAGAATAAAGTAAAAAATATAAAATATATAAAAATCTAAAAAAATATATATTTAATATTTCAGTGGCTTACGCAGGTTATTTTTAAGAACATGTCCTAGAAAGTGTTTTTTTGGTTTTTTTTAAACTTCTTTATAAACATGAATTTCAGCAAACAATTTAGCAGCGCTTAATCTTTCTCTGCTGAATTCAAAAAAGTCTCTCTATTTACTGGCTGTAATATCTACTCATGTTTACCTGAATATAGTTACTATGATCACAAGTCTTTACAGAGATTATCATTAGGCCTCTCAAGGTCTGAGATTATCCAAGTGTTGTGGAAAGATCCCATCTAAACAAGGAAAGACCCTAACCAAGGGTAGGCAATCCCTGGCATGTATTCTAGAGTGTGGCATGCAAAGGCATTTTGCTTGGCATGTGCACCTTAGGAAAGTGGCTGGAGCTGTGCTGCCATGACAAGGATTGGGCCCCTTGTGCACCGCTCTAGCCCCCACTGCCCCCATCTGCCTCTGTCATGCCACATCTTACAAGTCAAGGTTGAAAGTGGTTTTGGCATGCTGCCCAAAAATGGTACTGACCCCCGCCCTAACATTTTTCCTGTGAATGGAACTGGCCTTTTTAGTACATGACTTATCATAACTACAATGTAATTAAAGTTGGGTTTTAATGTTACAAATACTAAGTATTCAATGTAGGAACTAGTGAGTAATTTTAAAAAAAAAGTACTGTCTTATTTTTTACTACAAGTGCTTCTAACATCTTGTCATGTATTGACCCGATGAGCAATTTAGATACAATGACCATACATATTAATATCATTGTTTATTTTTTCCCCTCAGAGTAGTTCTTATGTACAGATAAGCATAATTCATGAACTACCCATTAATATGGCCCTTTTACTGAACATTTTATGGGGTAATTCCTGTCTTGATTTATAGTACTCACCTATGATATTAGTAGAGTCTAGTGAACCAATTCTAGAAATTTAAGCAATTTCTTAAAGATTTTATAAAGATGCACAATTTGCAAAATGTTTTTTCTAAAGTTGCTTATAGTAGATGACATTGCATTTTATTGTAAATATTTGCAGCTCCATTGATTTCTAATTTACATTTACATTAAAGATGAAAATATGCCCTTCTGACTGCATTGCAAAGTATAAAAATGTGCCTTCTGCTTGGTTTATCCAAGTCTACTGAGCTCATGTAGGAATAAGTAAGTAAACTTGTTAACTAAATAACTGCATATTGCAGCTTGCATATAATAATATTTGTTATGCAATGACAATTAGAAGAAAGACCCATTGGGTCATTCTGTTGGCAGTAGTTCTCAGCTTTATTCCTTGCATCCATCCTCTTGTTAGCTTTACTCCTTGTAATGATCAGTGTATAATATATATGCAGTCTCCTTTTAAGTGTCTTCAGTGTTGTCTGGAGTAAGTTAGATTGTTATCATCTTTTGCTATTACTTATCAATATTACTGGAATATTCTTGATGTTGATTTGATTCAAAATTTTCCCCTGATAATTCATGAACAGTCTATTGATTATAGCTAGTGACTGAATTATCTTCACACAATGCAGAAGACAATTTGGCACCATTAAAACAGAAAAGTTACAAGATGATGGTGGTGTGTGACATTCCCCAATGGGGAGTGCTGGGGCAATGTGAAGATGCTCTGCTCCAGTAAATGGGACTGCCAGAAAGGCAGAATGAATTTGAATTCAAAGCCTGTTGTACTCAGCTGATTCCAACGGGGTTAGGATTAGGCCTTTAGTAGTAAATATGTTTTCAATTAGAGCATGGGCAACTGGTACCTCCTGAGTCAGGGGGAGCAAGTGCCCCCCCCAGCAGCCAGTCATTGACTGGTGGGGGGTCCCCACGTGGCTGATTGCACCGAGTGGGAAATGTGAGCAGTGCTTCCGGCACTGCAAGCAGCGTTTTTCCTAGCACCCCGACTCTCCAGTCAGTGCTCACAGGGGGGACACTGGGACTCCCACCTGCCCTCCCTAGCCCATTGCCTAAGCTGGGAGTGCTGGCTGTCGGGGGTCCACCAATGCTCTCAGGGGTTACCCCCCATGCACCCCTTACGCGTCACCACTGAATTAGTGTGTCAGCAGTTTGACACTTTAAAAAAAAATGTTAAAGTCTTTTTGACCAGTTCCACAAAGGTAGTTAGTTTAAAATTTTCTGCGAAAAAAATTATCCCTGACAGAAAATTTGTTTTTTGGCAAAGCATTTTTTTGGTGAAAAAAGTCTGCTTTCTGAAGAATATTTCACCATTTCATTGAAAATATTAAGTATCCCAAACCTGAAAAGTATTACTTCTTAGGTAAAATATTTGTATTGTTCATATTTTACTGAAAAGTCAAAATATTCTGTAGAAACTATCAAAAAAAGTTTTTCCCTCTTTTTTTTTGGTCAAAAATTTCCAAACATGGGAAAATATTTTCATACCAAAATGAGAACCTGTAATGCCCTGGCTCTAATAGGTCCTAACTGTTGCCATGTGGTGTAGTTTACATGATCATTGCTTGAGTTCATTCTACTTCATTCTTCTGTACTTTCAATTTTAGTTATACATAGAATATTCTTCTTGGATTTTTTTACAGTTTAATTTTAAATGACTGAACTGAAGGAGCCTTTACCATACCCCTTCAGCATAAACGGATTGAGGGGATGAAATGAATATAATTTGAAGATCAAATGTTCATTAGAAGTAACAGGAGTTACCAATGTGCTCTTGACCTTAGAGGCTTTGTTTTCTAGATAAACACCATTATAAAAAGTGAAATAAAATACTCTGTGGGTATGTGATTATGGTGACATCCATCATTCATTCTACTCATAAGCAGGTAATTCATAGGATAGGAATGAGCTTGACACCTGTCATGAGCAGTTATCCACATGCTTGATTCCCAGTAGTTTATCAGGAGATTAAATTTTCAGGTATATCATGTAGAAAAAAAATTGAGACTAACTTACACTAATCACAGACTGCTGAAATAATGTGTGGTGATATGAATTAGACCTCTGTACATAGTTTTAGCTCTATTAGGCAAAATTACATTTCCTAATACCTATTTCCAATTACTTAATCAAGAGAAAAGGTAGTCTGGTCTCTGAGGAACCAAAAGAAATAGGTAAAACTAGGGCAGGAGTGTCAAAGATATGGACCACAATGTGTCTTGGATGGGCCCTGTGTGCTGCAGGCAGCATAAGCCTGACCCCTTTCCTGTGCTGTGCCTGTGGTATACAGAACCCGACTGGTACGTGTTGTACCCAGCGCATAGGACCAGACTGGCCCTGTGTGCTAGATCTGGGACCAGTCTGGATTGGCCCTATTGGCTGTCCCCATATTTTGGATCCAGCATGTAGGGCTGGTCTGGTGCAGGCCTTGCATGCAGTGTGAGTGCTAGCTCTATAGTGGATCTAGTGAATCTGGCCAGTCTGTGAGCTTTATCCAGTCTATGGACTGGCTCTGTGCCCCTCACTGAGCTTGTGAGGCCAGATAAGTTTGATACTGCTGAACTAGGGTGTAAGCAAAATGTTTCATACCATATACTGGTTCCTTGAATGATGAACTGCTGTACTGTAAATTATCTCACATAATGTACTGGCACAGTATATGTAAGCAGATGAGGGCATCTATACTCAGGGAGAAGTCAGGGCAGGGTGGCAGTTTATTGACGACTTTGTTCAGAGAGACATGAACTTTCATAGGCTATACAGGCAGTCGTCAACTTACAATGTTTTGAGTTATGAGATTTTGTACTTACAACATTTATAAATTGACACCCTGTTTCAACTTTCTGATGTCAGTTTTGACTTTACAATGCTTGATCCGACATTATGCCACACCAGTGAACAATTTTGCTGTGTCACCCATATCCCTGGAGAACGTGTCCATACTTCCGTGGTCACTGCCTTTAAGAAAGCAGACAAGACTCCAGAAAAACCGGTAGCCAAGACTTCTGAGAAGACTCCAGCCAAGAACCCTTCAAAAAGTCCAGCAAAGTCACTTCAAATAAGTCTTTCCAAGCCAATATAATTGCTATTTACAGTACAAATACATTAATGTAGCTATATTACTCAGCTATAATTGACTGAGTACAAAATTCGGAGTTATTTTTGGTGAAAATAGGGTATCCCCCATTTATAACATTGTTTCCTATGAGAAAATTGTTTCTGAGTTATGTTTCAACTTAAGATGCAGTTTTCAGGAACCAATTGTGTTTTAAGTCCAACCACTGCCTGCGTTCTCCTTCTCTGTAGCCTGTGGAAGGTCATGCCTTTCTGAACAAGTCAGTTTATAAGGTGCCATCCTGCCTTGATTTCTGTCTCACTTCAGACTAATACAGGTAACTCCCTCTTTCAGTTACACTATATAGTTCACGTATTATAGATTATATGGGAAGACTATTAATTAAGCCTCAAGTAACAAAAGACTTGTACAGGAAATTCAGAGAAACTAGACCAATATATAGCACATTAGGATATAACATTTGCTGCTTTTATTCTGCATATACCTGATAAATTCAGAGGTTAAGTAATGACAAGTGGGTTTAGGCAAACACCCAGGTGCATATAAAAATATATTCCTGAGGAAAGCATGTTAAAAAAAGATTTGGTTCCCTTTTCATAGGGGTAATTTATAGACTGTGGGTATTTTTAACTACTTGTATCAGCCATCACTGAGCTGCTATACTTGGCCAGATTCTGTTTTCAGGTGCACCTGTATAAATCCAGATGAAGTATTACTAATGTATAGCTGAGTGACATCTGGAGGCCATCTGTTCCTTTCTATTTTTGTTCTCAATAGATGGTAGCATTATTTATCATTATCCCAAGAATTCAAATAAAATATCTCCCTCTCTTCTTCATATATTTTTCTTCTGTTCTCTATTTTGCTGTAAAGCATTTCAAAGGACAAGATACTAGCACCTTACTGAAGCTGAGTAGAACCTTACTCTGTCAGCAATCTAACTAAAGACAATGACACATCTAAACAGTGAAGAGCTACACAGCATGGCATGGGTGCTAAAATTTGGCCCAAACTGGGCATGTGTACATGAGAAGTTTACTGTACAATTGACTGATTAACTGCACAGTAAAAATCTCAGCATCTACACGTGTGCCTGTATTAGAGGATACAAAAGTAGTAAACTCTGCAGCAGGGTAGTAAATGTCAATATAAGTATTACCCTGCTGCAGAGTTTTTTTCATGAGCAGCAGTGCATTGCTGACACTGTCAGCTGGCTGGGGCATAAGAGTGCTTTAGTGGAGGGGCTACCTGCCAGCTAGGTCTGAGCTGAAGGAGCCTTGTGCCCCATCCAGCCCCTCTGCGGCACACTGAGCCCAGTTGGAGCAGCCCTGGGCCAGCAGACTTACCCGCTAGACCTCCTGCCAGCCAGGACTGCTGCAACCTGGCTCAGTGTATTGCAATCCAGGTGCATGTGTAAACTGAGTGCTCTGGAGCTTCCTGGGAGCAATAAACCATGGAGCAATAAGCTCTTCAGTTTATTGCTGCACACTAATAGCATACACAGATGGGCTTTTCTATGCACAGTTTAGAAGACAGGGAATTCTAGGAAATGCAGTTGTCCCCTGTTCTGAAAGGAAATATAACCAGAAGCACTCAATGAATAGGGAACACTGGGAATGGGGGATTAGAAAACAATCTGAGAATGGGTTAATTTAAAATGTTTCAGACATGACCATCCAAAGAATAGACCTTGGTTCTACCTGTTTATAGGAAACCCTTGCTTAACGCTGTTTCACTTAGTGCTATTTCTCTATAACACTCATTTTAAATTGATACCTGATTTCACTTGGCGCTCAGCAAGTTTCACTATAATGCTTGCAGTCACCATCTTTATTAAAAACACTTGTGATCGCCATTTTGAGTCATCAAATACTTTTAGTTTCACTTAACACTTATTTTGCTCAATCCTTGGTTTTTCAGGAACCAATTCAGAGTGCTAAGCAGAGATTGCCTGTACATTAGGATCTCATGGCAGAGGACATTTCTTTTGAAAACAGAGAGATATGTGTCCTGAGAGTGGGACATTTGGGGGTAACTGTTGTAAGCCTGTTACATTTTTACCTACTCACAGTGGGTGCATCTACACATTCATTAATACACCTTTGCTATTGTGCATTAAGTTTAGTATCTCTACTATGAATAAGAACACAAAGGTGTATTAGTTCGTGCTAATGCACAGTAGCAAAAGCGAATCTTTTTTTGTGACACAATGCACAGTAAACTAATTTTACTGCACATTAGCACAGTTGTTGCCGTGACATGGTAATGCACAATAGAATAGGCTACTGTACATTACAGTATCTGACGCACCCATTGTGTCAGACTCTGATGATGTGGCTACTCAGATACTACTATTTTGGAGCTGTATTATTACATGGTCAGAAAGCTATAGATATAAATAATGTTCAATATTGATGTTAATAATGTTATATTGTTTTGGTATTGCATTTTCCACAAAAAGAGTTATTAATTGGAGAAAGTATTTATTTCCCCTTGTTTCTAAACCTTAATTTTCCTCTCCATCCTAGAAATCCCATTGTTAACATGGTACATTCTTTTCTGCTTGACATCTCTCCCCAGTTTGTCACTTGGCATGAGTGGAACTTCACCAGTTTGATGTCCTCTTACCTCTGTTTTTGAAGAAACCCTTGTTTGTTTCTTTCTCAATTCTCCCCACAGCTACTGCCTGCCCTGCTTCTAAGTTCCTTCTTAAATGCTCTTCTTAAAAAAGACTGAGCTTAATTCAGTGCTGTCAGAAGAATACAAGAAGTGGAGTTCTGCTATGGTAAAATGACTATATGCTCTCCTCTGTGAAGGGCTCTGTTACTCTAAGGAAAGAGGATATGCTATTAGCAAGGATAGCATATCTCAGCCTTGGATATACATTGATTTAACATTTCTTCCAGTCAAGTATCAATTACAAACCAGTACTGGAGCCTCAAACCTAAATGCAGCTCTGATTGTTAGTGGTAGCTGCCTGAATCACAAAAGTGACTCTTGCCTTACTCATGTCTTCCAATGCTCTGGTCAATATAATTTCCAGTTAAGACTTTATTATCCTCATGCTCTGCCTAGTCTAATCAAAACTATTTACTCAACAAGTTGCTTATAGGAATTTGGAATAGGAAATGGAACCCTACAATAAATTAATTGGCCTATTCACAGGGACTAAAAAAGGTTTCTTAGTTTGGCAGTCAAGAACTATGTAATTACTTCATATTTTTAAGGTACCTACTTTCCTAGTCTGTCAGACCTTTTGCCTTCAGATGCTTAGGGTACATTCAGATATTTATCTTTTTACATATATTTAATTTGAATACATTTAAAATACAGCATTCATTAACTGGAGTGCTGGATACAGTTATGTGTTTTCATTTTGTCATATTTTAAAAGCTTTTCAGGATAGCTACATAGATTAGATATAGATTTTTTTTTAAGTATCCATTCAGAATAATCGAAGCTACTAACAGCTGAAAGCCTTCATCATTGCTGGCCTTTGCATAATGAATTAGCAGCCCCAATCCAGTTTCTAGTGGACACGTGCCCAAATAATTAGTGATATCAATTGCCACTCCTGTTAGAACCAGCAAAAAGGCCAAAGGCTGAATGAACACAGGCCAGAATTGCCCTTTCACAAAGATGATCCTTTTCCTGTTGATTGGTAAAAGACCCTAGTCTCCACGGCATATCAATCTGGCTCCTTTCAAAAACAATAATTCTTATTTTTAAGCATTTGTCAATTAATATTAAACTACTTTTAAAATCTTTTAAAATTAATAGATGGTCACAACTGTATGGATAGAAATCCCAGGATATTAATTCTAATTCTGATATAGGGCATTGCTGTTCATAGGCTATTAATTCCACTTTCCCCTTGCATAATAAACTAGAATATAAGGGCTTCTTTTGAAAACTAATGTACAGAGGAGAGCACAGAATTACAGAAAATAAGTCTGGAAGTGATTTTAGGAGGTCATCTTGTCCTGCCCTTTGCTCAAAACAAGATGTAACAGGGAACCCTTGCCCCGTTACCAGAAAACAGGCTGGTGCCTTTAAAACCAGAACTTTCCGGGCACAGACAGCTGGCAGGGTAGGGGTGAAAAGCTGAGCTTGGCCACCTAGTCAGGTGACTGGAAGGGGGCAGGTCCGAACTATAAAAACACTGTGATTGGCAGCAGTTAGAGGCAGCAGCTGAAGGGGAAGGAGGTTGTGCATGAGAGCTCCGCAGGGAGCCTTAGCTGCCTGTCTGGCTGCTGTGAGAAGGAAACTCCTGATGACTTTCAGAGAAGCAGTGGCCATGCCACAGGGAGGAGCATCACAGACAGTGGGCAAGCAGAAGCACCAAGCCATAAGAAATAAACGCTGGCATGCCACCTTCTTTAATTTCTTTTTCTTTTTTTTTTTTTTGTGGTTATAACTCATTGACTTGCCGTTTATATATATTTGTTGATTGACACCAGTGGTTTGTGGACAAGGCTGTAGGGGAGGAGTAGCCATCATTAGCACCTTGGGCAGAGTCATAATAGGCCAAAGGGGTCTAGTGCACCAGTGTGTGCAGGTATATACGGCCAGCTGCTCAGAGCTGGGTGCAGAACTTTTAAGCTGGGCCCCAGTGGGGGAACCTTGGCTAGCAGCCTGAGTTAAAAGAAAGGGTGTCTTTGGACAGTGGGAGTTCAGGGCTGTGGCCCAGCCTTGAACTTGTGGCCCAGTGGCTTTGAGTCCAGTGGAGACACAAGAGGCCTGGGCTCCATAGTGGAAGCAAAAGGAAAGCCACGAACACCAAGACTAAGGAGCTAGAGCCTCAGAATCAAACCCTATCTGGTGGGTTTAGACTGGTAGGCCTAGCTAGAGAACGATGGGGGACAAGGCCTGTGGTGGCAGAGAACCCCATCATAGAAATACAATAGGCAGTCTCCCACTTGTAAGAACATCTAAATAATATTTATGTCAAGACGTGGCAGGAGAGTGAAGGCAGGCTACGAGACGAGCGAGAGAAAAAATGTAACATTAAGGGATTTCAGGGTTGCTCCTCATAGGCAAAAAAAAAAAAAAGCCACTATGGAGGGCAGCCTGTTAGACAGGGTCACTCCTATCTAAACCATTCCAGCTAGGTGTTTGTCCAGCCCACGCTTAACATGTTTCAGTGATGGGCATTCCAGAACCTCTCTCAGCTATCCGGTGCTGTATTTCATGTTTTATATTGGATACATGCAAACCCTTGGATTATGATGAAGAGCATACTGTCTGGCTCTAATTTTCTTTTTAATTCATGACTACATGAATAGGTCATGCTGTAAAAGATTTGGCAAGGGGGCAATGGAGAGGAAAATGAAAGATAGTTTCCTACTATGATGAATGACACTCAAAGATCCCATGGCATACTACACCAATATAATGCTCTGCCTTATTACTAACTTGTACAGCACCAGAATCAAAAGCAAAATGCTGAATATAGTAAGTGAGATCAGAATATGGTTCAATATCTAGAACAATATTTCAGTATTTAGTTCTCAGTCCACCAATGGCATGCATCTGGGACAAAGAGACGTGACTAGATAGAAAAAGTTGTTTGGGAGATTCAGAAACGAAGGACACTAGTAAACATTGCATATATTAAAATTACTTTATCCATAAAGTTTCATGTCCTGGTTTACATAAAGGCATTTTGTTCACTGAAACTATATTATATCCAAAATTGGATTCTCTAGTTAGAGTGCCCTTACATTTTTAGAAGAAATTGAATTTGGAAATAATTATCTCTCTTGAACATAATAGTGATCTCTTTTGCACCAATAAAATTCTTAATGAGCTTATATTTAATTCAAGGAGAATACTGGTTAACTTAATGTCTTTAATCTAGTCTCCCCACAGTCTATTGTTTAAGTAACTTCTCTATTGTTCTATTCCCAGAGTGAAAACAAAGAGGGAAGTATGTAAATATTGACTTAAGAACAGTACAATGCTCATGACTAGCTTGGTTAAAACAAATTCAGAGATGATTTGATCATGGTTTTCATTTTATCATTGTCTCTCTGTCTTTTAAAAAAAATATTGGTCTATTTGGAAATCACATGACACTAAATTTATGCAGGTGAAAAGATTTTACTGACTGTCAAGAAGGACAGAGAGATTAGAAAGGAAAGGTAGAAAAGGACTTAGAGTCCTAAAGTGTAATTTACACTTAGGCATCAAAACCCAAATGTTCAATACATCAAGCCACTTAAACTCCTGAGAGTCCTAAGTTTTTACCAGCAAGTTTCCCTCGGTTCACAAAGTCCTACTGCATTCAGAATTAGTGTTAATGATCAGGGACATCAATAATTACATATCCCAAATTATTACCTTCAGGAGAAATTCTGGGATGAAATGACATAGGGAGAAGTATCTTCATGAAGGCCCTTTTATATAACCGCTACCCAAAATCATTTCAAGTTTTTCCACTGATAGGTTTGGAAAGTAGACAAGGTTATTTTGGTTTGGTAATTAAAATCCAATGGGCCCTTTGTAAGCAAGTATCAGGTAACAAGTCTCTGAATCTTTTTTATCAATCATGCTGAAAAAAATATTTTATACTGTTCCTCCAACATATATAAGAAGCTTGGTTTTGCAGTTTTTACAGCTTTTCAAGTTTTAACGTGGACATATTTGTGCATTTCGTAATACACCTGCCAGACTTTGAAGCTGTCAGAGATTTTTCCAATAAGAAGGTATAAAGTGTGCCTTCCCCAAGTTCTATACCGCACACACCTTAAATTAATCCCAAATGGATTGAAGTGCTAAGGTGCTGCAGTTTTATGTTTTTGGAGACTCAGTGAATTGGTTATTATTTCTATTTGTATAACTTCAGTGTAGAAAGAATTGACATCTTTTAAATAAATTGTGGCTGGACCAAGTATCAAATGACTTCACAAACAGCTTGGGGATTTCTTCTGGACAACAACGTTTTCATTTTTATTTCATTCTACTATATTTAGCCTTTTCATTCTGTGTTTTATTGTCTGTTCTTGGTTTTTTTGGCCCTAACCTAGCAGTTGATGAGTTGGTTGTTTACTTTAGCTCTGGTCACTCTGCATCCCTATTATTCCTCTTATCTCTCCATTAGTATCCTCTCCATCTGTTCAGTAAGCTTTAGTAATTTTCAGCCTTATCTTTTCAAGTATCTCCAGGAGTACTTTTGCAAATGTTTTCCTAAAAGTACTTGGCACTCATAAGTCCAGCTGTAAAACCATTTATTTGAGCTTGCATATCTATGCTTCCCAACCTTTCTGACCTTCCTTAATATTTCTTTAACATTTTTTTTTTTGCTCTCTCCTCAAAAGGAAGAGATCTGAGGAAGTTTGGAGGGCTGTAAAGCAAATGACAAAATTAAATCTGTAAATGAAGTACTCAGTTCCAAACATGTTTCAGGAAAGACTTTGTAAACTCTTTCAGCACTGTCCACTAGAAAAAATTAAGGTGACCTACAAAGTCCTTAATTAAATACTTTTATATCAGGTGAAGGGCTATATAATAAACATGAATGGATGTTTCATATTCATCCTTATTCTTTCTCCCTTCTACCCTTTTAAAATAGATTATGAAAGCTTTAATCATTCTAGTTTCTTTATCAGTCTAGATGCAGATACATCCCAGCCAACTGAGTTTAAATTATGTTCCTGAGCAAGTTCCATAAATTATAATTAATAAGTTCTGTAAATAACCTGTTAAATAATTACTGGGTATTGAACTCACCCTGAATCATCTTTAAGCAGAGCATATATCAATAGAGAGCATAGTGTTGTCCAAATTGACACGTATCTGGTAATGGGCTCTGCATTCGTAGTATACAGAAAAAAAGAAATAATAGAGCTGGCCAAAATCTTTATTTCCACCAATCTGGGAACTGTAATATTTTTAAATTGTTTTTTAACTTGAATTGGGCAAAAAAGGCTAAATATTGAACATTTTCATGATATAAAAATTTACAATTTTCTAATGTTAAGGTGTTGAATTCAGTTTAGCCTGTGTGCTTGACAGCTACTTCAGCAAGAAGTGGGAAGTAGGCAAGATGACCAACAAGGTGATGCCTTTCCCTTTAGCAGTCTAAAATTCACCTAAAGCCTGCATTTTCTTGTGTCATCCTAAATTTGCATTCAGCTGATATCAAAGTCTTGTTTTCAAGATAAAATTATAAATGTTAGTAAACTTGGTTCTGTTAATTCTCACTAATAAGTGAAAAACCCATTACTGGTCAGAGGCATTGGCATATTAACAAGTAAACAAATGAACATAATTAAAAAAAAGAATATGCTGGAAGACAACATTTATTTATACAAACATAATCTAATGTTAATTATATAGACTTAGATTTCAGAATAGATGAAATGAAGTCATTTATTTTTGTGCAGACAGATACATTTATAGTGGTTTTTTTGGCTGCAAAAATTCTATAAATTGCCCATGCAAAGAGTTCTCATATGGATAAATGACTGCAAAAAAAAAGTTTTTCAGTATATAAATCCTAAACTTCTCAAGTTAAATGAATTGTGTGCGTATGCAAATCTGTCTGTGACAAATGTAAAGATGAAGGAGTTTTTGAAAATCTGTCTCCCAAATTTCCATTTATGTTTTACAAGTTTAGGATGTACATATCACCTTAGCATTCTCCTGTAGCATCCTGCTGTTGCACTGGGAAAATCTCACTGGGCAGGAAATCTGGAGTCAGAGGAAACTGAATTTTACAAGCTTGAAGAAAAGGTAAAAAATGATAAAGTGTTTACAATGTTGATGAGACACCCACTAGATTAATATTTCATAGCAGTTCTATATTGTATTTGACAAGAATGCTGTAAGTTTTCAAGAACAAAAACAATTTAATTAAATCTGATTATCTTTGGAAAACCAGGTGGATTTCAAACATTCATACCTAGAGTAAAAAGGATTGATGTATCATGGTTACGCAAATGCAAGATGACTTCAAAATAGACAGCCTCCCAATAACTAGATTCCATACATAGAAAATTATAAATTTATAATTCACTTCCAATATTCCTATAAGGATAACTAAGGTGTGCAAAATTCTTGTTATTACTTTCACCTCATTTTTTACATAAGCTATAGTTGAGCATGTTTATTGTCTCCTAGAGGATGCTCAAGACTGTGCAGAATTAGTTCCAGAAGTAGCCATAATCTGATTTTCATATGCAACAGACATTTCTTTCCTCTATATAGTACCAAGGAGAGTCATTAGATTTCATTTGAAACTTGCACAGGATAACCTTCAGTGTAATACCAGAAAACACTAATTTCTCCACAGCAGAAGCCAATATTCATCTAAAAGAAAAAAACCCCAAACAAAACAATAAAAAATACCTCAGCAACATCAGATATTATTTAAATTATTTTGTTTTTTCACCCGTTCTCAAATGCAAATTTGTGTGTCAACCCTGAGATCTTGAAAAGACAGCAGGGATAAGGCTGCTAGTCTTCAGTGTAGAAGTGGGCAGGAAATTATTTTCCTGTCTTATGAAAAATTTAATATTTATATATTTTTTAAATCCCACCACAGGGTGACAGGAAGACCTTTTGAAGTTTTTTTGATGATCATCAGGAATACAGTTCCCTTCCCCCCAAATAGCCAATAACTTGCTGATTAAGGCAATCTCCTAAGAAAGTTTGGGCCAATGTTCTTTGCAGGTGTGCCACTGGTTAGTCCTATATCCTCCCTGAGTGCCACTGTGATTGCCTCCCCCTGCCCTGCCCTACCTGCCTCTCTGCTTTTTGATTCCTGCCCTCAGCTCCTTGTCTAATCAAACTCCCTGCTTTCTGCTTCCTGCACTGTGCTCCCTGCCTCATCTGTACCTCCTTGACCTGCCAAATGCCACACATGGAGGCTGCCTTTGCCATTTGTGGCACATATGCCACTGGTTGAAAACCCCTAATTTAGGATACAGGCAACCTAACTGGAACTTCTCTGAAAGAAGGACCTAAGACTGACTTGTATAGGGAAACCCAAGTTTATGCCCTGCTCTGATTGAAGCATAACAGAAATTTTAACTGGGACCTACCACAGCACAGCATGGATCTTGCTAGAAATACCATCCTGGATTTGACAGAATTTTCCCAACAAATAATTAAAACTCTTCCACCAAGTTTTTGTTTTCAATGAATCAGTATTTTCCAATGAAAGGCCATTTCAGCAAAAATATTCCTGGCTGGTTTTATGCCAACATGTTGGTAAGTAGACAAGTGTGGATGTTAGCTTGCCTGGGGAAAAGTACTTGTCCTTGGAGAATGCCCATGCCATATGTGTTGTTGCTTGCAGAGGTTACCCTGGGTGGGGTAGGAGAGGCTGGGGACAGCAACCCTGCTGGCCCCAGCAGCTTTACCTAGGAGCCTGGGGGCCTTCCGAGGCTACAGCCCCAGCAAGCACCTGGCTGACAGCTATTTTTGGCATGGGTTTTTTTGACCCTGGGCTCTCCCAGAGTCAAACCCCACTTCCCTCCTCTGTGCTGCAAGGTAGCAATGCGAGGAATGTCTGCATGTTGCACCGCAGATGGGTCTGCAGTGCCAGGTACTGAGTGTCTGTTCTCATCTGGATGTGGCCTATCAGTATGAACTCTGCAGGAATACAAATAAGGTTAAGCACTCGTCATTAAGTTGAAAAAAGTCTTGAGCCTGTAGGCATCCCATATTATCGTTCTCAAGAGTGAAGGTTCCATTTTGGAGAAGTGTTAGTGGAAAATGGATGTATCTGCAATGAGATTGGGCTAAGTGCAGCCTTTCATCTACTAAAAGAATGACACATAGGAGTGCTGGGGAGAAACTGTTCTTTATTTCCTGTCTTCAGTTTTTGGCATGGGTTAGGGTTAAAACTGAGTTACAGGGGTCAGTGACTATTAACTTCAGTGGCTACTGTTACATTTGGCATGTGAATGAGGTAGTTAACTGTGCCACAGCTTGCTGGCCTCATGGCACTTCTTTCATTATCACAGTTCTCTTGAACTCTATATATTCCATTGATTTAATTTCTCTCTGTCTGGACAGCTTGTCTAGTGAAGGCCTATATCACAAAGCAGGAAGGAAGGCTATTACAGTATTGTCAGAACATTAACAAATCAGGAGTTGGCCTTCATGAAATGCAACTTAAAAATTATAAACTTACAAATAAGTCATTTTTTTGAATTTGTATTTTGCCTTTTAGGACTTGATCTTTTAGGATACATTGGAGTCACATGTTCATGACTCTCTACACAACTTTAGAGACTAGAAACTTTTTTTTTAAAAAGGAAAGCTGAGAGCCTTACATAGTCGCATGACTCTAGCACCTGGTGTTTAAAAAATCACTAAATAATCTGAGACTCATGATAAAATCTTACGAGCTGGTAGCACTCCATTTAAAGGAAAGAAACAACTGGGTAGCGGGATTTAATTAAAAAAAACAAACTAGGAAAAACAATATAAAAAACTCCCTTAAACCAGTAGGAGAGCAAGCATTAATGATAGCTTCAGAAATTCATACTCAGGTGAAGTACGCTGAAGTCAGCGACCAGGTTCTGCAGAAAATGTTGAACTAGTAATGTCTATGAACAAACTGAAGAGTCCAGTTTACATCTTTTGCTCACCTACAGAAGCTTATCCCTTTTTGAAGCAGTTAGTTTCTGAGGGTGTCTGTGCAGGAGCAAGGGTGGCCCAACGCGCTGGAATTCCATTAATCGAGTCTGCTGGAACATGGTAATTGCTGCACTCCAGCAGCCTCCTGCATCTCATACATCAGCATCCCCACATTTAAAAATGTTGGCTGGGGTGCTTGAACTAAAGCTCGTTGAACTAAACCTGCTGGCTGTTCCACCAGAGTCACCACCTGCTGCCTCCTGCTGTTCACCCCCCATCCCTCTTTCTCTGCAGGACCATAGTGAAGCACCTTGACTGCATGGCTGTGACTCCCTAGCCATGCCCCTGTTAGGGGTGCTGCTGCCAGCCCTCCAGGGCTGGTATCACAGATCCAGCTGCACGGGGGCCCGGTCAGCTGGCACAGGGCATACTATGTCCAGCCCCAATCCCATCCACAAGTGTCCACTGGAGCTCAAGGGGTCCAAACTGGACCCTAGAGGAGGTGCATGCCCTTGTGGTGCTGTGGGGTGGAGAGGACATCCTGAGGCAGTTCACCTAGGGTGGGTGCTCAAATGCCTACATTTATGAGGCCCTGGTGGCTGGAATGCAAGTGCAGTGCCATTCCCAGTCAACACAGCAGTGTTGCATTAACATGAAGGGCCTGTAGGCCCAGTAGGTGGCTGTGACCAGCTACAATCATCGGACCAGTGGGGGCCCCAGGACCATGGCCTTCCTGAGTGAGCTGACCCACATCTTGGCATCCCAGGAGCCCACACTCACACCCCACCCACACACATCCAGTGACATGTTACTGGAGTAAGGGACTTGGGCCTTCAGCACCCCACCCTGCACTCTTCCCCAGCTGCTGCACCCACTGGCAACCTGGGAATTCCTGCCAAGTAGATGCCTTGGTCTTGGCCCCAGCCCGTAACCACTCACAAGGATCAATTGGCTGTGCCATGGATGCCTGCCAGCAGCAGGAGCTCCTCCCTACAGCAGCCACTGGCCAGATGCTGGTCCCTAGCCCACCAGAGGCCACGGACACCAGGTGGAGCTGGATGCTGCTTGGCATGGGGAGCTCTATGCTAAGCTGCCAGCCTCACCAGTGCTGGACCCATGGTAATTCCTGCACTGGGGGGTGGACCCTCCTAGCCCCAGTCCCCACCCCTGCCCCAACCCCAGCCCACCTGCACTTCCCTGGCCCCAGGTTCCTCCCCACAGAATGCAGAGGGGTGGTACACAGGTCAGACCTTTATTAAGCACCCCATTTCCTCACAGATGGGCAGAAACAGGCCTCTCATGCACTGAGGCATGGCAGCCATCCTGGTGGTAATCTTGGGGGCTGGGTGGCAGTGCAGCAAAATGGTGGGCTTTCGGGGTGGGGATGGTCAGCTGGGGCTGCAGCCATGGCAGCAGATGCTGCCAGCAGTCTGGCCTGGCCTGCCCTGGAAAGGGAGCAAGGGAGGCATGAGACCTGAGGCCAGCTGCTGGGGAGCAAGCAGGAATGCAGGGCTCAGGCAGCACCCACCTGTGCCTAGGCCAGCTTACCATTGTCCCTGAGCACCCGCACACTGTCACCTTCTATTATGAAGTGAGGCAGTGCAGGGCTCCTGGAGCAGAGCATCTTATCTCTCAAATTTTTCAAACTCTCACAAAATCCTTTTGTCTCTTGCTTCTGTAGGGCCAATGTCTGGATGCAAGGGAGATGCTGCAGGGGCCTGCATGACCATCACCGCAGCCTCACCACCACCCACTGCTAGAGCCATCTCTAGAGGCACTAGCTGCACCAGCGGTGCAGCCTCAGTGGGAGCTGCTTGCTCCAGTGGCTGGTTGTGGCCATGGAAGGCTGGCTGGGTGGTGGATCAGTGGACATGGCAAGTGGAGTACTTTGCCCAGGAGATGCAGATGCAGGCATGCCAAGCCCACTGGGATGAACCGGAGGCCATGGAATAGTGCCATGTGGAGCTGCTGGAGCAGCAGACGCTGCACCATGCCTGCTCCTCCCCCCTCAACCCCCACCCCTGCCCAGCCCTGAAGGGTCCCTGGGCCCTGTATAGGCAGCAAGCTGTAGCAAGTACTGCAGGAGCTGCCAGACACAGGCATCTCTGGCCTTCACTGCAGCCCCCAGACCCACAAAGGAACTGGCCACCTGCCACTGGGCTCTTCACCCTGGGTGGCTCCACCCCTCAGGCCTGCACAGGACTCAGGGATGGGGTTGGAAATGTGATGTGTCTTTTAAGTTTAGGGAATAGGGTTTTTATTGTTGGGGGAGGGGAGGGGAACTGTGTGTGTGTGGGGGGGCTGTGTTCATTGATGGGGGAAGGGGGGGAAGGGAGGACGATGCAGAGACTGGGCAGGCGGGGGAGTCCTGGTGTGGCCAGCAGGGTGCAGAATGCTGCTTATTGCTAGCAGGAGCCAGACTGGAGCAGCAGGACACTGGGAGCTGCTGGCAGGGGCAGGGACAGGGACAGGGACAGGGGTAGCATGGGAAGGCAGGGTGGACTGAGAGGGAGCTGCTGCATGCTGCCCCTGTGCTGGGCACACAGCTCCCAGACAGGAAAGGGACTGGGCAGGGATCAGAGGCCAAGGGTGTGCTTTTAAGGTGGCTGCCAAGTATTAGAAGGTGCCTTTGGCCTCAGGATGGTTGCCAAGTACTGGCAGCCATGTGACCAGAGGCTGGAGCATCCCCCAGTAGCCACAGGGACCTATGGCAGGCTGCTCTGACCTGGGACTAAATCTAGTTTCAAGTCAACTGCACATGCAGACACCAGCTCTATTCCCACTTACTGCACAATAGGTTACTACACAGTAACTTTAATGTGCGGTAAGTTACTGCACAATCACTTTACTGTGCAGCACATGCACATGTAGATATGCCCACAGTATAACTGTGTACATTTAAATAAGTAAGTATACTTTTATATCACACCATTAGAACCTAGTTATAATCAGTACAATTTGATATCTGTTTGGAATTTATATGCTTGTGTTTACCGTCTGCTAGAATTCATTAGATTCAAGCAATATAGATAAGATATGACAGCATTATCTTAGATATGCTATTCAGAAGTCCTTCTTAGAAAAGCAAAAGAAGCAACTGGAAAAAGTAACAGATACCTGCCAATAGGAAATATATAATGGTGACATTATTTATTGTATCTTTTTTATTATTTGGTAGTGATTGTCGCTTGTAAAAGTTGTGTACTAGACACACTTAGACCCTTCAGAGTTAGTTAACTATGTTAGTCTGAAGTCAGATAGAAGCCAGGGCAGAATTGCACCATAGAGTATTTTTACAGATGTTCTGGGTGTGGGGAGGAGCAGCAGTTTAATTACAGTGGCTCCAAGAGCTGCTCTAATTAAAGTGCCACTGCATCTCATGTACAAGTGCCCTCACACTTAAAAATGGCTGTGGGTACACTTGAACTAAAGCTTGGTCAACAATGCATCATGCAGGTTGCAAATTTACTCTACTCCCAAGCTGGCGTAAGCCATCATAGTTACTGTGCAGTACGGGACTGCATGTGTAGACACACTTCTGTACTGTGCAGTAATTGTGGGTTATTTCACAGTAACTTATGTTACTGCACAGTAAATGTGCATGTGTAGATGTGCTCTATGTCTATTCTAACCTTGTGCATATTCAAATATATTTTGTTTAAAAATAATAGAACACCAAGTTACATGTAGCTCTTAATGAAATAGGAAAGTTATTCTTCTATGTCTGTCCAGTAGCAGGCAATATCATGACTGCACCAATCAAGCATTCCTCCTCATTCCAGAAAACCTTGGAAAAGAAATGAGTCTTACAGTACAGCCAAGAATCACCAAATGTGGGTTTTGGTAGACAATATAGACTCCAGATATTTAGTAGTTTGTCAAACTCACCAAAATTTTGCTCCATCTTCCCCAATATGAACATTGAGGACATTACTCCGGGCTGTGTACTTGTTCTGATTTGTGACTTTAATATTTCCTTTGATAGGTTCTTTTTGTCCCCCATTTTTAATGGTATTTAAGAATGACTCCTATTCAGATTACTGAGTCCTTTAAAAGGGCATGGGCATGGTGCAGTAGACAGCGTATGGTTTGGAGCCTGTGATTCAGAATTATGTTATTGTCTTTGCCACAGATTCACTGAGCAACCTTGAGCAAGTCATATGAACTCTCAGGGCAGAATCCTATTTCACTGTAACTGTAGCTTTTGGATTCAGTTTTGGATTTCATTGAACCCTGTGCAAATACCTGGCAAATACCTGGCAGAAATGAAGAGGACAACAACAGTATTCCTATGTTTTCAGCTAATCATTAGGGCACTTGCCTACAGATCAGGAGACTTGGGTGCTAGGACCCTCACAACCTAGAAGACGTTTGAACCTGTAGCTTCTGTTTCCTAGCAAAGTACTTTAACCACTGGGCAAGTTATTAGTTATTAGCCTACCTTACATTTACGGCCCTAGAACCTGCATCTCCAGCTCCCTGAACAACTGATCTACCCACCAGGCTATTACATTAAAATATAGGAGTGTTGCTGTCCCCCTTCTCTGCCTAGTGCACACTATTTATGGGTTTTTGCCTGACTACAGAGTGGGGGCATAGCCAGCTTTATGCCTGTATCTTGATGCAGCATACTTCGCTGGCCAGAAGGCAGCTAAACAAACGTGCACAGTAAGCATGTGGGGACTTGTGCACCAGGAGCTGTATTTTGGCCTATACGTAAGTGCTGAAAACTGCAACTGTATGACAGAATGACTGCTCTTTAGATGTAGAAAGGGAAATAAGCTTTACCTCTCATTATCTCTGGGTTTTTTTTTTTATTCCTATTAATCAATGTGCTTATTTAAAATACTTTGTTATTCTCAGCTGAAAGGTGTTCTAGAAAATCAATTTATTATTATTAATAATAAGACATATAACAGACTATAAGCCCATTATTATCTAAAGAGTTGACTTGCAGCAGAAACATGCAGAAACTTTGAATTGTACACAGCCTGATTCTGCACAGGAGAGCTTCTATGCTGGGCCACTGAGCCTCTACATCCCATCTAACTGCAGCAGCTATAAAGGCTATTCAGGGAAGAACTATTTCCACTGTAGCTTTAGGATAATGCTGGATTAAGCATGAGACAGCTTCCTTTCTCCCAGAGGTATAGTCTGTGACTCCATCTGTGGAGAAGTACTATTAAAAACAACACCATTAAGTGTTACATGCATTTCGGGAAATGCCTCAGAGAGGTTTTTTGTTCTTTTGCTGATTTATTTTTACACAAACCATTGGAGACCAGTTATCTAATGGAAGAGAGAACCTTTTCATTCCTGGGTAACTCTTCAAAGTGGTGTATGGGAATTAGCCACATGATTTCAACTGATGGACGATGTACAGTCAGATGTATGTACATTACTTTCAAAATGCTATGACTCTTGTCTATGGCACTGAGTGTTTCTCAACCATCATAAGGAATAAAAAGCTGGGTGCTTTGGGTCCCAATCGGTTTTAGCTCTGTGAGTTCAGTACCATTAGAAAGGTCTGTCTTAGAGGTAATTTCATACCACTTTTATTGCTGCGTCTAGCATCACTATGGTACTCTCTAGCTGAAGGCTAGGTAAAGACATTCAAAAAGCCCAAGAAGGAATTGATCTTAAGTTGTGTGGTTTTCTGCAAGCTGTGTAGTTTAGATTGGTAGTGAACAGAACACATATTCACCTTTTGGGGGAGGGAAGGGGTGTGTATAAATCTTAGACCTGTTTCTGTCATTTTTAAATCAGTCTCTGTGTGCTGAGTGTCTGTTATGGGTATAGACTGGTTCTGCATGCCTAACTTCTGAGTGTAGACCAGCTTCTTTTCACTTATACTGGTAAAAGTGTAATGTCTATACCCAACAGAAGAGAACATGATACATCATCTATAACCCACTGAACTCTCCAGAAGTTTTTTTAATTGACTTCTGTTGGCTCAAGACCAGACTCATGATGGAGAACAATAATGTTAGTACTGACAGTGAAAAAATGTGGATACTAGTTTTTGAATGAAAATAAAAACAAAGAAAATAAGTTTCCTAGTTCTTTCTTCCATTATTATCTATTCAGTGCACTGTAATGTTACCACTGGAATGATAACATTCTGGCCTGATTAAATTCAAATGAAGTTTTCTGGGTACCAACTAAAGAAGAAAGAACAAAGAAAGTGTTGGCTAATGCCACTCTAAACTCCAGCTTACAGGCTAAGAAGGATGAAGATGGCATACTGGCCTTGAGATTTGATTAAGAGCAGGACATTAGAGACTTCGACAAGAAAAGTTTTAATTGCATGCAAAGGGCCATACCAAATCTGAGGAGGATCTAGGAAGAATTGGAGAAGGGGAACTCCAAAGAATGGTTGTAAAAAGTGTTTTATTAACACTCAGATGATCAGGAGTTCCTACTGACTGAACTTTGATAAATCACGTTATCTCTTTGATCCTTTATTTAACTCTCTAATCTTCTTTCTCTTTTCTCTTTGAACTATAAGAGTTAATAGGGACCATCTTGTATTCTTCATTAGTATATACATATACAGCACCTACCATGGTGGAGACTGATCTTCATTAGGAGTTCTGGTTTCTACTATAGCATTTTTACAAATAATTTCATTTGGAAATTAAGACACATATTTAATTTCTTAGGAGCCTACCATTAGACACCCATTTTGAAAAGCTTGGTTTCATGCTGATAGATCTCAACTAGTTTGGAGGCAGTGGGTTCAATTCAACCCTAGTTTATGTCACTTTTCACTTATGTAAACCAAAATGTAGCTGTGAAGTACAAAATCCAATCCATGTTGGCTGTAATAATGCAAGACTCCTACTATAAAGGTTGCTACAGTACAAGTTTCCTATGGCCATAAAAAGGCCTTCTTCTTCAACAATCCCTCACAGTTGAGGATGATTGTCTTATCTGTGGATCTGAAGATGGCCAATTAAGCCAATTCGGGATCAACAGACTGCTCTGCTGCAACTCAGGTACATGTTTCTGTGCAGGGTGGGTGGTCCCAGATTCTTGATTCAGTTCATAATGCACTGTTTCTGCCGTTCATGCTTTTCTGTCTCTAGTTGTCATTGTAAGGTTTCAAACTACTGAGATCCTTGCAAGACGCTCTTCCTCCATTGGAGTGGTCCAGGGTTGTAGTCCTCCATGAGTTGATACTGATTTGCATTTTTTCAAGTGGTCCTCAAAGGTATCCTTGAAGTGCTTTCTCTGCCCTCCTCTTGAGCATACACTTTGCCTGACTTGGTAGACTAAAACAGGGAAAGGAACAGTATCCCCAGTTTCCAATTGCAAGTCCAAGCTCTCTGCCAAGGAGGGACACATCTGATGACTGTGAAGACCACCTACCTTCAGTAATAATTCATTTGGTTTACAGTGATATAATTTCTCCTGCTGTTATAGGTTGTACACTTTTGTGCTACCAAACACAATTAGAGCCCTGTGTATATGGGAATCACTCAGTTTCCAGTAGGGTGACTCCACCAAGCAAAAGTGATTTTAATTTTATCAGTTTTCAGAGTCTGGTTGGCTGAGGCTCTCTAGAGGATGCACTACAAAAGTATATCCCCTAGTTTGTTTTGTTTCCTTAAATAGCAACATGCACTTTTAGGGTGCCTTGGCTCCTGATAGCCCCAGACAGTGTGGAGGGGCGGTTGCTTAACCATCAAATGCCTTCTGTTAGATACTGTGAAAGCTGGCATGGCCCAGGGCTGAACTGAGCTGATGTGCAGGGAACCTTCTGGATGAAAGTCATTCTGTGCCAACAGCACTAGCTACTGTACATAACAATTTTCTTCACTTATCCTACTAAGAATAATGTGTCTAATTGAAACTACAGGGGAAATGAATTTAGGTCAGCCAGAATGTAATTACCCAATCTGGAGTTTGGCCAGGCTACTGGAGAAGTGGGAAAAAAGAGCTGAGTGATCTTCATTTATTATCTTTCATTGTTATCCAGAATGTGGCATTCCTGCTGCTTCTGCTGTAGGTGAATATAGTGTCTGGTACTGATTGTATAGGTATGTTATAACTTAATTTTTATCACTGCCCTAATACAGAGAACATGTATTAATTTAGTTTAATCCCTCTAGTGGCAGATTTTTTATGGAAGCTGGATCATTTCAGAACAGCAAATCTAGCATTTGCACAGGTGGTTGCACTAGCTGAGCCTGGAGGTTCCTTTTGATCCCAGGATTCTACAATATTTACAGACTGGGGTTCAAGATGGAAAAATACAGAAGTTTATTGATTATAAAAGGATTGGGCAGTAAGAGTAAAACAGGATATTTAGACTTTCTGCCAGAAATATCAAGTGCTGTGTGATTATTTTTTTACTTTTGTATTTGAGGGTTGGCAAACTTTTATACAGTCTATAGGTCATTATGCCATGTCTCTAGGGGTAGGGTCCAAACACAACCAGAGCCTGCTAGCACTATCACAACCTGAGTTTTAAAAGAGTATTCCTCATTGCCTGCTTCACCACAAACTTTGTATGTGACCCCTAAACAAATTACTTAGGGCTAGATCTAGCTAGGGCTAGGACTGAAGTAAAAGTGGGAGCTCAGGTTTAAAACTTCCATCCTTGAAACCCCTTGCTCAGTTGGTATATAAAGTTCTGTTTATCAACATGCTCAGATAGTCTTATAGCTGATAGTTGGGAGGGTCAGAAGGGACCTGAGCAGATCATCAAGTCCAACCCCCTGCCATAGCAGGAAAGAGTACTGGGGTCAAATGACCCTGGCAAGGTGTCTATCTAGCCTCCTTTTAAAGACCGCCAGGGTAGGACTGAACACCACTTCACTTAGAAGTTGGTTCCAGATGCTAGCCGCCCTGACTGTGAAGTAGTGCCTCCTGATATGTAGCCTGAATCTACTCTTCATCAACTTATCGCCGTTATTCCTTGTTACTCCCAGTAGTGCTCGGGGGAACAGGGATTCTCCCATTGCCTGCTGGTCTCCCTTGGCCACTTTATAGGCAGCCACCAGATCCCCTCTCAGCTTTCTCTTGTGGAGACGGACCAGATTCAGGTCTCATAGCCTTTCCTCATAGAGCCTGCCCTGCTGCCCCCTGATCATGTGAGTAGCTGTTCTCTGGACTTTTCTGATGTTGTCCACATCCCTCCTGAAGTGCGGTGCACAGAACTGGATGCAGTACTCCAACGGCAGTCTGATTAATGTCATATAGAGGGGGAGGATCACCTCCTTGGACCTGCTCGTGATGCATCTGTTGATGCATGACAAGGTGCATTTAGCCTTGCTGACTGTGTCCCCACATTGGACACCCATGTTCATCTTGGAGTCTATAATGACTCCATGATCCTTTTCTGCCTCTGTCCTGACATGAAGTGAGTTCCCCAGTCTGTAGGTATGCTGCTGGATCTTTCTTCCTAGGTGCAGTACCTTGCACTTGTCAGTATTGAACCCCATCTTATTCTCATCCGCCCACCCCTATAACCTGTCCAGATCCAATTGTAGCCTGTCCCTCCCTTCTAGCATGCCCACTTCACCCCACATCTTAGTGTCATCTGCAGATTTGAACAAGGTGCTTTTCACCCCTTCATCCAAGTTGCTGATGAAGGTGTTGAACAGTGCAGGCCCAAGGACCGAACCCTGGGGGACCCCACTGCCCACATCCCTCCAGGTTAAAAATGACCCATCCACCACCACTCTCTTGGTGTGGCCTTCCAATCAATTAGCGACCCATCTGACTGTGTAGGCATCAACACCACAATCTCCTAATTTTTAAAAGAGAATGGGGCAGAACCCATTTTAAAGAGAAGAGTGTCAAAGGCCTTCCTAAAGTCCAGAAAGTCTATGTCCACGGTGACACCTGCATCCAAGCATTTTGTGACATAAGAGGCCACCAGGTTGGTCTGACAGGACCTTCCTCTAATGAAACCATGTTGGTTGCCCCTAAGCATACACTCTTCTGCTTGCCCTGGCAGATGTGCACCTGGATCATCTTCTCAAAGAGCTTCCCCAGGACCGATGTAAGACTAACAGACTTATAATTTTTGGAGTCCTCCTTCCTCCCTTTTTTGAAAATAAGGACCACATTGGCCCTTTTCCAGTCCTCTGGCACCACACCAGAGCACCACGAGTTCTTGTAAAGCCATGCCAGGGGTCCTGCAATGACCTCTGCTAATTTTCTCAGCACTCTGGGATGGAGGTCGTCAGGACCTGCTAATTTGAACATGTCCAGTCCCACCAGAAGTTCCCTGACTAGGTCCTCTCTGAGCCCTGACCTGGCTGTGTCTGCCCTGGGACCACTGGGGATCCTGGTAGGGGGGATGACCTGGTTCCAGCTCAGAAAAATGGTGGCAAAGACATTTTTAAATAGGTTAGCTTTGTCATCTGGTGAGACCACCAGATTTCCAAGCATGTCCTGCAGAGGTCCCACATTACCCAGAACCTTCTTTTTACTCCCCATGTATTTAAAAAAGGACTTCTTGTTATCCTTGATCCAGGTTGCTAGTCCCAGTTCCATCTCTGCCTTGGCTTCCTAACAGCCCCCCTACAACCCCAAGCAATGGAGGTATAGCCCTCTCTGGTGATGGCCCCTCCCTTCCATTGGGTGTACATCTGCTTCTTAGCTGTGAGACATTCCTGGATGCTTTTGATGTGCCATAGGGGCTTTTGAATGATCTTGCCCACTTTGATCCATGTTGGGATTGCCACCCTATGCGCTTGGAGGATTGTCTCCTTCAGGAACAACCACTCTTGGACTCCTAACTCCCCACCCCTCCGGGACCTCAGTGCCTCCCTGACTAGTCTCTTTAGCTCAATTAAATCCGCCCTTCTGAAGTCCAGGGCTGCTGTCTTGTAGCAGGCATTCGCCACCCTGCACTGGATGGTGAATTCCAATAGGCAATGATCGTTATCACCTAAGTGAGTGAGCCCCCGCAGTCCCCTCACCAAGTTGTCGCTTGTGGCCAGGACCAGATCTAACAATGCATTTCTCCTGGTGGGACTGTGCACCTCCTGGTTTAGAAGGAGGTCCTGTAACATGGTTAGGAACCTACGTGATCAGTCAGACCTGGCTGACTGCTCTTCCCAAAAAATGCCTGGATAGTTTAGGTCACCCTTGATGACATGAATCTCCTCAGTGCCTATCTCATACCTAAGTCCTATTCAGGATGCATAAAATATATGTTCCTTTAGTAATATGACACTTAGGGTTATTCCATTATACATTATCAGAGCACACCTATAGGATTGGACTCCAAATACAACTTAGTGGTAACTATCACTTCCCTTCAGCCATGGACAGAAGAAAAGACAGTATCATTTGCCTTCTTTTAGGTCAGTGATTATTAGATTGGTCACACAGGATGTAATATCACATCCTAAGAGAGTACTTTAACAACTAGGAGGTTTTAGCCTGTTTTGGGAAGAAGGTGGACCCCTACTACATGCATGAATAATTAAAGATTTATTGGAAGAAAGACAGCAATAGTAAGTTCGATTCTGTAGCCTAGTGCTTAGGACACCCAGCTAAGAGAAGTTTCTGTTTCAGTCCCCGCTCTGAAGATTAATTATATATCTTATCCAACAAACGTAACGCTTCTGAACTCTGCATGTGTGCTCTAACCACTGAACTATTAGATAAAAATGGGCAATACCTCTGGGGGCCATGTTTTGAATGAAAGAATTGACCATGGCTCTGTCTTATGAACCTATCTGCAAGAGGGTGTTCCAGAGTGAATTTTGTGTGGAAGGATGTGCCAAAATTTGGGAAAGGGCCAGATTTATATACACACCCCTGATCTCCCTGGTCAGCAAGTTAGCTTGTGTAAATTCCATTCTGAGTCATTTTACTCTTGTCATGCATTATATAAGGAGTCTCAGTGCCTAATTCAAAACTAGATTTTATTCCTGGGCCAAGCACCTAAAAGTTTGTGATTACTGGGTAGCACTCAACCACTGTGGATTTTGGTTTGCGCAGTTGACTAATTAACTATGCAGAAAACATCTATATGTGGGCCCCAGTTAGAACACACAAAATTTAAAAAATTCACAGCAAGGCAGTGCTTCTCATTACAATTACTACTCTACTGTGGAGGTTTTTCATGCACAGTGGTGCACATGTAGACACTGAGCTGGATGGCTGGGGCACAAAGGTTCTTTGGTGAAAGGGATGCCTGCCAGCTAGCCCTGAACTACTGTAGGCAGACTGATCCCCCCGAGTCCTTGGCCAGTTTGGGCTGTTTGAGCCAGTTCAATGTGCTGTGGTCCAGGTGCACCTGGATGCTTCCCAGAAGCAATAAAATGAAGAGCAATAAGCTCCACAGTTTATTCATGCACTATAATGGCATTTGTATACATGCACAGTATCTTCTATTTGTAAAATGGGAATAATAGCATGTTCCTAACCCTCAGAGGTGTTGTTAGGATAAAATAAACAATTAATTAGGTACTTTAGTTTGATAGACAGAAAGTGGTGATTCATATAGGGAGCTCTACATAGGAAGAATGATAGTTCTCACTGAAAGAAAAAGGAGAGCCTTCAAAGCTTTGCAGAATGATATCATCTCCAAACAGAAGTAAGACCCTTATTACCACCTTAAAGCTGAAACCTAGGCAAAATTCAGGAGTGAAAGAATATGAGGTGGGGAGACAAAGCAAAAGAGATTTAAAGGTTTGACAACTGCCATGACATGCATAGTTTCTTCATTGCATCTAAAAGTATCAGGCAGAAAAGGGGTCATTTCTCCAAGGTCCAAAAATGGGACTACATTCTTGGAAAACAGCTCTACCCTCAATACGCAGTGGAAGGAGAACTGTCAAGAGCTCCTGAATAGTCTTATGTCTAAGACAATATCATTGAAACCATTCCACAACACCCACTCGAGGGACCTCAAACTTCAGCTTGGCAGTACAAATGCTTATCTTGGTCTGTTACCCTATACCTAGTCAGTTAGGCTGGTCAAGACTGGCCCAAAGCCTCTGGTATGGCTTAACTGCCTCCTACTACCTGTCACTGGAATGGCAAGTTGACATCAGTTGACCCTCTTCTTCCCTTATATAAACCCCAGAACTGGAACAGGAAGTGTCTGATTTCTAGGATTCAAGTTGATCTAAGACTTTTTTGCTGTACCCTTCCCATTGGTCCTTGGTTCTGCTCTCTGTTTGATCTCCATGCTTCTTGTTCTGGTTTGCTCTAAAACCCTGCTCTTGGATTGAATCCCTGGTTTCCTTACCTGGTTGGATGTCTGAATCTGCTCTTTTATCCTGACCCTGGTCAGTGCTTTGATTCCACAAGAGATCTCAGAACTGTCTGCCAACATTCTGGCACTAATTTATTCAAGAAGCCTTGAAAGCCATTAACCAGATGAATAACAACAAAACGTGGTCTTGTTTGTATACCAGTTGAAAATATAAGCAGGGTAGAAAAAAACTCTCTCATTGACTATGTGCCATTACTATGAAAATCTGAAAACATGAACAGATTCCCAATGATTTGAAAGATGCCAGAATTGCTACCGTATTCAAGAAAGAAGCAAACATCATGATATGGCACTCCAGTCCATATCTGGTAAGTTCCTCACCTATATTCTCCTCAATAGATTCACTTTCTTCACTGAAGAGATTCTACCTGAGTTATACTCAAAAGTAAAATTGATGTGACCTTTTTGCTAGGCAGCTACAGAAGAACGGCTGTGGGCAGCATTGACATCTTTACGTGACTTTCATTGACCTAACTTAGGTATTTATTTAATTAACAGAGAGGCCGTATGGAAGATCCTGATGAGACTTGGATGCCCACCAAAATTTTGTACCATTGTCAGACTTCTTAAGACAACATAATGGCAACCATCCTAAGCAATTAATTTGTTATTAGAACTGGAGTCAAGCAAGAATGTGTGATTGTACCAACCCTATTTTTTTCCATCTATATATCACAGCTATTCTTCATTTTATTGCTGATAGATATCCATCTGGAATCAGCATTCAGTTTTGCATGGATGGGAATCTCTTTAACATCAACTGGTTATGCGGCAAACCAGATAATCAACAACTCCAAAACTTATCTTCAATAGGCGGATGATGAAGAGATCCAATTCATACTTGATTGCTTCCGTGAAGCATATTAAATGTTTGGATTTTCTACTAACTTCATGAAAAACAAGATAGTTTACCAACCCACCCCAAACCAATGAGCTGTTTTTCCACAGGTTACAATTAGAGACCCATTTTTGAAAAATGTTGAGCATTTCTCCTACCTGGATAGCCATGTTTTACAGAAAGTAAAAATAGATTATGATATTCAACATTGAATAAAATCTACCAGTGCTGCCTCTGGACATGTCTGAAATCATATCTTTGACAATGACATTAGAACCCAAACCAAACTTCTCCTCTACCATGCTGCTACCATTCTTATCATATTGTATAGGTATGAAACTTAGAAGCTTTGGAACATCATGCTCAACAATGACTTCCTCCACATAATTTGGAAAGACACAAGAACAATACACATCCTCTGCCAGCAAAATGGGGTCAGAGGAGCGGCACGCTGAAGTACTCTGGGTCAAGATACAAGGGGGTTGTGGGGAGAGGGATTTAACAGTGGAGGTCTACTACAGACCCCCCAAGCAAAGGGGAGGAGCTGGACCAGGAATTTTTGGGCCAGCTTGCAAAGGCACTAAGGGCAAGGGATGTAGTTGTCATGGGTGATCTAAATTACCCGGACATCTGCTGGGAGGAGCAGTCAGGCAGGTTGAAAAGCAACCTGTTCAAATTTGTTGATGATACCAAAAATTGGGGTGAGGTGGGCATGTTAGCAGGGAGAGAAAGACTGCAAAAAGACCGGATAGTTTGCAGGGGTGGGATAACAAAAACAGGATGTGTTTCAATACTGACAAGTGAAAGGTGCTGCACTTGGGCAGAAGTAACCAGCAGCACACTTATAAGATGGGAAACTCATTGCTGAGAGCATGGAGACAGAAAGGGATCCTGGAGTCGTTATTGACTCCAAGATGAACATGGGCTGACAATTCGAGGTCATGGCTGGCAGGGCTAACCAGACCCTATCGTGCATCCACAGGTGCATCTCACGTAGGGACAAAGAGGTGATCCTCCCCCTCTACGTGACACTGGTCAGGCCACAGTTGGAGTACTGTGTCCAGTTCTGGGTACCGCACTTCAAGAGGGATGTGGACAACATTATGAGGGTCCAGAGGAGGGCCATCCACATGATCTGGCGACAGCAGGGCAGACCCTAGAATGAGAGGCTATGGGTCCTGAACCTGTTCAGCCTTCACAAGAGAAGGCTGAGGAGGGGGGACCTGGTGACCGTCTATAAGCTCACTAGGGGGGACCAGAAGGGTTTGGGGGAGACCTTGTTTCCCCTAGCGCCCCCAGGGATAACAAGGAATAATGGCCACAAGTTGTTGGAGAGTAGGTTTAGATTAGACATCCATAAGAACTACTTCACAGTTAGGGCGGCTAGGATCTGGAACGGAAGTGGCGCTGGTTCCTACGTTGGAGGTCTTTAAGAAGAGATTTGATACCTACCTGGCTGGGGTCATTTAAGCCCAGTTTTCCTCCTGTCCAGGCAGAGGGCTGGACTTAAAGATCTACAAGGTCCCTTCCGACCCTACTTCTATGATTCTATGAAGAACAAGTGCTAGCATTGTGACTCAAGCTAACACCACCAACATCAAAGCCTTTTTTATATGGCACCAGCTCTGTTGT
Organism: Caiman crocodilus; assembly: GCA_030014935.1. Classification (NCBI taxonomy): domain Eukaryota; kingdom Metazoa; phylum Chordata; order Crocodylia; family Alligatoridae; genus Caiman; species Caiman crocodilus. The sequence continues at coordinate 87,921,649 of JAGPOW010003642.1, read as the reverse complement.
ATGGAACGTGTGAAAAAAAATGCCATACCATTGGTTCCTGGAACAGATCCTGTCATGACCAGGATCTATTTTTTCCTGGACCTATTTGCCTTGTCTGCAGCTAAACATATGGATCTCTGATCAGACTCTTCAGTCACCTATAGACTTACCGATAATTTCCCTCTTTAGTGGAAGACTTTTCTATTTACTGGAAGATCTTCTAGGCCTTATGATTGCTTGTGATAATCTTCTTCAGATGGGTAATATGTAGCATGCTTGCTAAATTAATTCTGTTCCATTGTGATCCATGCAGAGCCATCTGGGCCAGATGAGTAGCCCTGGGTCTGCCTGTAGGCTAGATTTAGAGCATAGAACCATGCCATCTGGCCCATAGGGCTGTCTACAGGAGTGGACATTTGGAGGGGCTGGCAAATAGTGGCAGCTCTAATTGCCACAGCTCTTGGTGCTTGAACTTGATAAGGAGAGAAGAAAGTGAGGCCACCCTTCCTGTAACAGCTGTCAAGGTTTGCTTTTCTTTTGTAAAATTAGAATTGAACTTTTGTTGATTTAATTGGAAACAAAGTCCTTTTGCGTCAATGAAAGTGAAATTTGATGAAAGAGCTGTAATACAAATCCATCTCAGAAAAGTCACCACTGTTCCAAGAACCATACAAGTAGATTTGCAGTGTTGAATATGTTGTCATCTGAAGCAAGGAATGTGGCTCCTTGATGTTGTACTAACTCTAAAAGAAGCCAATATTGTGGTTTGCTTATTTGTTTCACTTTTCAGGCTGTCAAAGATTTAAGAAATTAGAGCTGGTTGCCAAAAAAACAGAAATCCTAAACTGACTTTCAGCAGATTGAATGCTCCCTTATTTCAGCTCTTAACTTGAGCAACCCATAAAAGTATCTTGGTTACTACTGCAGTGAAACATCAGTAATATAGCAATGCTTGTGAGAGAGATCCTGTGCCAATAGCATTCAGGGATAGAGATACTCAAACTATGATATATCTTAAGCACTTAACCACCTTGATACTTTGTAACCCTTGCCAAAACTGTACACACACACACACACACACACACACATTCTCTATCATGTATTTAATAAGTATGCATTCACTACTGGTTTCATTAATGATAATTGATCATGAAATTAAAATCAATGCAAAATGTACCTCATCCTCCCTGGGCCTTTCCCTTTACTTTCTGTGTGCATCCATAGGCTGGTAAACATAGTTCAATTTCAGGGACTTGTTTCATTGGAATACAAAATGTATGAAGGTTTTGTCTAAATTTCTAAAAGGCAAAAAATGAGTGTTGCAGATGGATGAATATAAACATAGATGACAGTAGCTTGGAGCTGCAAGCAGTAGCCTAAGTAAACATAGTGGATGAGATGACTTTTCAAAATAAGCCTGTCATGTTTATGCCTGTTATCAGGTTTCATGGCAACCATTTTTCTATCAGCTAACTATACACTTAATTTGTGCATTAGCACCAGCATGCTCTTAGATCCTTCTACCTCTCCTCCTACCCAAAGAACACAGCTTTGTGCCATTACTATTTTTAAAAAAAAAGCTTGATTTACATAACACTTGATGAGAAACAACAAAAATACTAGGCCATCAAGCAAGTCCATGGCTCTCCAGTGAAGGAATCTGGACATACTGGCTGCCTATACACATGCTTGTTGGCATTCTTATTAGAATGCATCAGAGGACTCTGTGTTCTAATTAGAACACTCCAGTTTCACTGCAGCATCATGAATATTAAGCCCCTGTGCATTTAAAAATGGCTGTGGGCTGTTTTATCATAGTCTAAGGTTTAGATAAAGTGTCCCATGGATATTTTTCAATGTACAGAGGCTTAAGACACATAAGTTGTGAGGTGTTGTAACTAGAGCCGCTGTCCAGGAACCTATCTAACACCTACCTCCCACCCACAAGCACAAGTATAGGCAACAACTTTGTGTGCTGCTCCAAACACAAGTGCCTGATGTAACAGATTTGAATTTCTCCCCGCAAACACAAAGTAGAATCTCTGTCCCTAAACTAATGTAAGCATTCTGGCTGACAAGGTCCTTCCTAGGAAGCAAACTTCCAACACTGGCACAGAATAGCTGTTCTTAAACAACGCAACTTCAAAAACTGACTTGAAAATGAAACCGTGGAACAAGGAATCATTCACAGACTGGACTGTAAGTATAGTCTCAACCAAGGCTCTGGATTCTTATCCCATTAGCTGGACAAGATTTTATAACCCCATATGTCCTTCAGTGGGTTAACTGCTTTATCCCCTTTGTGCTCTTGAACTCAGATTCATGTCTCTCATCATTGCCTTCTCCTTTCTTTTTCTATCCTTTGTATTTAAATTACCTTTTATTTAGTACTCTTATTCTTTGCAAGTCATAGAATTATAGAGAATTAGGACTGGAAGGGAATTCCAGAGGTTACATTCTCCAACCACCATGCCTGAGGCAGGATCATCCCTGTCAAGCCATCCTGTACAAACCCTTATCTAACCTATTAGGAAAACTACAGTCAAGTCTGGCACAGCCACAAGAAACAACACCCTAATCTGCTGCAGGTAAAGCAGGAGAAACCTAGACACCTATATATTGCTACTGCAGGGATGGTTATATGACACTTGAGAGCTCCAAGGAGGCCATGCTCTCTACCACAGAGGAAGGTAAAATCTCTACTGTGTTTACCAGTCTATCCATTCCTTTCTGACCACAAAACATGGCCATTGGTCTGAGCCTGATTGAAGGTTCCCTTTAGCTTGGAACCTCTGGGTTTAAGTTCAAAGAGCATTGGCACACCCCAGTCAAAATACCCAGCCTTAGCTTCAGCCAACACCCAGTGCAAAAGCGAGCCCCCTACCCTTCCCCCAGATGAATGGGAAATACCCATAGTAGAATACAGATACTCCCAGATTATCACTGACCAATGCTATCCAAGTCTATCCATAGCATCTAAGTAAGCTGTAGACTATGAAAGTTCATGAGTTAATTTAAAAGCCCACACTTCCTGTCTAACTTCAGACTAACATAGCTAACTACTCCGTCTGGCAAAACATGTTATGGTTGCCATATTTGCTTTTGCCCAGTCATGCTCCAAGTGCCATGAGGCACAAACTTTATTTTTTCATTTAGTGCTTGTACCATTGCTTCAATTAAATTAAAGATCTACAAACAATTCTGTAAAATGCAGTTCACAATATCAGCTACGGACCTAGAGCTCCATGACAGCCACATACCAACTGTGATTGGAATAACCCCAGGCACGCTTATCGCAGTATCATGCCTGGTAATCACCACCTTTGATCTACCATCCTCTATGAGCCTTTGTGATATTGCATGTTCAAGACTTGACTTTCCTGTTTTTCTTCAAACCTCAACACCTTATGTGCTTTTCTGCAGGGCAGGAGGCACAGCACGTCTTCTGTATCAGTGAATTCCACATCACACACCTTTTTCCCATTAACTTCAGGAAGGCATCCTTCTCCAAATTCCTAGTCAAGTACAGGCAATAATGCTTGTAGTCTTTATCTGCCTGATAAACACAAGTGTTCACAAATTCATACCTTTTCTGGTGTCTGCTATTTGGAGCACATAATCAAATGTCAATGATGTAACAGCTTACTTTAGTATTATTCTGTGACCTTATTAATTAAACACCTTTCCCAGACTAATATGTCTAAGGGTGTGCAGGGGAGTCCAGCTGTAGTTATGCCAAATCCTGTGATAAATAATAAAGTTATTTAAATCACATGAAGTTCAAACCCCACCTCCCCAGTCTGGCCCTCAATGAGGTAGCTATGTAATAGGAAATGGTGACATTATTTCTTTTATGGTGTATCAATAGAAACATTATGTGCAAGGTGCAGGAGGCGATAATACCTCTCTACTTGGCACTGATTAAGACATATCTAGAATATTGTGCCATTTTTGGGCTCACCATTTTAAAATGTATGTGGAGAAGTTAGGGGGGTCCAGAGACAGGCAACAAAAATGATAAAAGGGCTTAGAAGGTAAGTTGTATGAGGAGAGGTTGAAGGAAATAAGCATGTTCTGCTTGTGGAAAAGGCACTTATGAGGGGACATGATAGCAGTCTTCAAATACCTGAAGGGCTGTCATAAAGAAGGAAGTAGGACATGGACCAATGGCTTAAATTTGCAGCAAAGTAGGTTTAGATTGGATATCAGGAAAAACTTCAGCACTGTTAGAATGGTGAGGCAGCAGAACAGACTCAGAAAAGAGGTTGGACAGGCATTGATCAGGAATGATCTAGCAACAGCTATGCCTATGCTCTTCTGTGGGTATTTTCATGCTCCTGGGCTTTTCTAGTTGCTATTTGAGGGTCGGAGGGACTTCCCTCCCCCCTTGCCTCTGATTGCTACATGAATCATTCATTTGTTTGATATTTTATGGTAGATGAGAAGTTTGGTCTGGGTCCTTTTTTAGAAGCATTGCGTGTTGGCTGCAGCCAAGGCTGGGGTTTTGATTAGGATGCTTTATCTGGGACTTAGACCTAGAGTTTTCTGGTCTTGCCCCTCTGTTCAGGGTTAAACTAATTGACGTATTTGGGGTCAGGAAGGAATTTCATTCCATGAACAGATTGGTACAGATGGTTTGCTTTCCTCTGTAGTGGGAGTGTGGCCTTCCTTGGCACACTCAGGTGCATTTTAACAACTCTCACATAAACTGGAATATCAGGGTTGACTGTATAGTTTTACTAGTAGGTTAGACAAAGGACATGTCTAGGATAGTGTAGTGGGTTGACACTCCCTTATGCAAACTCAGGAGCCAGTTTCCTTATCAAAAACAGTGTGTTCTTAGTTCTAGTCCTTTTGTTGTCCATATGGAAAGCTTCTCACCATAGAAAACACAAAAAAAGTACAGGTACAAAGAACAAACACAAAATCAAACCTCTGGCCCGCCTTGAAACCTGAAGAAGTGACACAGTCCCTGTGCTTCTCCCTCAGCATCACACCCACTCCCACTCCCACTCTCTATCACTTCCCCTCCCCCCACAGCTTCCTTTTCTGGGGGTTTTTAACTTCCTCTGAGACTGGACCATCATCTATCAGCTGAGCCAGTGTTCTCAAGCAGGTAGGCCACTATCCCCTTAACCTTCTGCAACTGGATTCCACCCCTGAGCCTTGCACCTCATTATAGATGGTCTGGAGAGAGGTGATTCTGCTTCAGGAAGGAATTTGGACTAGATGATTCTGGAGGTTCCTTCCAGTCCTACTGTCTATGATTCTATTCCAACAGTAACTAAAGAGAATGTTTAATATCAGCTACTAAAAGCTTTTGTCCATGAGTTTTAAAATAGCTAACTCAGGAATGTCCATATTGTTTTCGATGATATTCAAGAAATATGGGATAAGGTTCAGAGGACTGGAAGAAATCTAATGTTGTATCAGTATTTAAAAATTGGTAAATTGGAAGATCTAGGTAATGATAGTCCTATTGGTCCATCAGAGTGGCATGCTAGGGCATCAGTTAAGGCATCTTCTATGACTTTACAGACCTGAGTTCAACCCCTTTTTTGGCAAAAGACTGCTCCAAGTTGACTCAACTATAAATGCGTACCTGGGAATCAAAGACAGCCATAATGTTGGCCATATCACTTCCTTGTGTGCCACTAATAACCTGATATACCTTAACCAGACTAGTCCAATGGGTTATTAGCTTAGATGGGTCCTCATAGTCATGGAACAGCTGTTAAGGGACCTGATTAGCAAATAATTAAAGAAGGGTACTAAAATTAATGAACATCTACATGGTTTTATATTAAATAAATCTTATTAGTATAGATTTTTAAACAAAAGTTAAATTTTGGTGTAATAGACCATTGTAAAGCTTTTCATTGATGTTGCCCAACTCTTTGATTAGGAAACTACATGATATAAAAATCAACATGGTACATAGAAGAATGCCTTAACATCATGAAAATGAATGGGTCTCAAAATGTAACCATAAGGAGGAAATCAACATTTAATGGGATGTTTCTTGTGGAGTCATAGGGAGATCAGTTCTTGGCTCTGTAATATATAAAATTATCATCCACGTCCTAGAAGAAACATAAACATTATTACACTAAGATGTAGGAGGAGGGCTAGCATTAACATGAGTAGTATATTGAGAAACAGAAGTTTGGATCACTTAGTAACATAGATACCAGTAGAAAGCATACAGTTTAACAGAGCCAAATTGAAAACTGTACATCTAGGAACAAAGAATGTAAACCATATTTATAGGATGGAGGAATCAAACCTGGGAAACAGTGACCCTTGAAAGCTCTTGGGTGTCATTGTGGATAGCAGATACTAGTATTTATTATGTGCATTGAAGTCATCTAAATACAAGTTCTTGCTATTCTTGGATTTATAAAGGGAGAACTCTTGAGTAGAAACTGGGGTTGACATTGCCTTTATGTCTTGCACTGTTGTTAGAACACTGTCAACTTTTGATGTCTGCAGCTCAAAGAAGAGTCCCAAAAGGATTTAGAGAATCACAAGAATGACTAAAGGATTAGAAAATATTTTTTTTATGATAGAGTCAAGGAGCTTATTTATGTTATCAAGGGGAAGCTTAAGGGTACCTTGAACATAGTTCATAAAAGTCCACATGGAATGGAAATTGGAAAACTGGGGTCCCTTCAATCTAGCACACAAAGATATACCACTATTCAATGGCTGGAAGTTGAAATTCTGCCTTGCAAAAGGCATATATCTTTAATGTTCAGGGTAATGAACTGTTGGAAGAACTTACATGAATTATTCTCTATTACTGACATTTTTAAAATGAGCATTGGCACTCTTTTTCTAAATGATATGCTGTACTTCAAAAGCGAAAGATTTCATGGGAAATCTATGGTCAGTTTTATGCAGGAGGTCAGGTTAGATAAAAACGATTGACCCTTTTGAAAACCGTACATGAAACTACGGCCCCTGGCCATAAATGGTAGAGGCTGAGAGGTGCAGGTCATACCGCCTTACCCCTGACCCTTCCTCCCATAGGCCCATTGTGGGAGGCCATTGTGGGCTGAGCCTGTGCAAATTGGTGTTGCATACGTGGTGGTGGCAGAACATGCAGCAAAGGTGCTGGGTGTGGCACTGTAGCAACAGGCCACCACAAAATTAGTTTTGCTGGGCCTAAGCCCCATTAGCCCTGGCCTTCCACTACCTATGCACCTGGCAGCTGTTCATTTCATGACACTGATTTCATTTCACTGATCTTAGCAATAAAGTAACTTGCTATGATACATGTGTCTGACATGATTCTGGGATAAGAGACATAGGCAGTGGAAGGCTGGGGCTAATGGGACTTATTCCCTCCAGAATTAATTTTGCAACAGCCAGTGACAGCAGCAGCACCAAAGCACTGCCACACCTAGCACTGCTTGGTACCATCACCACGCCCCACCAGTAAAGCGCCAAGCCCAGAGCCCCTGCTGCATACTCCTCCGCTGCCAGGGTGCACTGGCCCCACAATGGCCCTCAGCCCTGCCAAATAATATTTTCTCCCACCATGACCAATCAGAGATCAGTTCCCATGCTATCAACGGATTCTAGGTATGGGGATCAGTTCCCATGCTATCAACGGATTCTAGGTATGGGGAGTGGGCAGCACATGGTCTTCAACTATATGAGGGGTAGTCCACTCCTAATATTCACAATCAGGTAATTGTAAGTTGGAGAGTGTTAGGGTGGTGTGAGGTAGCCCAGAGTGCTCATATTCAATCTGAGGCATTATGAAAACCAGCTACAAGAATGTTCTACAATATATGTGGAACATCTTTGTGGCTTGTTTCTTATTTTATTGCACCATTAATTGCCTGAATGTTTGGCAGAGTTATTATTTATGGCATGATTAACATATCAATTGAACCATAAATATGTGTCCTAGAACTTTATGAAAACTATTTTATTATTCCTGTTAGCTGATTCCCTGCTCCCTCCCCATCTCCCCCCAAATTTGAAGTTACTTTATATATACTTTTTTTTCTCAAGGAATGGGAATCTTCCATGCTGGGTAGCAAAACTATGATCTAAGTCTCTCCCACCCTAAGAAAAACTGAAACCTTACAGTACTGTGAAATACTGTGGACTGTCCCTAATTTTTTATAGAAATTTAATACGATTAAAATTATAAATACGGCCAATTCAGTCACAGTATTTCCAGCACATTTATCAACAGAACTCTAGGTATTTGATGTATGCAGCTATTACTATTAGCTTCTGAAACTTTGATCCAGCTGTGATATTCCCAGTGGAATTACATGTGCTATTAAGACTCATCATTTAGCTAGGGGGAATTCACAATGCACCGCATGGCATTTCAGCTGCATAACTCTCAGTGATTCTTGTGAGACATAACATGTCTGAGCCTAGGGCAATGCTTTGAAATTTAAGGGGCTATTGTCCAAACTTTATATCTCTGGAAAGAGATAAAATTAGAACAGTTCTTGGAATAAGCCCTGCAGGTGCACTAAGCAGCTGCCTTCAAAGCAAATTTCCCTCTCCGCATAAACAAGAAAACAGATGCACCTGGGTTTGGACACTTCCATCCTCTACCTTGGAGTATTAGTATCTAAAATCAGATTGCTGTAAACAAGTAAGTATATCACCCATTAGATTAGCACAATATCTCCGGATATGCCTTACCCTAAAGCTGTAGCAATGAGTTCAACTCAGATAATTCCTTATTGCTAACTAGCCAAAAAAGATATCATGATAAAAGGGTGGTCAACAACTAAGATGTCAGACCAGAAAACTCACTTTATGATCATAGTTCTAGTTGTGAGACATTTCTGTCTTCTGCACTCAAGCTAACTTCCTGTACAGAAGAAACCTGGGTTCCAAAAACATTTAGCTCTCTATAAACCTGTAAATAACTGTATTCATATCAGATATCGAATCATTAACATTCGTAGGAAAACCAGCCTGAACTGGAGTAAGTTATACTGATACAAACATTTTTTACAGTAATATAACTGCAACCTCAGTGGAGGTTTTTGCTATATTGGGATAGCTCATCTCTGGATCTACCCCTCAGGGTATTACCATGGTATATAGTACAGTAAGTCAGGGAAACTCCTATGAATGTAGATGTTGAATTCCAGTAGAAGTAACTAAATGAAGGGCAATTTAGATTAACTTGATCACAGAGTAGTGTATGTGTATTGTATGAATAAAGATTTATATATCTCTCTCCTCTCCTCTCTACCATCCTTTCTTTCATTTTGGCTTTTGTTTTCCCTCATTTCTATAATTTTTGCAAACATTTGGACTTTGAATGCAAGAACTGATTTTTAAAAATTTATTATTAACTAATAATTGCAGTTTTATATGGCAGGAGATCAGACTTGTTGATCTTGCAGGTCCCTTCTGGTCCTATGATTCTATATTTTGTATAGCTCTAGTGTCAGTTCTAATGGGGAAAAATAGAGTTCTCAAAAATGCAAATGCAAAATATTCAACACCTTGACACTAATATAACATTTAATCTGGGTATGACAAGATTGAATTCTCTTGGGAATTCATATCCATACAGTGGAGTGGCTAATTGGTATTAATTTTAACTCTGGCATCCAGCACCCCAGGGTGCCTGTCTCTGGCCATGGACACTGTGCCAGGCAAGTCTGATTCCCAGTGCAAATTAAATTAATTAGTGTCAGATCATTAGTTGCCATGTATGAATGTGAATACTCCTGTGCCATATACTGTGACTCTCTCTCTTTGATTAAAAAATAATTTTTCCTTCTGTTTTTATTCTAAACCTTAGTGGTTTTGTACCTGCTGCTTGGACTGCATGATAGGTGCAACGTCCAGAATGGTAGAGCTGAGTAGTGAGCATCAGAATGACAGAAGGAACTGGACATTTCAATGCACACATGCATGTGCTTATACACACAGACACATGCTGTCTTTCTGATACATGCATACCATAAATGTTTCTTACAAACCAGAGGAAATGTGACTTATGCTTTCCCTGAAGTGGACTGTTCTGGAAATGAAAGTCTAGAGAATCTATGGTGTTCATCATCCCATTTTCTCTCTTCCCTCCTAGCAAATGTTTCCTGAGTTGAAGTGATATGACTAAACAGCTTGTTCTTTGGAATTACTAGTCTAAATGTGTCATAATTTAGCCTATCTCCAGAGTTCTAGCCATTTCTAGCTGAAAGCACTCTTAGAAAGACATCCCAGGCTTTATTCTTCCTGATCCAGTCATTCAGAAGATGCCCAGGCAAACAAGAAGTAGGTATTTTTAGAGGGTGTAAAAAGAGTGTGTCATCACTTGAAATGAATGACTAGAGCTTGTTACTTAGTGCAATCTTTTTGGCTTTATCAGTGTAACGGGATGCTGCTGATTTGTATCATCTCAAACACATCTGGAGGGACTGAAGGATGTCACCTGACCTGCACTCAGTCTTAAAAAAAGAGAAGTGATAATATTTTTGCAGGATTTCTGTGAATTCTTATTTTTCCCCACTTTACCTAAAGAATGCTAACTAGGATCTGAAACCAACCAACACTCACAGAGAATTAATGCTAAAAGCTAACCCCAGTTGATGAATTTTAATTCCCCTTCCAAACAGCAGTTTTCTTCTTAGTTGGCAGAGTGTATTTATGCATTGCAGTGTCTGACCCTGTGACCTGCGCATTCGTCAGGGAAGTAGGGTTGTCAAGATGTTGACTTGCTCTGGATTTGGATCAGACTACATTTTCAAATGACAACTACATTTTGCGTTGCATTAACTGTTGTGGGTCCCCTGACTTTATACTGAAAGAAACCTCCTTAAAAGTGGCCTCCAAAGCTCTGACGGGAAATGATTAGCACTGTTTCCCGAGATGTCAGGGAGGATTTTAGGTTTTTTTCGCAGGGGATCACTGACAAACCCTGTTTCCCTAGTAATGGCAAGTAAGACAAACTTTGCAAGGGACTAGAACTTCCTGGATCATTTGCGGTTTCCAGGTTTTTGCACTAATTGTTAAAACATGCTGCTATAATCTGACTCTGAAAGTGACAAGCCAGCATGGATCAATGGTGAACCATCACATAAGCAGCTTAGTGAAACACTTCTTCCATGTAATATTTAGGAAGTGATTTCAAAATGCAAATGAATGTAAGTTGCTGGTGTAAACAACTCCATTTATGTATGGTTCTTTAGAGTCTATATAAGACCTCAGGCTGTTTATACAAGTGCTCTGGGAACAGGAGAGACTTTTAATTAGGGCAGCTCTGCCACTCTAATGAAAATACCCAGAGCATCATGTGTATCAGCATCCCCGCACTGAAAAATTGTGGTGGGGCGCTTTAACTAATGCTGGTCAAATTAGCTTTAGCTAAAGTACCCCTGCCACCATTTTTCAGCACAGGGATATGGATACACATGATGCTGGAGTCTGCTGGAGCGCAGTAATTAGCAAGGTTAGGGCAATTTAAATGCACAGGTGTGCAAGTGTTCACAGAATTTACATCATCCTCAAATAGTGCACCCAATCTAAAGTTAGTTCTCTTCTGATGTGAACTAACTTTTGATGGGTCTGGGGTTAATTGAACCCAGTGAGAGATAACCTGGCCTAGTGAAAGCTTGAATATGTTCACAGCTCAGACCTAGGGCTGGGAAAGCCCAACCACTCTCTGCAGCCCTGGGGCTGTGCTGTTTTTACCCTTCTGACCCCAACTGGCCTCACCCTGAACTGGGCAGCTCCTCCCCATGGCCCTACCATATTCTCCCTAGACCTGCCAACCCCTTCCTGGATCTGTCAGCCATCACCCTTACCCTGCAACCCAGCAGTCCCTCACCCACCTTACTTTTCCTTGACTCCCTGCACCTTTTCCTGGAAAGAAACAAATGGTTTAGGTGTCTTTATGCTGTTGAAACTTGAGATGGTTCCCATGAATGCTTGTTCATACCCACAGGTATTTCAAAGGAGGGCTGAAAAATAAGAAAAAAATTGACCAAATTTTCTTTTCAACAAAGTTTCATTGAAGTTTGAGAGAGTGTGGTAAGAAGACTTCAGCAGCAAGAGAGTTCCTGATTTCATCCCTCTGGCTGACCTTCACCATACATCTATCCTTAATAAAATAGTTTTTGAACCATCTCTCCATTATAGTAGTTATGAATGGAGATGGTCAGTAGACAGAATTTCTGTCCTGTGAAAAATCCCAACATTGTGTAATTTGTTTTCATTCAAAATGGGAGAAAAGGTCAAATTTCCCATGGAATGGCAATACTGGAAAATTAATTTTGGAAATGGCAAATCATTTAAAAGAAAAGCAGCCTCCCCCATGAAATCAAAATGCTTCATTTTAAGTTAAGCAAAGAGACTTGTGGAGTAGATATGCCTCCTTAGAAAACAAGTCTGCTGTAACTTGTCATTTGGTTATGTATGCAGAAAGGGATGTGACTACATTCAGTACTCCTTAGTAGAAAAATACAGAGACATATCTTAACAACTGCAGCATTACTGGTGGCAAATAGAATATTCTAATTATGAGGGAACAGAGTATTAACATGAAAGCCTCACTTTTCCCATCTGCAATTGGGAATGTGATTTTTTTCCCTTCAATTTTACAAGAAGAGGGCATTTCTCAAATGTTCCATGCTATTATAAAACCATTTATTGAATTAAAATGATTTGAAAGGCATATGAAAGATGAGGTTTAGGGACAGAAATGAAATATGAGAGTATGAGCTGGAGAGGTAAAGATAAAAAAAAATCATGTCAATTTACTGCTTGTGCTGCTTTTTAGTTACCATTATGCAGCTATGGAGCGAAATAATGGCTATTCTTATTCATTAAAATTGCCTTATGCGAAGCAGTAACTATAAATTCCATTCATATATGATCTTGTGCTGATTCTGCCTTGCTGCTGCTGTATATTTTCCTGAAAGCTCCCCAAGCCTAATCTTTACTCCTGTATTCCTCTTTCCCAGAATGCATGCCTCTGCCTGTAGGGAAAGAGGAGTAGGGGTCAGACAGGAGGGGAAGATTTTGCTCTCAGTCTGAACTCAGTGCTTCAGCAGTACCCCAGGCTGGCATGGCTGGAATGCATTCAAGTCAGGAGTCCATTTGGTTGACTCCATACCAAATTCTGTTTTACTAACAAACCTATTTGTTTTTGTAACAAACTGTTACCTCTGATGTTCAACTGCTACAGTTGGCTTCAAATGCCTCTTAGCATAAGAAAATCACAAAATTCATATGAGTCTGAATAGCCGCAGGGTTCAAGGATTTTGCTGGTGGTTCATATCCCTAATTTATTTATAATAATTGATTTGAAATGAGCAGATTGGACCTGAATTAGACTCTGAATTTCTCCCAAGTGTCAGGGGATTCAGAATCTATGCTCCAGGTTGAACTCACATCGATGAGCCCTTATCCTGATTTCACTTCTATCAGTGTAATTCTACTGAAATCCCTGAAAATCAGTGGCAATAAAACTAGCCTGAGATAGGACAAGACTCAGAGCCATTCTTTATGTACTGAGTATCAAACTGTTCTGATAAATTTCAGATACTTTTCCAAAGGTGGCTACTGTCCCACTGCCACATAAGGAAATTAGCTGTTTGCTGTCTGAATGTTCCTCTTTTCTGTAAATCTCATCTTCCTGTACTGCTTTGGTCTGTAATAATGTTTTGCTAAAGGAGAAAAAAATTACAGTTAGTTAAGTAAACTTCCCAACTAGTTTGTGAAGTAGGTAAAAAAGCCCTGCTACTTCTTGAGTTCAACACAGTTGCTCTGTAACAGATCACAATACCATGAACTAATACTTTAGCACTAAAATGAAACAGGAATGGAGGGTGTTTTTTGGAGTTCCTTTTTAAGCATCTGCAATAGAGTTTGGTCAGCACACTGTGTTGATATTAGTAACACAACTAGGGCTGAGTGACCAGGACAGTTGGGTGCTGCCCTAAAAGGGACTCTCCCATATCCCCTCTTCTGCTCCATCCTCCCATATTCTCTCTTGCCATTTCCTCATCCTCTCTGCTTTGTGCTTCCTCCCTTTCACTATTTCACCACTACCCTACTCTGTCTTTTTCTTGCTCTTTTGCTGTAAAATTTGTGGCTTATGGTTATTGGTGACATGACAAAGGGAATCAGCAGCAAGTGCAAAGGGAGGCAACTCACCTGCTTTCACCCCTCCACAATCTCTCTTTTTCTTACCTCTTGCCTCCTTACTGCATCCATGACTTCTCCTGGCACCAAAGGTAAAGGGAGGCAGCTGCAGTAGGGCGATATGAGAGAGAAGAACACAGAGGGATGGGCTGCCAGCAGGTGTCTTGGACGCCACGGAGAAAGAGTTCAGGAGAAGAGGAGCAGGGCAAAGAAGGAGGATGCTGACCTAGGTCACACACCATACTTGTTATTCCTCTAGTTGAAACCCCTTCTCTCCTGAGAAGTGCTAGGAGATCTTTTTTATTAACTGTGCTGAAGATATTGATTTTCCATAAAATTCAGATTTCTTTTAGGCCTCTTCTTATTGTGAGTCAGGTACTCACAAGTAGAGGAAGCCATGCCTTCTCCTACTCCACCAGTCAGTGAGACATCACATTATTCTGCCTCAGTCCAGTGTCATAGCACTAGCCTCATTCTCCTTGGAAGATGCTCTTAAAGTCAGTCAGGAAAGGCCTTTAAAATTGTGGAGTATCTTTGAGTTTTTGAATCCACAATTTCCTAGCCTCATCTTCTATGATCCACTTTCACTCCTACTTTAGTATGTGAAATGAAGTAGAAAGAGAGCTATAGGGGAAAAAAAAGTAATTTCAGGACAATTATCACATTTTGTGCACTGTAAATGAAAACATGATCAATCCTTCCCACAAGAGGCTGCTGTTTATATTTCCTTTCTATTCTTTTTTGTCTCTACTAGCTCTTGACACTGGTTCTGAAGTGAAGTCAGCACTGTAAGGGTATCAGGGCTGGATTAACCATCAGGGACAATGGGTCTATGTATAGGTAATGAGGTCTATAGGTTGTGATGTCTCATGTACTGCTACCCCATGAAGCACTGCTAGGGTGAGTCATCCTACCATCCTGGAAAATGACTCTTTGTGGGTTCTGGTGGAGCAGGGGGTATAATTCCCACTACTGTGACTGTTTTGACTGAGTGCCAGCACTATTACGGATAACTCTTCTGAGCAGCAGGAGGGCTCAGAGTCCTGTGACAATGTCACAGGAAATAGAAGAAGGGGCATGATGGGGAAGATGTCCACTTCCAACCATTCTGTGGCAAGCCAGAAAGATCACCCCATAAGTTCCTTTGATTAGCTTGGTATACTATGGCCCCTCTCTTTCTAGATAGAGCCACAGCCTTTCTGAAATCAGAAAGGAAATGACTGAGTTGGTGAAGGTCCCAAAGAGAACTATTGAGCCTTTTGTGCAGCTGTAATGCTAATTGCATGGGTCTTTATTTTTTCATTTAATATTATTTATTAATAGTATTTTCTGTAGCATTTGCAACCTTGCAATAAATGGCATATCTTACAAGCACATATTCAGTTTCGTCTTCCATTTATTTTGTCAGGGAAAAAGACAGAAAAGGGGAAAAAAAATACTTTTTGGCTTCTTTGTGTAATGCTATAAAATACGCTCCACGCCCTCTGGCCCTATCCCCTATGCATCGTTTCATCTCTTGCATACTATGCATACTTCTGAACAGTTAGGTCTAGAAGTTTCCATGATATTTGTAGTTCCATTTTGAGCCCCTCATAAATGCATTTGTGTTTTAAATATTAGATCCATTGAAGCTAGTTGTAAGAATGCTCTGTCACTCCTACAATAGATATTTTGTTTCCATTCAAACCAATCAAAATAAATATCTGAGGACTCAAAGATATTTCTCTTTGGACAAAGCTTTAGCTAACTATAGCATTCCAATGGGGGAGAAAATCATTTAGGAAAGCGGCTCCACATTTTTAAAAGGAGAAAACAGCTCATGCTACTTAACAAGGCATGGCCATGCTATCATAAAACCACATCAAGGGTGGGTGCATTCAGACTGTTTTAAAGAATTTGGCTCAACCCATGAACTTGTAGCAAACCCCCTGTTTTCTTTTTTAATACATACATGCAGACACACATATATATATGATAGATATGCATTCCCTTCCCTTCCCTTCCCCAATTATTTCTGGATTTTCTTTCTCTCCCTCTTTATTTCCTATAGACAAGCGTAAGTGGGCTCAGACATAGGATAAGCTTAACATTTTTATTTTGGTAGAAAGTTTTTGGTTTTGGATATCCACTGTTTTATATATTATTGTATTATTATTAGGTTTTTTATTGATTTTTACTGTTGTATATTGTATCATTATCATTTTCGTATTGATTTTTATTGTTTCTTATGGATATTGTATGGTTTGGGCCTGTGTTTGTAAGTGAACCAAACTAAAGTTCAGTTTCCATTTTGTATGTCAAGACTCTACCTTGTGTCCTCTGCCTGGGCATCCCCTGTGTCGCAACTGTATGAGTCATGTACCCCTCCTATGTAAATTGGTTCCCAGATGAATGAGAGTGATTGGGACTGGTTGAAATACAATAGTAGCAGACCTCTACTGAATGGCCTGTAATGACTGGGCCATCACCTCGCATTGATTCACCTAGGAACCACGGACCTCACCCAGGAACAGAGACAAGAACCTAGCATTTGAAAGACAAAAAACCCTGCAGAACCAGCAACTCTACCATTGTACCTCACCATTACAGATACCCAAAACTTCACATCCCTGCATGAAGCACACATTCTCAGCACGCCAGGGGCTGAACCTTGCCTTGGCACGCCTCCTGTCACTAGGGTCACACAAAGCCTGCCCCTATAAAAAGGGGCAGTGAAGACAGACTTGGTGGGACGCCTTCTCCATTTGGACCAGCACCATGCCACACCACCTATCCACCCAGAGGCCCTGCTGGTGACTCCGCTGTGGACAACACCTACTGGACAAGGACCTCTTTCCAACCTGGAGAGGTAGCTATCACCCCTCACCCCCTCTTCAACCAAGGACTTGGACTCTGTTTCTCTTCCCTACCTGGACTCCAGCCCTTCCACTAAGTCTCTTTCTCCTGCTGCCATTGTGAGTGCTAGTATATGTGTGTGTGTGTGTGTGTGTGTGTGTGTGTGTGTGTGTGAACCAATAACTTTATGGGGCTGTGTAGTGTGTTGTCTGTTTAATAAAATGGTTATTTGGACCCCTATGTTGGGTTTTGCTTTACTAGGGATTGGCCCTGCTCCAGGCTCTGCTTTTGCCCCTCTAACTTCTGTCTCTTTCTCCGTCTCCTGCTTCTGGCTCAGTACCACCTCCAACACCTCTCCTGAGCTCCTCTCTGCCTCCAAACCCCCTGTTTCTTTGCCACTGTCTTATCCCCACTGGCTTTTCCTTTTCCCCTGAGCAACCAGGTTTCTGCCTCAGTTTCTTTCCTGGCTATCTCCTCCTTGTCACCACTTATCACCACTCCCTGCCCCCCAAATCTCAGCTGTCTGCCTCAGTTTCCAGCCCCAGTCTACCTTAAGTAAACTCAAGCCTCAGTTCCTCAGCCAGCTTCTCCATAGTCCACTGGTTCTGGCAACTTTTACTCCCTACACTTTAACTCTCTCTCACCTGAACCTTTCCCCAAGTAGCCCAAGTACCCCAAGCACACATATACACACTGTACCATCGAAGTTAGGAACTTACCTATATGTATTTGTGTGGCATTTTGTGCATGATATACAAATTAGTGATCTGTGTCTAACTTTTGAGGTGTATAGTGTATGTGCTTGAATTGGTGATAGGTAGGCATGTGCCTAGGCTGGTTTGGATGTGTATGTGCCTGATCTGGTAGTAAGTGTGTGTGTGTATGCACCTAATTGATTTGTGTGTTTGTATATGTGCAATTGTGTCAGACCCTCCTGTCAGTGCAGTACTGAGATCCTGAGAGTTGGCCTGACCCCACAGGGCAACAAATTTCACTGGTTCTGAAATGTTTTCAGCCATTGGCCTTTTTTAACCACTCTCTGAGGACAAAAAAACTATAAAATTAAAACAAAATAAGTAAGTTGAAATAAAACATAGCACTAGACCTGACAATTTTGATGAAGGTATAGTTGAAGAAGGAAAAGAGGAGTTTTCTTGATTCTTGGGTTCCTAAGTAGAAACATTAGGGGGAAAAAATCCATCCTCACATGAACTGTAATTCCTACAATGGAAGCAGCAAGCATAGACCAGAAATCAGAATGTAGGTTTATCATGTCCCCTAGGCCCTGGTCATTTTGTTCGGGAATGGTAGCCGCATTCGATCCAGTGGAAGCAGGAGGTTTACACAGAGAGCAAGAACAGTAAACCAGGATCCCTTTTTTCTTTTATCAGTTTATAGCTTCAAATGTTTGACTGATCCAAATCGTGAGTGATTAGTAGGGATTTTAAATAAAGTATTCCAACAATTTTATCCGTCTTGTTCAGTGACTATGCTTTTGATAGGTGAATGGTGACAGATGATATTGCCTCTTCAAAAGTACTAGGGACATGCCAAGGAAAGAGTGGGGTAGCTACTGGCAACTTTTAGAGGGAGAGAAAGACATTCATAAATTGAGATGACACCAAACATCAGACATGTTGTGTAACCTACTCTTGTCTGTTTATTGCTGCAATAAAGGTGAGGCCCTAATGCAATGATCTTGTTTGAACTTCCCTTTCTCTAAACATTACATAACTGATTATAATGTATAATGGCATTTAATGAAGGTTTTACAAACATTACTATACTCTTGTAAAATCACTTTTGTGATGTGTTTTAATCCATCCGGTATGTACAATTTTTTGCTTTGCCTTTATTTTAGTCAGTTAGCATATATAGCTGAAGGTTGAAACCTGTTTTTTTCCCCGCAAGATGTGATACAAAATCCACTATTACTCATTGGCAAGGTACAGATGTTATACTGGTATAAGGAATTGCCAGTATAACCCATAATCTAACAGAAGTTCAGTGCACATAGACTGGTTTAAAAATGGCAGAACCCAGTCTAAGATAGACTTGGATCAATGTGGTTTAAGACTTAAGTGTTTTAAGTTAGACA
Source organism: Caiman crocodilus (assembly GCA_030014935.1). Taxonomy (NCBI): domain Eukaryota; kingdom Metazoa; phylum Chordata; order Crocodylia; family Alligatoridae; genus Caiman; species Caiman crocodilus. Next base: position 87,902,595 of record JAGPOW010003642.1, on the reverse strand, counting down.
TGTCTATCCAACTTTTGTACCAGATCCCCTAGTGACTTAAGTTAGGTCACAGTCCACTGGCATCTCAGGCTGCTTTTTGGCCCCCTCTTTAACCTACCCTGCCAGGAAGGGTCAGCTTGTGCTCAGCTGCTAGTCAGCCCCACCCCTGTGCTGTCACACTGTTGAGCTTGGCTGTGCCTGGCAGTGGGAAACCTGCGGAGTGGCATGCAAGAGCATCCCCAACCTGCCTGCTTCAGCCCGTGTTTGCTCCTGAACTAACCTACGGCACATAAAGTGCATAACTTAGATTGTTTTTGCTTTGGGCTTCTGTCTGTACCTAACCACAGTAGTCAAATATATATGATAGACATTTTCTACCTTCTTTATTTGTCATCATATGATATTTGAAGACATGCTTATTTGCAGACAGTAAAATAAATATTGCTGCAAGAACTTCTTATTCAAATACTCAAGCACATTTAATATTACTCTCATGAGTAATTGTGTTGTAATAATGTTAAACACACACAAATGCATTGAAGAATCAGGGTTTATATCTTTATCTACATCTACATATCTGTTTTTCTGTATATAGATTGAAGAGACGCATCACATTAACATGGTATATGTTATGATATACGGTGTTTTTTAAATGTTGCCAATAGGAAAATTATTTTCTGACCCAAGGTAGAATCAAACTTCCACAGGACTCTGTAGAAAGGTCTCCACTGTTTCAGTTGGAGAAGGCTCCTAAAATACCCTAGATAGTGGGTCTTTGGGGTCTTTCCCCTTTCCTTTAAGTAATTACTAAAATATATTAAAATATGCAAAATGCTTAACTATCTTTCTGTCTCAGTTAATTTAATTTAGAAAACTATAAGGCTAGAGTAGGTTGTCACTAGCATCACAATTGGCTTTAATGAAATGAGATTTTTAACTACTGGAAGTTTTCATCCTCAGAGTGAGATATTATAATAAAAGAAGATGAGCCCATGATGGAAATTCTTAAGCTAAAGGACCTATCTCATTAACAGGTATGCTGTTAAGATATGTAGTAAATGGTGACATCTGGGTGAGAGAAATCTCATGAGGCTAGACTTCGTAATAATAAATAATGCATATATTGGATAATAACAAATGCATCTAGTGAGACAGATAGTAACTGTATTTGTTCCATATTCTATGTTCTCAAAGTATTCAAGACACTGGATACTGTGAAATAAAATATAAAACTATAGGAAAAGGCAGAGGTGTAACATGAACCCTGAGTGCCTTGGCAGCACTGACGCACAGGGCAGCTTTACTGGCTGGTGGCATAGAAGCAGCCAGTCCACCAGAGTGGGTACTTTTATTTTTTAATCTCTTCTCTCAGAGTTGGCACCTGGGGCTGGTGCCCCTGACACCCTCCCCTCCCTGTTATGCTCTTGTGAAAGGGTTTAAACTAGTATCTGTAGTAGGCAATAAAAGACAAGCACTACAATTATAGTATCATAGTATCTAGGGTCAGAAGGGGCCTAGAGCAGGCCATCTAGTCTGACCCCCTGCCAGTGGCAGGAATGTGTGCCAGGGTCACAGGACCCCAGCAAGTATCTATTCAATCTACTCTTAAAGATGCCCAAGGTAGGAGCAAGAACAACTTCCTTAGGAAGCCGGTTCCACGTCCTAGCCACCCTAACTGTGAAGTAGTGCCTCCTAATGTCCAAC
>JAGPOW010003642.1:87869745-87891790 GCA_030014935.1 Caiman crocodilus | reverse complement strand
TGACCCCGGTGCTCTTTCCTGCCAAGGCAGGGGGTCGGACTAGATGATCTGCCCAGGTCCCTTCTGACTCTAACTACTATGATACTATGATACTATGATCCCAAGGGATGACAAAGTCAGACAGTCACAAACTCCTCCAAGACCATTTCAGACTGGATGTAAGGAAGAACTTCTTTACTGTCCAAGTTCACAAGGCCTGGAACAGACTGCCTCTAGAGGTAGTGCAAACACCTACTCTGGACTCCTTTCAGAGACATCTGGACGTTTATCTTAATGGGATCCTTTGACCCCAGCTGACTTCCTGCCTTGGGGCAGTGGGCTGGACTCGAGGATCTTCAGAGGTCCCTTCCAGCCCTAATGTCTATGAAATCTATAAAATCTATGACTTGCATTTAGGAAAAACTGCCCTTAGGAATGCAGATAAGTATTCCATAGGAATGCAGATAAGCAGTGCAAATTGGGTTTTGCAATACAATGGAGACCATCCTCTGTCCTCCTCACTACAGCCTTTACAAAGTCAAATCTAAACACTTTTACAAAGTTAAATGGGCCAACAACACCTCATCCTGACTAGTTATTAGTATTCTGACTAAACCCCCAGCTCTGCCCAAGCATCTGAGCTACTGGTCTTTGAAGAAGGAGGCAAACCCCCTTGATCATCTATTCACCCTTAATTTAAATTGAAATTTAATTCCAGCTGGGAACATCTACATGGGATACTTGCTTTGCAGTAGCTGAAAAATACTGCATAGTAGCACAACGCATCATGGATAGTGCTAATACACTACTGTGCAGTATTATTAGGTTACTGCATGTCATAACCAAATCAGTTGAGTGTCCATGTCACAATAGACCGCATGGAGCCATTACCCCAAATTTGGTCACGTTCCGCCTCATTAGTTATTCCTATCACCTAATATATTTCTCTGTCACCGGGTCCTCTTGATGTACCCCCGTTATCCTGTAGGTTCCTTTTTGTTCAGAAACTCATTAACTCGTAATTCATTTTGCTACCCATGACAATGCAAGCAATCTACCTTGAGGCCTGCGCTGCCATTCCACGTGGCGTAAGTAAAATAATTTTTTAAAACCAAAAGAGAGCTGTTTCGCCTCTCCATCACCGGCCCGCCTGACATCTGATTAAATTAGCGATCCTCTGGACAGCTCCGGCAGCCTAAGACACTGTACAGCAGCATCACTTAAAAGACATTTGCTGATGCTACTGGTTACTGCACATTTATTTAGTACTTCCTAATACAAGTACTAAACAAACACATTTATTGAGTACTTGCTAATACAGGTCCCAAATAAATCTACAGTAATGACTGTGCAGTAGCATCTCCTGTAGATGTGCCCACTGCATGATTCAAATCAGTTAATGCAATTTAGAAAATGATGAGCACATCTGCAAACAGCTTAAAATATCTTCTATGTGTTTTAGTTCAAAAGTGGACTGCTGGCATTTTCTGCACGCTGATGTTCATTTCGCCGCTTATACTACTGCAAGTGATGCAGCGCCAGGTGCTTTTCAAAGCACTCGGTGGTGTGGTGCTTGCATGTGTAAAAATGTTCCCTGATTCCATCAGAAACTTTTATTGCCTTGCCCTGTCCTAGGCTCTGTACCAGCTGGTCTGACTGCCTGCTTAACCAACCAGTTTCTCTAGTAACTGTCTATCTATAGCAGAATAGCAATGGCTCTAGAAAGCTAGCTGTGGAATGGGAAGTAGATCAATGAACAAAGCAAGTAAAGTGGTACACAGATCAGTCATCCTGCCAAGCTGCATTTCCCCCCCACCCCAGAGGTTTATCGTATACTGTAAAATTCTTAGCTACTTTTGACTTTATGGTCTTACACACCCTTTGGTCTTGTTATCATGAAATAGTGCTTTGTTCAATACAACAACTTTAGGAACATAACAAAGGAGTGTTTGGAAGAATAGTGAGGAGTATTTACAATGGATTGAAGCTACCAGATAAATAAACCTGAAAGTGTAATAGCATTAAAAGTGCTGTAATTTTTCTCAATGGCGTAAGCCTGGGTGACTATTGGAAGGTGGTAGCCTTATGCTACCTGGATATTTCTGCCTCCCACTCCTTCCTCCCCATACACATACAGTTGGTGCTTAACACAAGGCTGTTCATTAGTGACTCCATCATCTCTAGACCCAAGAAAATGGGTAATGCTTATGGAGTTTTGGTCCTCCAGCCCACTAAAAAGACTAGAAGGCAATACTAGGGGGAAAAGGAGGGCAATAATAAACATCCAACAGCCTACACTATGGCTGCATGTCTGTCTATTCTCCCCTCACACTGCACAGGACACCTCCAGGGAGATGCCTACATAATGAGGCCACCCAATGATGGGTGGACTGGTGAACACATTCACATGGGAGGGGGAAGCCTAGGTTTGGGTGTATACATTTTAGGTTTTTTGTGAAACATTTTCTTTGACTTCAGTCTCTGAGTTTTCCTCATGTCCTGGGTCTCACTGAGAGTGACAATAAATTCAAATCAAAATCCAAAATCTCTGGCAAAAACTGCTGCAGCTTACTTGGTTTTTCTATCAAAAATATGCAAACCACAAACTTCATGTTAGTTTGATGAAAAGCATGGTATGGATTTTGAATTTATAATCTAAACCCAAAACCAGGTGATTTTTTTGTTTTGTTTCCATTGGGGATACATACTTATTAAAGCATGCATTTTGCACATTACTTACACTGAAATGTGTTGACTGTAAGTCAGCAGACTGTTTACATTACATCATATACACCGTAAGTATCCGAGAATACTGAAAAAATGATAAAAATGGGTATTTGTGATGATTAAAACATGATACAGAATATTCCATAATAATAATTTAGCCCTACATTTTCTTATTTTGTTTTCCTTCTGGGAGATCAAACCTGTTTTTTTCTGATGCAGTTGTTTGATTTATAAAAAAATTGGCAACTTCCTCTTTCCCTGAATGCAAGTGGATATATGTATGACTACATTCCCATGACTGTAGCTTGCGTAGACATAGCTGAGTTTGTTTTAAACTATCCAGCTCAGTTCTTGTTAGCAATGCAGGCAGGGCAACATGGAACACAAACAGTGCAAGCTACAAATCTAGCCGGAGGAACTAGGCAAATAATCATACGTTTAGCTGATGCCAAACCCATTTCACTACAGATCTGCTTTTAATAGTGTCCTAACTAGGTAACAACTAGACATAGTTAGCTGGGTTAGTCTGAAGATAGGCATAAGTCAGAGCAAGGTGGCACCCAGAGTTTAACTCATTCAGAGAGGCAGAGGGTGAGAGCCTACTTTGTCAGATGCTAAAAGCTAGCTTAGATATGTCTACACAAGGTGCAATTACTTCACAAATCAGCCAGTGAAAACTCCACCCACACGTACCTTTGTTTTGACAGTGATGTGTGTTTGCATTGTAGGTAGAGCTCACTACTGATTTATATCCAGCACCATAAAGAAAGTTAACTGTTTCTTACCGAATGAAGAGTGGACATTTCAGTGAGATTTACTTCAATCAGTACCAACTTTTTTTTTCCAGTTTAAGGGACTTTTCTCATAACTCTGAGTAACTGCTCAAAAATTCCAATCTGAGTAACTGCATTCTGCCTACATAAGATTTCCCTGTGGTTTTAGTTGCATGTGGTATTTTTCACTTCCTGGCCTAACCAGCGCTTAATGTTGATGTGAACTGTAAGCAGCTGTAGAGATTGCACCAAAGAGACGGCTGCACTTCAGTGAAGGATGATGTGTACAGTCTGTTTGTTAAGTAAAGTATTGGCATGCAAGAGGATATAATAAATGCCATTATTATTTCACACTGGCTTTCTCATCCTGAAAACTTTCTGCACAGAAACCAGATCAGATCTGCCCCCTGAAACTGGGGCAGGCAGCAAAGCAGCAACATGTTTTCCTGTTATTTTTATGATTCTGGCGAGGACAATATTTAATTTCCTGAATTCCATTTGGTTGCAACCTTCCGTTTTTTTTCCTTCCATTTTCTTTCTTTGTGCTCTGTATCTTAGAGAATGCTCATCTTCCCAAATCGCTGTCACAGGCCACTTGTCTGTGACAAAGCTCAGTCTCAGTCTCCAACAAAGTTCAAAAAAGGGAAGTCACAAAAGGGCCTTTTTGCTTCTGTGGCTTTGCCCTTTTCCTCACCCAGCCTGTGGCAGGGACTCTGCACAGCACGAGGGCTGACTTGCAGGAGATGAGAGAGGCTGGAAAGTTACAGGAAAGAGCCTGAAGCAAAGCCCAAACCCCTAATGTGTGGTTTGAATGTGTAGACCAAGAAGCATTACTGCTGTCTTTCAGCATCTGCTTCTGTCTCTGTCTCTACTATTTCTGCTTCATATGCTTTTACCTGCACTGATGCCAATTCTTCACCTGTCTCTGCTATCCACTTTTTATCCAATCTGTTCTTTGACAATGAAAAAATTGCAGGATTTGTTGTTAATAAAGTGTCTGCGTTTAAATTTGATCAGTTCTCTTCAGTCATGTTTTCTTTCCAAGGTTTTGGCCTTGCACCCTCTGCTCACTTTTTCCCTTTCTCCGTACATCACCACCAATACTTTCTTTGTCTTCATTCCCTCTTTTGAAATGTAAGTAATGTTTACTTTCAGAAAGATTTTTTAGAAATAGAAAACTTCGAATAAACATCTTTGGCCAGTTCTTTTCACTAGTTTTTGGATGATTGTTTTTTATACCTTGGGGAGAAGGTAGGACTAAATAGTTCAGGAAGGCATGAACGTTCATAAACAGCTTACATGCTAGGTAGAAAATACCTTAGAGATACTGTGAGAAGATCTTAGAGAATAGTTTTTCCACTTGGTTACTGAATGTGTGATGCACTCAAAACTTTTTGTGTACCATCAGGCTAATAACAATTCAAATACTGACTTGTTTTCACCCTTTTTATGTTCTTTTTCTGAGAATATGTGAACTCCTGAGTGAATGAAATTCTGGGTAAGAGCATTTACAGAAATAAAAATTGGACATTAGAGAAAATTTGCTTAAGACTCTGAGCATATTCATGGGACACTTACGTTCAAGAGCTGCTCTAAGAGTATGTCGATACTGATGTGAATGTTCCAAGCTAGATTAAAGCTGACTTATTCCTGCTAGCAGCCTGACCACAGAAACAGAGATCATTAAGAGCTGCAAAAGCTGTGCTCCAGCTTTGAGCTAAACCAGTGGGAGCCAACCTTTTTGTAAGGCATGCCAAAAATTAACTTGCACCATCCCCAAATGCCATTCCCATTTCCTTCCCCTGGCTTATCTGTTGCTCTGTTTTTTGCTCCCTGCCCTGAATTCCAAGCCTTTCTGCTCCCTGCTCTTCTTTCTGCTCCCTGCCCTATCCTCCCCTGTGCTGCTTGCCCTCATCCCTGATGTGGCGTGTGGTACACACAGAAGCTGTGTCACATGTTGGTCACTTTTGAGCTAAAGCATGCTGAGAGCTCAAGAGCAGATATAGAGGCACAAGCCTGGTGTGCCTCACTTGTTTTCCTGGGTTTGGATCATGCCTCTGGATGAAGGTGAGTGGGGTTTCCTCCAATGTGCCTAAGCAGTTTGGACAAACCCTGAAGGCCTTAATACAGTAACCGTTCTCAAGGTACACCTGCCTCATGTCAACGGGAACACGTTTCTTGCCAAATTCAGTGGTGGATACTGATTTCTTTAAAAACATGGCCACACTGGGAGTTCCTAACTTTCAGACAAGAACTAAATGGTCAGAAAAACTCATGAAGGAAGTAGGAGACCCCAAATTAAGTCTTTTTTTAGGCTGGAGGAGTTTCAGATCCATCTGACCTATCTTTTAAAACCAGGTAAAAAGCTAGTTTGAGTCGCTGCCACATGGAGAGGAGGCATGACGTATTATCTGTGGAAGCTGTGCCACTGTGCAAGTGCAGTGGGCTAGAGAGGGAGGACATGAAAGAGGGAGCATGATCCTCTAACTTAGTAGTTGCACTATTCACTTGCAGAGAATAGGATTCCTGGGTGCTGGGGCCTGAACCAAGAACTGTTTATGCAGTTTCCTTAATGATTTTCATGTAAAAAAATTATAAGCAGTCCTTGAAGTATGGGCTAGAACTAAAGACTTCTCTCCCTGCTGTACAAATGACTGAAGCAGTAGGCTACGTAATAATACTCTTACTAAAGGAAGCATTAATTCTTCTCTTCTAAGCAGAACACCTTTGAGAAGAGGGGATAGAGAGTAGCTTACTAAACAGCATGAACCTGGTGGGCAAGGCCCCTTTTAGCAAGATGTGAGAAGTGAATCAGATGTGTGTCTTCTTCACCCTAGGCAAGTATTATAATCCCCTAAACTACTATATTATGAGATAGGTCCTTCTTTCCAGAGATCATGGGGCTAAGCTCAGAGAGACTTGGTCAGATAGATGTTTATTTGAGTTCTCTATGCTGCAAGTTGGCCCAGACATATCGGAGAATCATGTTTTCTAAGATACTAGATATTTCTTAATATTAATTATATAAGAAATACCCTTTCCCTTGTTATCTTTCAGTATCTAGTTACTCGGGGCATGCAAAACAGGCCCAATTTGATTCAGATTCAGCCCGAATCAGAGACAGTGATTCGATTTGTTGATCCGGATCACTGTCCCCAATTTGATTTGGTCGAATCTGAATCTGAAGATTCATTGCTGATTTGATACGATTCAGACACAGACATAGCTTTAAAAGTTTTTTCTATATAGTTTGAGGTAGCAGGCGTGGCTTGTGAACGCTGTGATGCTGGGGCACATGGAATGTCCCACAGGAGTGCTCAGCAGCAAACCCAGAAATGGACCTAAAGTACTTCTGGTCCACTTCCAGGTCTGCCAGAGAGCATGCTGGGGGCCCTCCTGCACCTCCCGGGCTCAGCGATTGGCTGCAGAGGGACCCTAGGTGCCTCCCCCCCAGACCCAGGAGACACCAGTCGCTGACCCAGGGAAACCGCCCAGTGCACTCCCCAGTGGACCCAGATGTGGACTGGAAGTGCTTCTGGTCCACTTCTGGGTCTGCTGCTGAGCATCCTGGGGAGCCCCCTGTGCTCCTGTGGGATGCTCCATGCGCCCCAGCATTGCAGCACTCACAAACTGCCTGCTACCTAGAGGTATATAGGAAAAACATGTAAAACTGTGTTTATGTCTAAATCTCCAATCTTTCCTAATCTCTCCAAATTGATTTGGAGGGTTCCTATTCAATTCAGGAAGACTAAAGGGTTTTCTGATTCAATCTGAGTTTGGAGATTCAGCCACTGAATTGGGCCAAATCTCTGTCAAATTGAATCAGGGACTGAAGCTTTGCACAGCCCTACTGGTCACCACTGAAATTATAACATAAGTGAAAATTATGTGAAACCAAATTGCAAGAAAAGCTAGGTGCTGATCTAGTGAACTTTCACTTTGATTTTTTTTTGATTGAGGGGCTTGTTTTTCATTTTATTGACTGAGCTAGTTGGTGGGCACTTAATTTCTGAGGAAGGCAGAAACAATTGATGATGTGTTGATAGTTGCCAGCCACCCTCTGAAAACCAGACAGTGCTAAGGAACCAGGCATTTAATTAGCTATTTGCTCATTCTTCTATACATTATGTATTGCATTTGAAGATAAGAAAGATTGATTCTTTATAATCATGACTCAAAGAGAGCAATATGCTTTCGGTTAAGATTTGTTAATACTTAGCTCCGCATGGTGGCAAATAAGACATCCCAAAGTTTTAATTACTTTGTAGTTCTATACAGCCAAAATCAGTCTTAGTTAACATTGAATCCAATGAGATTCTATTAGGCATTATTTTGGACCAGTTTATGTTTGATGAGGTAAACTGTCCATCAGAGGCTTATATTTTGCATGTAGTTTAGTACTGAAAAATGACAACAACATTTTTTTCATCAATGTGTATCACTGTGAATCATGGAAGGAATGAAAAATATTATGGATATACAGCATGAGTATAAAGATATTTTTAAAAATCAGCATTCTTGTGGTATTAAAAAAGAACTCAGTTGTGTAAAATGTCAGAAATAATTCCTTTGAAAAAACACAATTTAGTAAATGCATGCATAATAAAATCTGTAAGTGTTTCTAAACATGACTGATAATTAAATTAGGTTTCAAATTGCTTGAGGCCAAATAAGGTCATGTGAGATTGGACAATCAGACAGTCTAGCCAATGAGAAATCAAAGATAAAATTTCATACAAGAATAAGCCTGGAATCTTCACCTTCCTGAGCAATATTTTGACATTAATTAGCCACAGGCAGTTCAAACAAAGGGCAGCTTAAAAATTAGACAACCCACATGATGTTTTCACTTATTAGTAGACAGTTAAGAAAACTAATAGTTCATTGATATTTGAGTTTATCAGAACCAGTAACTTATTAGCAAAGTATACCCCACAGCATATTGATTACTCATGTAGCTTGTTTGGGCATACCAACAAAATCTGGCCTGACACACATCTGTAACATACAAAGATATTCAGTGATTCAGCTAATGACAAGCATGGCCTAATACAGTATCCTGTGTCATGAGTTATAGTCCCTTTTAATGGATTTTCAGCTTTGGAAAGACCTAGGAAGTAATACCATATTTTATGTTTTTTTCAGCTGAAACTGATGCTGCTAGTGAAGACTGTACACCATGAGTAGATCTAGGATTTTGAAAAGGGCTAAAAATAGTCTACAGGCTGTGACATAGGAAGAGAGAGATGTGGAATAGCTAAATTACAAATTTTTCAGCAAAATTGCTGAAGAAAAAATAGTTTGATTCCTGGAATGTCAACAGCATTTAGAAGGAGAGTGGGTTATTAGCTCCTGTTGAATAAAGAACATTTAGCAGGAATCAAGTGGACTCTACTGAGCCATGAAGTGACTGGATTCCTTAACACTGCCGAAATAGAAATGCTACCATGGCTTTCCTGGAAGAAAATCAGTTTCTCTGCTTAAGGCTCATGACCCAATTTTGAAAAGCTATTATTTGAAGAAAGACTGTGTGTGGTTTGCAAGTAAATATATTTGAGTATAACTAAGGTAAACAATCCCTAAATGTAAGTGCATAAAATTAAAGGGAAACAGTAAGTGGGGAGCTCTATACATTTTGCATGTATTCAAATCCACCAAGAATATTGGCTTTCCTGTAAAATTACTCACATCTCAGCTTTTAGTCAGGCAATGAGTATAGTTGACTTTATGTCTCCTACCTCTCGCAGAATATGTTCACTATCCTGTATTTTGAGATATCTCCTCGTCCTCCTTCATCTTGGAATTCCAATTTGCATAAAATATTTAAATATGCATTAAAGCCAGTCTTTGTTTTGTAACATCCAGTTTTTCTAGTCTATCAAGTTCATATTTTTGTATAATATAAATCAGAGCTATGGAGACATTATATTCTAGATACACATTTATTTACTCACTGGAAATGATATGTTAATGTTGTAGTTTCAGCATGTCCTTCTATTTCAAAAACAAACCTAAGATAATATAATTTGTAGCCTATTTAGCAGGTACATTACCCATTTTGATAAGTTTTTTTTAGATTTTTCTTGAAACCTGTCAGAGCTGAATGGTTAAGAGATGTCTCGGCACAGCTACGTTCAGGCACATTGCGAGTCCTCGGTGCAGAGATTTTCCCTGTAAGGTGGGAAAAGTCCTTGGTGCAGAATCAGAGCCTACCAAAAGCTCGCAGCTGCACCATCTAGTGCATGCTCACAATTGGCTCAGAGTAAATTATGCACACATGGCAGTCAGCAATTGGCTTGCTAGCCGTATAAGTTTGGGTGATATTCGCCCAAGTTGGAGGAGAGCTTGAACATGTGTAGGGAGAGATCCCCACGTGTACTTTGGAGCCACGGAGGGGCCTGATCAACCACCAATGACTCCCCATCGCGATCGCCACGATGTACCCCATACCCTGTGTGAGTGTGAGCATTGGCGTGCCTGTCTAGTTTTGTTTTGTCTGTCTACGGATTGTGCCTACACTGTATACCTCGTATAAGTAAAGTTTTTTTGTTTCAACCACTGCTGCCTCTCATCCAACTAATTCCACTCTATCAGCGGCCCCATTCTGCCGGCGTTTCTCGGCCCCCACAAAACCAAGATGACATGGTACTTCCTGTTTCACTATTTAAACTCTGTTGAGTGGCATCTCTTCTTAGGCACAAATGCCTGTGCAGGTTCACCACATGGGTTTGTTTTTGTCCTTACTGCATAAGAGAAGATTTGTTTTTATTTTAATGTAGGACAGTCACATTTTGTATATGATTCCTGAGATTACATTTCAATCAGCTCTAGTATATATAGTGAAAATCACTCTTTATTCATTTGTCTCCAGCGTCACAGAACAATCTGTTGTAGAACTTTGCTGTGTAAATTTACAGAGACTTAAGAACATTATGCATGGTTTACTTCTGTCTCATAATCAGAGTTCGGTCCTCTACTTGTATTATGGATGTATTTGATTATTATTTCTTTGAAATGTCATTAAAAAAAAAAGTGGAAGAGACCTTGAATGCCATCTTGTCCAATCACCTACTCAAGATGTGATCATCTTTGTTTAAGTCATCTCAGACACCTGTTTGTACCTTAAAACCTGTCAGTTGTGTAGGTTCCACTACTCCAGTAGTTAATCTGTTTTTGGCCATAGCCACCTTCACAGTTAGAAAGTTCTTTCTAAAATCTATCCTGAATCTTCCATTAAGGAACAGGACTATTGTGAATACTATTTGCCATCATTTTTATAAAGCAACCCTCATTTTTATATTTGAAGACTGTTCCATTTTAGTCTTTTCTCCTCCAAACTATATAACCCTAATTCTTCCAAGCTTTCCTTTCATGTCACACGTCTAGACTTACATTCATTTTTGCAGCTCTCCTCTGGGACTTTTGCCAATTTGTCAATATCGTTGTTAAAAAAGCGATCCCCAAACCTGGACACAGTACTCTAAATGAGGTCTCATAAAATAATAAAAGTGTTAACTGTCCCTGATCCCTGGCTGATGCAACTGCTCCAGTTCTCTGCAGCCAGATTGGCTACTGAAAGTGCCACTCACCTGCTATAAGCACACCTGAAGCCTCAGTCTGTTCTGGGGTGCACTATAAGCACATCTTCACACAGCTTTAGTCTGTTCTGGCAAGACTCACGTTCACCTCTCTCCAGTTTTCCTGGCTCCTGACTCAGCTTTGGTTTTCCCTGACCGTGATCTTGGTTCTTCCTTGGAACTTAGCACTGGTTCTTTGACTCCTAGCTCCTGGCCTCAGCTTATGTCTCAGACTACATCTCTTGGATCTCCCCTCTCCACTCTGGTAACCGATGTCCCCACACTGTTGCCCCTAGGAGTCTGCTGCAGGCCTGGCTGCTCGCAAATTCAAATTCATAAAACTGAATTTTATTTTGTAGATCTGTAACATAATAATCCATAGCCTTCCCTAGCCTTTCTTTGCTAGTGTAGCAGCCTTTAAAAAAAGGACCCATCTGAACAGGAGGGGAAGAGCTGCCTGGCAGAGACAGAGATTGTGCCAGAGGGGACACTGTAGGCTCTGAGGGCAAGTGAAGTTCTTTTGGAAGCAGCCCTGTTGGAAGTGGGAGGGGTGATGTAACCCCAGCAAAGTTTTGAAATAGAGCCTTTAGCAAAAGCCCAGGAAGGGCCCTGAGCTGGGAGTGGCTGAGAGGCTGGGATAAAAGCAGGAGCCGTTTTTTTCGTGGGAAAGATCAAGAGAAGGGGTGGGGGGGGCTGAGGGGACAGGCTGGAGACCGGATTCAGAGTCTCAGCGTAGTGGTCCCTGAGAGAGCCCCTGAGAGAGCCCTGTGGAAGCAGCAGCAGCAGCAGCAGAGAAGCTGCAACGGGAGTGACACAGTATCCAGTGCGATACAGTATCCAGTTCTTCCCTCCAGCCCCAGAAGGCTGCTGAGGCAGGATCAGGCAGGGTCTGTTGGTGTGCAGAATCCAAGCCTGGAGAGACCTGACTGCAGCTGTGTGGCTGGGTGAGCACAGCAGAGTGGGGGTGGGGGGGGGAGACTGGCGGGGTCTGCCCTAGTTTCCCTGATAGGTGAGGGGCCACAGGGGCAGGCAAAGCCCAGGGAGGGGCTGCATTTGCCAGGACTGTGAGGCTGTGTGGGACAGGAGGGTTGCTATAGTCTGCAGCTCTGACACAGTTCACAGCAGAGCCGCATGGAGTCCAAGGCAGGGGGAGGCTGTCTTGCAGGGTCTGCAGAAGAGGAGTCGCCGCTTGCTGCCCAGAGACTCCAGGAGCATGGAGACTGACACCAGCACCAGGAAGCGTCCACAGACCACGTGCAGGGACACAGGCAGTCCCACTCGTTGAAATACCCCACCAGGGGCAGTGCACACGGGATCCCCAGTACACCGTGTGCAAGTGAGAGACTGTGTAAATAAGTTCTTGAGGGTTTATTAGTTGGTATATCCATGTGCTTATTTAATGATTATTTGTTATGTTGTAAATAATTAAATCTTGTAAATATGTTGTAAATAATTAAATCTTGTAAATAGTTTGAGAATTGTCTGCGAGGGTGCTTGATAGTAAGGGGAGGCTCTCCGCTCGGAGCACTGCTGTAGCTCCCCGGGGGGGCTGGGCAGGGCTACTGGCTACTGAGTACTCCAGGATCCCACTATTCAGGTGAGGGTGCATGTAGTGTCATGCTCAGGGTTACACTAGTAAAAAAGAGTTTTCACATGTAACATTTTGTGGTTCATACCACATTCTTCTACTATTCACTGGCTTCATACATGCTGCTGGTGCTTGCCTACACTCACAATTTGCTCACATTCCTTTTGGTCAAAGGTATATTTTTTCATTGCCACTAATTCACTTTCCAAACTCTTAGGTTTACCTCAGTATTACTCCTTCTTTTCATTGGTTGATCACAAGAGGTAATATAAAAGGAATATCTTCCCAAGGGATGTTTAGCCAGTCTGTCTTCCTCATCCTAATTGTATGCCTTGCAACTAAAATCACTGACATTTTACTATTCTTGGTTCATTCATTATATGCAATCAACTATTCATTAATAGATCTTCTTCACATGCATAAAATAATCTCAATAAGGGGTTCAGTTGTGTTTCCACCTTCTTAAAAGTAGGCAGGTCTTACACAAGGACGCTTTTTATATATAAGTATATGAAGCATGGTTTTGTTCAGCAGTTGTATGGAGTTATGTTTTCAGCGCAGAGGAAAAGCAACTAGCATTCCTCTTCTGCACCCATGCTGTACTTTACTCCCAAATGACATCAGTAATTAATGCTTCCAGGCATTAACACTTTTTAACTTGTTGATATTTACAGTTATCAAATTCTAGGTGAAATTGTTCAAGTTCATCTTGTTGGACAACATATTTGGCGTTATCTTTTCTGATTTTTAAGTCCCATTTTTCATACCCCTTCCTTCACATTTCCAAACATCCTTTTTCCTGCCTGTTCTATGACAGCCAAATCATCAGCACATGCAAAAACTGGGTTCAAATTATTCAGGGTCACCATATCATGAGACCTGAGATCATACATTATAATGATATAGCATTACGGCTGCATTGGAAAGCACCAGGAATGGGGCATCTTCTTGCTTTAATCTCACCTTAACAAGAAATTGAGCAGGAATGTTGTTTTTTATTCATGCTGTACTTTTGAAATGGTAAGATGATAGGACAATGTCTTAATTGTTTATCAGAAAATCCCGATTCTCTCCTTTGTGGTCATCTTCCAATACCCTATTATATACTTCTTAAAATCTATTAGAAATATATAGGTATTCTCATCTTGCAGGCCCCTACCAGTTGTTTAGGTAAAGTCATGATAGGATCAGATGAAAGATGCACATGTCTCCTGCCATAGCACATACGATGGGGCCTACAGCTGCAGCAATGCCCCATGCACTCCTGAGGCTGGGAGTCCTGCAGCTGGCAGGGCTCGCAGCATTGGCAGTGCCCCATGCAGAATTCTAGCACCCTTTTTTGCCTGAAGAGTAGTTTTTCAGCTGCATAAATGGCATTTTTTACACATACACACTGCTTGCTATTCCACTACCCCTGCAGTGTAGATGCATAAGCAGGTATATGTAAACTCAGCATGGGCAGTAGGAAGCATCAGTGTCTGTGTACACATTATCTAGTCATTCTTGTCCATTCCTAGTAACAAAAAGATTAATTTTTGTCCTTCATCAAGTTGATAGCTTGCAGCTGATAGCTTTTCCTTCAAAATATGAACTCTTGCAAAATGCTGTCCCATTATACTTCCAGTTTCTTCATGATGACAAACCTGTATGGTCTTTCATATTATGTTACCAGTTTCTTGGCTTCTTGTTTGACTATAGTATATTCATAAACAGCAGATTGATGCAGTTATGAAGGTGAACTTACATGGTGGTGTAACTGCAGTTTTTGGCTTTTATGTACGGTGTGCATAGTTCTAATCTGTGACAAAATAGGATCACCTGTGTTCATAGAGTGGAACTAAAGCAGAGAATGAGGAGGGCTATCACATCTTAACTGCCTCACTGCTAGCTGATGTTTTAGTATGAGAAATCCACGTTCTGAATTCCTCAGAATTCTGTGTTGTATAAGAAGGCCGTCTGTTTTTGCTGTTACAAGATCCTTACTGTGGAAAGTCTCTCTCTTGCCGCTGTTCTTATATGGCAGTGGTGCAAGACATAGCTGGCTCCTCTTACGATGTTACTCTTGTTTCTCGCATCAAAAGCAAGTTGTGCTGATCATAGTACTTTTTACAATTTTTGAATGAGTTTTTTGGCAGTGTGAGCTTTCCAGTGTTCTATTTAAAAGTGGAAGATTTCACTCATTCCAGTTTCTCATCCATAAAACTTTCTTCCAGGAACATTTGGAAGTGTTGCAGCCATTTCTTGTCCTCTCTGCCAGGTTTGCTTCTGGATCAGAGATTAAGGAGGCTTTTATGTTCCTCCATTTTTTCCTCACAGTTTTACAATTTTCTAGTGGCACTGTCCTCTGAGGGAACGCTAAAAAGGAATGATGCTAAGAAGTTGTCTTTACCTCTTGGCTCCAGTCACTTGACATCAGCAAGAGGGTTACAATGTTTTATACTCCTGTCACACGACAAGAGTCAGCGTCTACTTGAGTCAATGGCTATGGTTACAAGTCTAGCTGAATTTAGTTGTTGGCAACACTTCATTTCACAAACTGGAAAATCGCTCTTAGTTGTTTGGGTAGTCATTGTAATAGTGGTTACCATGAACTGGTTTTTGGCATTCATTGAAGTTTTATGGAATGCCACTGAATTTTAGCACTAATTAATATCCACTTACAGAAAAAGTGTTGAAAATAACTGTCTATTATTGTGAACTGTGAATTATTGTGAAATATTGTGTCTATTATTGTGTATATTATTTAACATTTAGCAGGGTTATTTAGCAGAACAGAAGGTGCTTTCCAGAGTGTAGCTGGAAGTAAATTAAGTGTGATATAAATGTTTATATCATTAGTCTCTTAACTGAGCAGCCAAGGAAGTTTTTGTTACTGTTGAAGACTTCCACACTGATGGCATGGGATACTTCCTCCACTATTATCCAGCCAGACATTACACTTTGCTTCAAGTATTTCTGTGTACAATGATCATTCTTTCATTCTTTTAGATTTTACTCTTGAAACTCCAATGTTGTGTACTGCAGCCTTAGTCCTTTATTTTTTCCTCGCTCTCAATCCTTTTAACAAATAAAGATTTGATTAATTGGATTTCATTCCTGGCTTTCTCTGCAGAGATACATTGCTGAAAAATTTACAAGATTCTACAGCTTGATCTGACTGTAGGTAGCCACTATGCAGACCTGTTTCTATTTTATAAAATAAGCATGTCCCTGCTGAGCTCAATTATTATAACAACCGTATTGCCCATGATTGGTGAGCCAATTTATAATTTAATAAAGCTAACAATCTAATATCATATTTTAATACAGTCATAAGGGGGAGATGGATTCTTAAGCTCATGTGCTAAAGAATCACTTAAAATGGCATTTGTCTGAGTTAGAAAGAAGGATTGGGTCTCTTTGAGGAATTCATTTTGTTAAAAGGGATTTAATCCTTTTTACTAGTTAAGGCACCAAGCCTTTCCTAGTACATTCCAGAGAATGGAACATGTTTAGATATTTTCCTATTTTCACTCTCATCCATATATGAAGAGGCTGGAGAGAATAATTATTCAGTTAAGACATTGAGTGACTGTCAGTGTGGAACGTACATTCTCAGTAGATGTATTGAATGGGGACTGCCAGCATCTGCATGGCTGAATCCGTAAGATGATTCATTAAGGTGATATCTATATAGCAGTCCTCATGGATTTAGCCATAAGCTGGGGAATTGGTAAAGCAGAAGGTTGTATGTTCAAAAAACTACCGTGAAATTGCATCTTCTCTATTTTCAGAGGAACAATACCTTGAAGCTTACACTTACAAAATGGCCAGTTTTGCCAGATTTAGAGAGCTGCTGAATGTCTGAGCAGCAGCCATGTCTATCAGGAGCTATGTCTTCCCTAAATAGTAAAAGCTTCAGGATTTGCCTCAGCAGTTTGAGGGGGATTTATATATTTTCTAACTTTTGGCGTGATAGATGGATCAATTAAAAGCGTGAATTTCATCAGAGTTCCTATTCTTCAGCATACCTCAGTGGTTAACATCTGTTCCACCCTGGTTTAGAGAGGAGGATACAAAAGAGGTGTGCTAGGTAGCTCAGCTATTTCTTTCTGTTAAAGAACTGATCATCTCTCTTTCATGCAGTGCCTGTTTGACTGGAGTTGAGAGAATGTCATCTTATCTGCAATGCGTGGTCTTACAACAATGGAATGTGAAGATATGCAGCACCATGGGATTTGTCTGGCTATTTTACTTCCATGGAATTTGTCTTTTATGCTTATAAAACTGTCCCTCCCTTCCCACACCCTGGAATCTGTTCACTTTGCAAATATTTTATAATCCCCCGAGTTTGTGATTTACAGCTTTTCAGCAATAGGGAGACTGGAAGCCCTTTGAAAATGTGGAATTAGCATTAATTCAGAGTTGTGAAATTAGAAACTTATTTCTCTTTTCCAATTGTCATTTGTTCTCTTCTGTTGGATATACAGCCTTTCCATGACACGTTTATAACAGCAAGCCTCTTCTATAATCTATTTTCTTGAAATCATATGAAAACTTCTTTTCTGGGGTTTATAATTCTGTTCTTTGCATCATGCTAAAATCTCAACCCCAAGGTAAGACTATGTTTGATCAATCCTAGCTACAATGCTATAGAATTGGCTATTTAGGTATTAAAGGAATGAAAAGAATTTTATCAACAAAATAGCAGGTCTTCATGCTGTATCTGGGGATATCTAAATGACTGTGCTCTGCTGAAAATTAGGCACGTACTGCAAATGCATAGAGCTTCACCAATGATACACTTTGCTTCCTCCTCAATAGGATTCATTGTACAAAGTGATAGCTGTTGACTTCTCAGGAAGATGCCTGTTTGCAAACTTTTCACTTACTTTGTTGCATCACATAGGTTACTAGAGCCATTGAAGAATCAGGGGGCAGAATACTGAGGGATTTGAACCCAACTTTGTTGAAATTAGTGACCGATATATGAATAAATTGTACACTAAGCTACATAAGGACTGATGTATTTATTTTTCCATGAATATAAGCTATTCTTTAAGTGAAGAAACACATTTATCGGTCAATATTTAGGTAATTAATCCTTTCTTAATTCTATTATGCCTATTTTTCTCCCTATCCTTTGCTTTATTGCTTCTTTCCTCTTAATGAACTATAGATGGGCATTGTAGTATCTATGCATTTGAAGCATAAACACCTGACTAGGTATATATGAGCCTTCATTTAAAAAAATCATAGGGCCTAATTTAAAAACTGTGTGTTCAGCTGTCTTAATTTGCAAGTGCAAACCAGGAATTGGCAGGTTGTTAATGTATGCTGGTGGCCTTTTTTACATGCAGTTACCTAGCTTGCATATATAATCATGTATGGGTATACAAAATAAGTATGTCATTGTTCACACATTTTAACCAGGTATTTGCAAGCCTGGATTTAAAAATCAGATAAACTCTTTTATCTATTAACATGCATCTTTCTGTGTGTTAATTTCAGTAGAAATACATCTTTGACTTTGAATATATGATATCCACTAGAGCTTATTAAAACTATCAGAGGATTAGATGTTTGTTCTCTAAGGTCAGATTCTATTTCACCTGTTAGGTGTCTAAGTGGACTTAATCACCTAAATGCAATTCTATTCTACCCAGCTTGAATCCCTGAGAAATAGTTCATGCAAAAGGTAGGTTCTTCTTGCTCTTTTGTTAAGGATGATTGTTGTCCATGATTGTCTTATCTGTGTGTCCAAAGATGGCTTATGAGGCCTATCGAGGATCTACTGCAGCTTGGACATATGTTTCCATGTGGGGTGGGTAAGGATGGATTCTTGATCTGGACTGCGACACGCTGTTTCTGCTACTCTCACTTTTCTATCTTCTGTTGTTGTTGTTGTTGTGAAATTTAAAAGTGCTGAGATCCCTGCAGTAGACTCTTTCTCCATTTGGGGTGGTCCTGGGCAATAGTCTCCCCTGAGTTGACATTAATGTTGTATTTTATGTTGATCTTGAGGATGTCCCTGAAGTGCTTTTTTACTTCTCCTCTTGAGAGTATACCTTGGCTGAGCTGGGAGAATAAAACTTGCTTTGGGGGTCTAGATTTGGACATCTGGATGACATGACCAGCCCAACAAAGTTGATGGTGGTTGATCATCACCTCAATACTTGTGGTGTTTGCTTGCAGGAAGATACTAATGTTGGTATGTCTGTCTTTCCACTGGATTCAGGGGATCTTCTGCAGGCAGTGTTGATGGTACTTTTCCAACAACTTTAGTTGTCTCCTATATGCTGTCCATGTCTTGGCTCCATACAGGAAAGTGGGGATCATGACTGATTGATAAACCATGAGCTTGGTTTTGGAACTGATGCTGCGATCTTCAAACACCCATTTCTTCAGGCATTCAAAGACTGCACTTTTAAAGCAATGTCGGATTTCTTTGTTGATGTCAGCCTTCTATATGAGATGGCTTCTGACGTATGGGAAATAGTCAACATTCTTCTGAGTTTCGCTGAGAATCTGATTACCAGAGCCAGAGACTGTTCATTAGGAGCTTGTTGGTGGAGGAGCTTAGTCTTCTGAATGTTAAGTGTCAATCCTTTCTTCTATGCCTCAGTAAAGATGGATAAGATGACAGTGGGTGCAGAAGTTTCACTTTGATCAATCTAACTAGGCTTAAATTGATCTAAATGCTGGTCTGTACAGATGTTCAGTTAGATTGGGCCAAAAATGGCCATCCCAATATAATTTAGTTAATCTGAGGAGGTGCACTAAGTTAGATTGGGAACAGGTTAGTTCAATTTACTGAATACCTGTACATATTAGGGGTACAGCCCCAGGGCTGGGTAAGCCCAGCTGGTTGCCCCAGCTCCAGGGCTGTGGTTTTCTTCCAGGTCTGGTCCCCCTTAACTGGGCTCTTTAGAACTTCTCATCCTTGGATAGATGACCCACCTGGTGTAGATTTGCCAGCCTCCCCCATAGGTCCTCTCTCCTCTCTCCAAAAAATGAGCTGTCAATCTCTATCCTCCCCCATGGTCCTGCTACTCCCCAATCCTTTCCAGGTCCCCCCTCCACCCTGACTTAGATTTTGTTCTTGGTGCACTTTCTGGCACCAGTGAATGTCTGCCCAAGCAGGACCTGATCTATAACCACATGGCTTATAGTAAGCAGCATGATTGTAAATTGGGTATCAGGAACATCTGCATGTACCCAGAGTGCAACAAAGGTAGATGGTTTCTCAAGACTTGAACATATTGTACTTGTGATGTTTTTGGATGTGGCAGTACATTAAAGAGAGTGAAAATTAATGTGTGCATGTCTGTTAGCCTTTTGGGTATTCTGTAAAGCTCTTGTTTTAACTCAGGGTTTTGGGGAGGAGGTTTGTCTGAAGGTTTGGCAAAATGGAATTCATTACATGTACTATTGAGGGTGGGGAATCTACCTATTTTCTTGTGGATGTGGGTTCACTGGAGTGGGATAAACAGCTTAGTTTCACAAAGTATAATTTATGTTATGAGTGTGAACCTGTGTACTGTGTTTCCAAATTTGCACACAAACACATACACGTGCATGTATGCATGCACATATGCATGCACATACACACACAAACACACACATACACACCATGCATATGTATACATCATTAAAAGTCTAAAATCATTTGTTTTGCGGGAGACAAAGCAGCATCAATGGTCCATTTGTAACTGTTATGTAGGAGTCTACCCGTCACCACAGTTTGAGCTTAAGGTCCCACATGGACAGCTGCAGCTTCAAAGAATCCCAGTGACCTAGATTTAGTTGTAGATTACTGTCTGCTTTGGCCTGTGCCTTCTATTCCTGCACCAAGAGCTTGATTTTAGTTGCACAGGCTGACTTGCTCAGTGCTCTGACCCATTTTACCATGGCAACCTAGTTTACTCTACCAGCGGCTAGAAAAAGCACATAGTTGACTTTTGAAGGATTCCAAGATTAAGTTCACTTTTCTGCCCTTTTCTTTTTGAATGTGCTTAGCAGGCATGATGAAAAAAAGCTGACACTTTCCAACAGCATTAGAAGCCAGGATGAGATTTAAGCCAGGTACTACTTCATTATTTCTATGTCACTGTTTGTCTGGATGAGGTTTTTCTTATTTTTGTGTTTGTCAGCAAAATTAGCCAATTGGCTTTTCTTCTCTCAGCCACCTCATCCCTGGCTCTTCTTCCCATCAAAATCCGTCTAATACGTATGTTACATATCATGCTATATTTTGTTTTTCTGATCACACATGAACAAATGAACTTAAATACTCAGGAATAAAATCACTACAGCTAATATGTTAGCTGCTGCCCCTATCTCTGTGCATTTGCAACAGTGGGAACCATTTCAGAGCCAATTCCTTTCAATACATGTTTAGCTACTATGTTTTGTGGAAGCATATTTAGTTGGAGGCAAAAGAAAAGCATAACCCCAAAAAGAACAATCTGACAATGAGAAGTTAGGGAAATGAGGTCTTTTTCAGGTATTCAACTTTTCTGTGATTCTTTCTTCTTGCAGAGGGCACCACTTATGTGAACTGACCATCACTTGATTGCTGCTTGTGGCTATAATGTTCTTAAGGATGGAAAATATCAGGCCACCTCTGAAAGAGATGGAGAGTTACCTAAGTTTCAGTTTAGAGGTTCATGTTTACAGATGTTGTTAATTTAATAGAAAAAAGGGAACGTAAACCAAGTTAAATTTTATTGGGCATCATCATGAAAGTCCTTATCAGCCCAGTCTCCATAATATACTCTGTAAAAATTGTATTTTTGAAGATAATGTAGTGCATTTTTTGTTTTACTAGGCAATAATGTCCTTTTCCCTAGAATCATCACAATATTTATGGTCATTCATTTCTTTTGTTCAGTTCATAAGAAAGAATCCAGAGACCAAGTGATAAGGGTTACTTAGGAAATATAGCTTTTTCACTTTGTGGGTCACTTCTTGGGCTCCACTAGACTTGTTCCTGTGGTGTCAAATAGGCTGAAATTTGTAGACCCAGACTGAGTAGGAGTAATCATGGGCCTCAGAGCAACTTTGATTTTAAGAAAGTGTGGAATCTTCTGTAGGAGGGCAAGGCTGGCTTCACAGGTAGAGAGGCAGAGGTAACAATGAGAAAATCAGAACCAAAGAACCTTATTCTGGGTTATTTTCTGCCAAGTCAAATCATCCTTAATTTTTGGTTATCTCCCCACTAGAGGTACAGATTATAAACAAAGGGTGCTAATGTTCAGTCAACCCTCACATACTGCAGACATAGGTTACCATCTACTTTCTTCAATGTAATTCACCAATGTTCTGACTTGGACGAGGGGGTGGAAAGCAAGCTGTCCAAGTTTGCTGACGACACCAAACTGTGGGCTGAGGTGGGGACACCAGAAGAGAGGGAGAGGCTG
>JAGPOW010003642.1:87817893-87854621 GCA_030014935.1 Caiman crocodilus | reverse complement strand
GGCTAAGAACTGACGGGAGTGATCAGACTTGGCTGACTGCTCTTCCCAGCAGATGTCTGGGAAGTTCAGGTCCCCCATGATGACCACATCCTTCGCCCTTGTGATTGGCCGTCCCTGAATACCTTTCCAGGAGGGATTGGAGGTCATAAAATTATATGTGCAAGGCTGTTCAAACTGGTGGCTGTAGGTGACAACCAAAGGGATTTTGTTGTACTTGTCTTGGAGTTGGTATTTTAGGAGGTCAGAGCAGAGTCTGGCTCCATTGATTTGCATAGCTATGGTTTTAAGATTGTGTAGTAAATGTAGGAATCCCTCCTTCAGATCCTGGAGGTGTCTATCCCAGTTAGCGAGATCAGAGCAGATATGGTTGTAATGTAGGGCTCAGCTGTAGATGATGGATCTAGTGGTTTGTTTAGAATAAGAGCTGTTGGCTTTGAAGTAGTTGTAGCAGTTGGTTGGCTCACCTCTCTCTTCTGAGAAGTTGCCATAGCAAAAGGGACCGTAAGGGAGCTGTTTGAGAATGCCACTTAACAAAGCACATACGTTTATGTAAATAAGGAACTACTTAAGAAAATATGGACATTGTGTAAAGAGCAGGAACAGAGGCAGTTTCAGAAGATTGTTATAGTTACAACTGAATAGCTATATCATAGAAGGAACAAGAGAGGAGAAGCAGAATGTGCTAGGTCCCTTGAGGCTCAAGCCCAGGTATTCTGGTTGGAAACCCAGACTGCAGTGCCACCAAACAGACTGGACACTGGACACAGCTTGGCCTCCTATGTTAGGTTGATCTGATTTTATGGCAAACATGTTGACTACTAAACTCTTTTTTTAGCTAATAAATTACAAAAATTGGCCAATATGTTTGGCTCTTGTTCTGGACTACTTAAGGGTTTGCTGCAAGCCACAAAAATGTTGATAAAAATTGTAGCTAAAATATGCTATTAGAGGTATGAAATACTTTGTAGCTTAACCTATCAGAAGCAAAATGCACGGCTTTCATCTTTTTACATAAATTTCACACTCATTCCTTCTCCTTTAGAATCAGAAACATGGCCAGAGACTGCCTAGTCAACATGTCAGCATCTGCTTCGGACATCTACGCTGCGCAGAAAATTGTATCACAGATGTTTGCCCGTGGTCTGGTTTTTTTCATGTGGCTAAATAAACAAGACTGAAATCCTCAAGAAATACAATACAGAGACTAAGAAGATTTAAAACTGATGTTTGTTTTCATTTTGTATTAAAAAGAAACAATGGCCAGCCTTCAGCATATTAAAGACAAAGTTCATAACTGTGGAAAGCAGGCTTGAAGCCGTGTGCCAAAACAAACTAATATCCTCTTTTGTATAGACATCTTTTTGGACCATTTTATATTTTTCTTAAGACATCTGCATCATTCACATTAACAATAATGGGCAATGGATAGTAAAAGAATGATGGTTAGCCATTAGGAAAAATGATAAAGAAATCTAATGGACAAATAAAACATGAAAATGTAAACAAAAAGATATGTATATATGAGAGGATATATGATAGGATATAATGCTACCTCAACACAATAGCTGCACTTTAATTAATTCTAAGGCTTAAGTTCGCAGCAGATAAATACTGCTTTGAAAGTTTTCTCTGTGTGTGCATACACCCATGCATGTGCTTGGGAGAGTCAACTCAATAATGGATCAAATGATCTATTCATGACTACAAATACACTACAGCACTGCTAAGAATCCTCCCTGTAGAGGATACAAGAAGAGTTGAGGCTTTGTATGTGTTCACAGGATAAGAAACTGTACAATATTCAGCCTAACACAGTGCTTAAAAAAAAACAGACAAAAGGAAAGGAGGCAGTTTTGGAGTCAGGCATATGAGAACAATACACTATTGTATTGTTTAGGGAAAACCCAAAATGAGTTCCTCACTACTGAAGTAAACTCAGAGGGCTCCCTGCTGAGCAAAAAGAGGGAACTTTGCAGTTCCATTCACTTTTCCTCTGGTTTCCCAGCATTGTGTCAACCTCTGCACAGGGTCACACTTCCGCAATGTAAGGCCCGAAGCAGCTGAAACAGAAGCAAGTCTGAAGCAGGAGAGAAGGATCAAATATATTTTTTTTAAAGTTTGTCAACTGCATCTACATTGTTACAAATCTCTAATTTGGCATTATTATCCAATGTCTTAATGCCTGAAGAGGGGATTTATTTTGTCTAAAACTTTTCCATTTTAAATAACAAACTGGTACAGTAATAAACCATTTTAAATTGAAGCAGGCAAACAAATGATATGTTCAGAGAATACAGCAGACTGAAAAAAAAAAAAGAATGATCAGGGAATGGGATTAAATAATACAAAATTTAATATGAAGATAAACCCAATAGATTTGTTATATTTGTATTGGGGGGAAAAAAGTCCTACTGCCACTAGCACAGCAATTTTTCATATTTATATTAGAAAGCTTCCCCACTAATATCCCAGCAGATACCTGTTGACGGGATGTAGATGTCAAGAAGAAAACAGAAAGAGGAATCTTGGATCTAAAATTTAAGTTGTTTGTGGCTATAAAGCAAAAACTAAATGCTGCAATTTAACATTTGTTGCTCTCAGGCTAAGGAAAGATGTTGCAACTTGTCCTGGGACAAGTTCTGCCCATGTCTGTCCCTAAACAGAAATGTCCCAAGATAGTTGTCTACTCATATCATCACCTTTCTAATCAGGATTTAGCAAATGGCACTACCACTTTTCTGCTATTGATTCAATGTTACAATGTCAAGACAGGCATTCAGATGTGTTTCAGGATAAATTGTCAGCATTTCTTATCCCATGCACCTTTTTAGGAGTTGTCCCAGGACAATAGGCATTTAAAATAAAATAAAAATGGAAAATGTTTATCGCACGATGTTACAATGATATTCTGCTATCTTTTAAAACCAAAAAACCCCCTAAAAAATCAAGAGCAAGATGCAGAATTGATCACCCCACCTATCAATGTCCACTGCACAAGTAGGGAGACAATCAGAACAACTAAAGGCATTGCAAAAATATTTTAGAAAAAGACCTTGGGAAGTCTAGGACTGTCAGAGAGAAATCTAGAGAATACCTGATAAAGAGGAATTAAAACAATATTTTTCCCCAGTGCACAATTAGCTCATAAATGGTCTTGGCAGGATAGAACTTGAGGCCAATAACTTCAAAAAGGATCAGACATATATATGGAAAATAAGATTATTTGTAGTAATACCAATAAAGGGTAAAAATAAACAAAAGACCAAGAAGAAATTGTCATGCTTCAGAACATACACCAATTTCTAGCAAGATAAAGTTAGGTAAAAATGTCTTGAGGACAGTTATTCCATAATCACTTGCTGAAACCATGTCCTTTCCCTGAAACAGCAAGCATTGGCCACTGCTAGAGACAGGATACTTCAGAGACAGGATTAGATAGACCAATGATGTAATTCAGTATAGCAATTTTTTTTTCCTAAACTAATCCATACATAAATCCACTACCAGTGACAAAGATTCCTTTTCATCATCGTGTCTACAGGACACTGCTCCTGATAGTGGCCGGGCAAACGGTGAGCTTAGATTACTTCTATAATTCATACTGGAACAATGGGTAAGTATCTTTGGTGCGGGGGGGAAATACTTATCTGCAGACTCTTCACATATTCATATTACTGATGTTCTACTTCCTTCCAGATCCACAGTATCATAAAAAAGCTGGTTTGTTCTATGATGCTCACTTATGGGTGCAAAATATTTTCCATTACAACACCTTGTTTCAGTTCCTGAAAACTGGAATTCCCATGAGTCAAGTAACAGGTGCATTTTCTGTTTAAAGTTTTATTCTGCAATATCATGCAGGCCTGGATCTTCTCCAAGGTGGACTTTCTCACATGACAAAGTCTTTCACCCCTCTGTCTTCATGACTAAAATATTCTTTCATTTTGGAAACAAACCCCAGTGCACTGCATTGTCCAATCCATTCCAGAATATTTCAATTTGCTGGAAAACCTGTACAATCAACAAAGCTTTATCCAGTGAAACTCTTGTACACTTTTAGCTAAACTTTATTTTGCCTTCATATACCTCAATCTAATATGTGGTACATAGAATCCTGAGCTACCCCTATTTCTACTTATGTCAAAATTAGGATTGCCCTGTGTATGTACTTCTCAGAAGTAACATGAAGGAAGAGGGTGGGTCTCCCCGCTTTTAGCCTATCTGTGACTCCTTCTCAAAATACTCTAACTAGCATGCCAGAGGATATGCACTGCTGAAATCACTGTTCATCCCTCCCCTTGAGGCTAGTCTGTTCCCCTTTGCATTTAATATTTACTGGGTAAATATTGTGGGCATAGTTTTTGTTCAGTGGCAGAAGAGGTCCAGAGAGAAACCCAAGGATCCCCTCCTGCCAGGATCCATGGCACTGAGACACTCTCTCCATGGCTTATTCTTCCTTGGCTCCATGCATCTTCTCCTCTTAGTTGACTAGTGGGCCAATTTCAAGGGGAAAGCCTCAAAACAGTATTCTGGGTGATGCCTAGTTTGTGACCTACTGGTTAGAAATGCTACTGAGAAACAAAAGACACATGTTCAAACCCTCTCTGAGTAGAAGTGCTGAGAACCCTGGCCTTCTTTCACTCCTTAGGAAAATGCCATAGACACTAGGCTAAAGAGGAATACCTCCCTATCATATGGTGCCTATCATCTGCTACTTGCTGTTTTTCTGTGACTAAAGATTTGGGACTAGCTAGGAGTTCTGTGTGCCTTGGGCAGCTGTCTTGCCAGAGTGCAGTCTACTGAGGACATACAGAAGAGAAATGTGGGTTCAGCCTTGCTGTGCTTTCCCCAATTGTGTGCAAGTGCCAAAAGCTGCGGTTATGCAGCTACATAAGAACCACTTAGTGATAATGTTTATATAGCTATGAAAATGAAATATATTATTTTTTACTGGGAAATATACAAAAAAAAACACGTTTTCAGGACCAATGCCTGTTTCCATGTACCCTTCTAAGAGTCAGGGTAAAAAATAGCTCATACTAAGCTCTGTGTTGTCCCAGCTACTGTCTATTGTACTAATACTTTGTACAATTAGTTGGAAGTTATTTTGTGCATCTCTCCACAGAGACTTTTGTTTATACAGTGTAGACATCCCTACATTTATTCATAGACAATTTATATCTATCTGTTCTTATGCAAACACCATTCTTTAGTTTAAAAAAAATCCTTTTCCCTCCTTCATGTTTGTTCCCTCTAATATATATAGAGGCAATGGTGTCTCAGTCTTCATTTTGCCTGACTAAAAAACTTAAGCTTTCAATCTTCTCTGGTAACATAGGATTTCTGTTCCTCTGACTGACTAATATGCACAATTTTCTTTTTCAGTTTTGTTGTATCCTGTTAATTAGATACCAGATTTTGGCAAAGATTTTTGCTAGTGTTCCCTAAGTTCTTGACCTTGCACTTTGTAATAAATTATATCTTTTTCTATTCCTCTGTTTCTCAAGTCTATCCAGTTCTTCCTCTATTCAGTTTACTTTCATTTTACAATGTTAATACAATACATTAATCCAGTTGCCCTTTTTCTGCCACTTTCTCATTTTCTACAATGTACAACCTACCCATTCTATCATGGGTTTGACCCAGACACTGAGGGTCAGCTTTTGGAAACCAAAGGTCTACAGTACCATGGGTTCAGAAGCTGAGCTGAGGTTGCAGTACTAGGTGTTGACCCAAGTCCAATGGATTGTACCAGAAAGTCAAGTAAGTCCATGGTCAAGGCCAGGCCACTGGGCAGGAGCCAAGAAAACCAGTATGCTGGTTAAGGTAGGCAGGAGTGGAGTATAAGGTTCCAAGACAGTTCAGACATGAGTGTCCCATATCTCACAACTACAAACACCAGGAAAAGGGCCCAGGGCAAGTGAGAGGATGTCCTATCAAGGGCTTATGCCTTCCATTGGTGCTCCTGGATCACATGGTGCCCTAGGGATAACCTCATGGAAGGTTTCAGATTAACTTCCTAGTTAAGTCAATCTAACTGTAAAGTCTGCATATACCCTTACAGGATAACTTTTCAGAATGAGCTTATCTTTCATAGGCAACAGCTTGCTTCATCAAATGCTGTCAGAATTGACCACACCATAAGTGGTCACTTAACAAGTTATTTAGGCAGACTGGGTTCACACCAGGTATCTGTAGTCATCAAGCTGAGGGTTGAGGTAGTTTTACAGTCGGAGAGATGGTAGATAAAAGCTGGGAAGCCCAAACATCACAGGGGCAGGGCCCATGGATAGGCAGGGAACAGGTAGGAGCAGGGCTGGATTCAGGCAAGAGAGAGGCAGAAGCCCAAGAAGCACACACAGGAATGTTGTTGCTGGGACAAGTCCCATGGAAGTAGAAGCAATTTTATAGTCCCCCCGTCAGGGGTTTGCAGTTCCCAAGTGTTCCTCCTGATCACCTGTTTTCATAGGAGGAGCTGGGCAAGACTGGTGGTGCTGTGGACTTCACCTTTACCCATTGGCTTGGCTGCTCTGGGTTCAAGTCCCAATAATCTTAACAAAGTTTATGAATGGAAATCCTGTCTTAAATAGTTCTGGAACAAACAATACCACAAGTGATCATAACAAAGATCAGGAAGGATGAAGGTTGGGCATAGTGGCACTTTAAAAACTCACTAATTCAAAAAGGTATAAGTTTTCTTAGGTGACAGCCTACTACATCAGATGATTTGAATGGAAATTCCAGTTCGTTCTATGTAATTACTAGGTGAGTGGAAATTGTCTTTGTACTTTATTAATCAGACATTTACTGACTGATTATGAGCACAGTAACAGAGCATCAATGATATGAAATTTTCACCCAATGGTCAGAAAGTTTGACAGAAAGAGAGCAACACATAGCTGATGCATTGTGTGGACTGATGATGGTTGCTTTGTACAGCTGCATGTTAAGTTTCCAAGTCATTAAGATGTTCTCCTCCCCCTATCTCCCACCCCTCAAATAACCACAGCCTTTATCCAGCCAATGGGTCAAGCAACTTACATCCAAGTAGCAATTCTATGACACTGGCTATATAGGTATTCTTATATTATGAAAGCCTAAGTCTGTCTGTCTGTCTATAACATTTATAACATTTTATTCATGCTCTGATTGGCTTGCAGCCATCCTTGTCCCCATCCCTGGCCCTGGCCCAAAGCACTGGGGGGAGGCGGGGAGTGGCTCTAGCCCTGGCCCAATATGATGGTGGAGGAATGGCTCTGGATTCTAAGCAGTGGGGGGAAGGGGGGCAGCAGCCCCAGACCTGACCTCAACCTGAAGTGGTGGTGGGGGAGGGTGGGGAAAGGCCCAGGCCCTGACCTCAGCCCAAAGAGACAGGCTGGTGGGGAGAGGCAGGGAGTGGGCCCAGCCTCGGCCAAAAGCAGCAGGGGAAGGCAGGGAATGGCCCAGGCCCCAACCCTAGCCCAAAGTGGCATGGGAGGGGGACGTGGGGATCAGCCCAGGCCCCAGGCCTGGCCTGAAGTGGTGGAGGGAGAAGGAGAATGGCTCCAGCCCCAGCCCCAGCCCGAGGCAGGACTGGGAAGGGATGCAGACCTCTGTCCCCACCCCCTCCCCCCATCATTCTTGATGAGCAATTGGCTAGTGTAGCTATATTTGTGGAACCTTTGTGGCTGTATCAGCATCTAAGGCGCCAAAATGTAGGCAGGCATAAATGCATAATTAGTGGGCCTTCAGGGAAGGAGGAGTGTCCCATGTTTTAGGCCAGATACCTGAGTGATTAGGGCACTTGCCCAGGAAGGAGGTGGTCCAGGTTCTAGGCCCCCTTTACCTGGAAGATGTTTACACCTGAATCTCTCTGACTTTCACTGACACATGCCCAAATATGCAGCCACCCTTCCAGGAAAATAAAATTGCTACCTGGATATAAGTGGCATTTACATGACTAAATTTGCTACTCAAGCAGAAATAGAATTCCATCCTTGATACTAACATAGCATTAATGTAATAAAAAATAAATAAATAAAGTTGACAGCAAAGAGATTGTCACCAGTGCTGGAACAATATTACCTCTTGTTGTTATTTTAGGGTTGGCTGTTTTGTATAGGAGTGCTGTTCTTTTTCTGATATGTGATCATAATCTGTCTAGATAGACAATTGTCTGTAATTTTTCACATATACTGAAGGCATCCTTGTGAGTCAGACAATGTGTATTTTCCACAATCAAATCATCCTTCTTGTCATTGCTTTGTTTTTCTATCCTGCTACTATCTACCCTTGATGCTAACATCATGGGCGCAAACAGAAATTACATGCGTTGCATGACCCGCCCCTTGAAATAGCTCTAAAACTCTACCCAAACAGGAGAGCACAACTGCAGAACCCTTTGATTGTGAAATAAATTCAAGTTTTATTGTACGAGAGTTTAAATGAAGCTGCTCCTGAGTGGAATAACTAATTTTTTTCTGTCTGGTCCGGTCGCAACATAGTGAGATGCAGCTGCTGTCTCTGGATGGGGGAAGGCGGAGGAGGAAAGTCCCTTCTAGGGATTGGATTGGAACTCCTCACCTTGGAGGGGGACTCCAATCTACTCTCCCCCCAATGCCAGAAGGAATGAGAAAACCCAGAAGACCTTCCTCTCCTAACTTCTCCCCCATCCCAACCAGAGACAGCAACAGAGTTGGGGGCCAAGGCAGAGCCAGTGGAAGATGTAACCTCTTTCCCTGGATTGGCTCCAAATTGGAGTCTATCCTCCATCCTCCTGATCCAACATCTAATGTCTATTGGATTGAAGGGATCAATTTAACTCATAGTGATTTTTAAGAACTGCCATGAATTAGATCTGGGAGCTGCCCTTCTGTCTGCACCCTGTAAATCAGAAGTTATCTGGAGTCTTCTCCAAACCCCCTTTCAAAGCTGGCCCCTGGGTTTAGTGAGATGGATGCTAGTCTTGAAGGGGTAGACCTTTCATTCCAGCCTTACTCCTAGGAAGGGAAACGTCTCCACTACATTGCTGTCTGTTCATTTTATCTAATGACTAGAAACACAAGGAGCAGTTGATCTGCCTCAAAAGATGCATTGAAGAGGGCCTGAGTAATGTCTGACCTGTAGTATGGTGGTTAGCACAGACCTGCTGGGGAGTTTGAGAAATACAGGAGCAAATGTTCTTTGGGGAAGCAGAGTTTATAACATGGATTTCCCATGTCCTGGGTGAATGCCATAAGCATTCTGGTATTGGGGCTCAAACACATGCAGCTCATACATGCAAAGTATAAAGCAGTAGTTCCCAACCTTTTTTCCCAGTGGGCCAGACGGGCAACGCCCAGCCTATCTGTGGGCTGAATCTGGTCCCAGAGATGGACACAGTGAGCACCATCTGGCCACGTGGAGGGGTGCGAGGGGCAGGCTGGCTGTAATGAGGGCATGTGGGGGAAAGGAGCTTGATCTGACCCCACTGGGGGTAGGGAGAAAGGAAGGTGAATGGGCTAGCCCCAACCTTCCCCTATGGAGGGGAGGAAACGTAGCTAGCCCTGATGCAGAAGTTGGGGGAGGGGATGTGGACCAGTCTGGCAGGGGAAAGGAGTGTGCACAGGGCTTGGAAATTTGGCAGGGTAGGGGGACATGTGCAAAGGGAAGTAGAATTCTACCATAAATGTATATATTAGAATATCATTTTTTTCTTAACTAAAGGTACATAAGCTTCCTTTATTTCACAAAAAATAAATCAACACTATATAATTGAAACTTACAGTAAGAACCCAAAAAACGTAATTTAAAATAAACTATCAGTTTGGTAAATGTAGCTCATGTAATTGACTTTCCTGCAGTGTTTGCTCTCCATATTTTGGTTCAAATGTTTATGTTGACTCAGAAATCAAGGAAATTCTGAGAAGAAACTCCATCAATAATAGAATTATGTTTTGATTGGCTCAAAGGGTAGTAATCAATGGCTTAATGTATATTTGGCAGCTGGTAGCAAGTGGAGTGCCCCAGGGGTTGGTCCTGAGGCCAGTTTTGTTTGATAGTTTCATCAACAACCTGGAAGATAGGATGGAGTGCATCCTCACCCACTTAGCAGATGACACCAAGCTGGGGGAACCAGTAGATACACTGGATGTTAGGGCTAGGATTGGATTTCAACAGATTGGAGCACTGGAGCAAAGAAATCTCATGAAATTCAATAAGAACAAGTGAAAGTCCTGCATTAGGATAGAAAAATCCCATGACTTGTACAGGCTGGGGGGCTGACTGGCTAAGCACCAGCTTTGCACAAAAGGACCTGGAGGCTATAGTAGACAATAGGCTGAATATGAGCCAGCAGTGTGCCCTTGTTGCCAAGAAGGCTAATGGCATACTGGGATATATTAGTAAGAGTGCTGTGAGTAGATCAAGGGAAGGGATTATTCCCTGTATTCAGCACTGGTAAAGCCACATCTGAAGTACTGTGTCTAGTTTTGAGCCCCTCCACCCCTACTAAAGAAAGGATATGGACAAATTGGAGGGGCAATGGAAATTACGGGTGTGCAAAATGGATCCTATTTGATTCAGATTTGGATTCGGCCTGAATCAGGGACAGTGATTTGATTTATTGATTCAGATTACTGTCGCGATTCGATTTGGCCAAATCTGAATCTGAAGAGTCAATGCTGATTTGGAGAATCAGAGATTTGGCCATAGACACAGCTTTAAATGTTTTTTCTACAAACCTCGAGGTACCAGGCCTGGCACATGAATGCTGTGAAGGTAGGGTGGATGGAGTGTCCGGTCCACTTCTGGGTCTGCTGATAAGTATGCAGAGGACCCCCCAACCCCCCCTCAGCTCGGTAATCGACCACAAGGAGAGACCCCTAGACCCAGGAAACACCAGTTGCCAAGACAGGAGGTGGTGGGGAGGGTCCCCCACATGCTCCCCAGCAGAAGAAGTCGACTGGATGTGCTTCTGGTTCACTTCTGGGTCTGCTGCTGAGCATGCTGGGGACCTGTCCACAGTCATGTGGGGCTCCATCCGCCCCACCATGTCAACATTCACAAGCTGCCTGTTACCCTGAGGTATGTAGAAAAAGCATTAAATGTCTAAGTCCGAATCATTGAATCTCTCTGAATCTATTTGGAGGGTTCCAATTCAATTTGGAGAGATTAAATGGTCTCTTGATTTGATTTGGATTTGGAAATTCAGCTGCTGTATCAGGCCAAATCTCCGCCAAATCAAATCAGTGACCGAAACTTTGCACAGCCCTAATGGACATGGTTAAGGGCTGGGGCACATGACTGCTGAGGAAACTGGACTTATTTAGTCTAAAGAAGAAAAGACTGAATGGGGATTTATAGCATCCTTCAACTACCTGAAGGGGGTTCCAAGGAAGATGGAGCTAGACTGTTCTCAGTTGTGGCAGATGACAGAGCAAGCAGCAATAGTCTCAAGTTTCAGCAAGAATGTTTAGGGTAGAAATTAGGAAAACTTTCTCACCAAGAGGGTAGTTAGGCACTAGAACAGATTACCCATAGGGACTGTGGAATTTCCAGCTTTGGAGGTTTTTAAGATCTGGCTAGACAAAGTCTTGACTGGGAAGAGATAGTTGGGGATGGTCCTGCTTTGAGCAGAGGGTTGGACTAGATGACCTCCTGAGGTCCCTTTCCTACCTTATTTTTCTATCATTCTACGATTCTGTGTAATCCAGCTAGCACATATGCCATCTCCTGCCAAATGCATCAGGATCACTCAAAGACTTTCCTCCTTCAGACTTGTGCAAATGCAGAACAGGTTCATGAGACTGCAGTGAGGAGAGTTAATCAGACTATATGTGGTACTTAAAATTAGGCATGTGCTGCTGTATCTTGTTGAACTAGTCCTAAGCAGCTTCATCAAATTCTTTCTCTGTTCCATGTAGCCAGCTTAGTGGCTTGCAGTCTGAGCCTCTGATTGAAGTCAGTAGCATAAGCCGTGTTGACTTTAATAGTGCAGGACCATATGCTTAGAGCCTACCTGGTCCTGTCTACATGAGATGCTGACTGCGCAGTTGTTACTGAATAGTCACTTCATACTTGCATTTGCAAGTATTAAATGATTGTGTAGTAACTGCCATTACGGTGCAGTAGTGTCCCCACATGGCTTTTTGGTGATGCTGACTGCGCAGCCACTCATTACTACTGCACAGCAGTATCACATCATTCTTCACGCTATATAACACTACTGTGCAGTAGTAATGAGCTACTGCATAATCAGAATCTCATGTAGACACAGCCTCTGTAAAGTATTAAAAGCTCAGTTAGGAATATTTTGGAGTGCAGGTTTTTTTTTTCCAGGACTATAGTTCAACTTTAATTTTGAAGTGGTCACTTTCAAATCACACTTATTTTATTAATATTAACATTATTTTATGCCAAGCAATCCACCTGAAAGTTAAGTACTCAAAAATACTTTGATAAAAGTCTGTTTTATGCCTCCATAATTAATTGGATTGATCAAGGTAGTGCTTGCAGAGAGTATTTATAAACCAAATACTGTAGTAGCAAAGAATGCCTCAGTAAACCTAGCCAAGCTTTCTTACCAGTGAATATTAAACATTAGACGAATCTGTGCGACATGTTTTTGATTCTGTAGTGATTGGTGAGTTTACTCCACCTAATATAGCAACAAAGAGTAGTTTTAAAATGTTAGTAACTTACCATATACTTCACATCTAGTGCATCTGCTTTCTAAATTCACATGTGTATGCTTGTAGGATATCTGCAGATCAGTACCTGAAAATGCTTTGGTATTTGGACCAATTATCCTATTAAGTGTTCATTTGCTTGAACCAATCAATCATTGTCATGTTAGCATTCAGCAACACTCTAATTACAGGACATATAAGGGGTATACCAAATGATATGCTACAACAAGGGAATCAAAAGAGTTTGGTCAAGACAGAAGTAAATTTATGCCTTTATTAATGTACTTGGCACCCCTTAGATGTGTCTCTTTCTTGCAAGTTTACGTATGACTGAGTTATGCAGATAGCATAAAATATAACTTTGCAACATGGCAAATGTGGGTATAGGATGGGAGAGGAAAGAGCAGTGGGAAGAGTGAAAAGCCTATTTCCTATGTAATTTAGGAACATGCATAATTTAAAGCCAGTGACTGATTTCCTAGAATTCACTAGAACTCTCTGCATGTTTAAATTAAGTACTTGGATGATTAAGTACTTTGCTGGATCAGGGCCCTATTACTTAGAACTATGAACTCTCATAGGATCTATTGCTGATGATTAATCATGAAACCTTAGGCAAGTCATTTAACTTCTTTGTCAGGTTTACCCACCCATAAAATGCTCCTTCATGTTATGGGGAGTATTATAAAAATGCTTGTCAGATGTTTGGAGATCCTAGACTGAAATCTGCTACATGCAAAGTGAAAGTATGAAGTATAATGCATGTGCATTGGGCTCACAGATGTTTGGTTTTCTGTAAATTAGCAAGTTAGCAAGATCGCTTTCATAAGGCCCCCATAGCTATTGAAAAGGCAAAAAGAAAAAATAATCCTTAGCATTAATCTTGGTCAATAATAGGCTCATTTTTTGAATGGCAGGTACTATTTGTCCCTTCCCCTCCCCTACTCTCCATATGCCACCACTTACTTTGCTCTGCAATTGGGCAAGACACTATATTGGCTGGCACCAGATAGGCACATGTGCTACCTGAATAGTATATCCAGATGTAACACCTGCTTCCAAAACCTGGAGTTTTTGGTTGCTATCTCTACATATGTTCTTTTAACAGTTTGTGGAGTAGGAAGGGAAGAGAAGTGATAGGCAGGGAGTTGTTGCTGTTTCTAATATTAGATGGCATGTCTTTTTTGTTGTTGTTGATATTCAGTAGTTTCCTTGAATTTCCAGTACCTATCTTATGTACTTATAGGCAACCCTGAATTGACACTGTTAAGAGGAAACCTCAGAATGAAAGTGAAGTGGCACTTTCCCCTCAGTATAAAATAGTGGGATGACTCATCAGGAAAATATAACTGTTGCAGTCAGTGAGGTTTTTTCTACAAAGGCTGGTATGTATAATAAAATAAAAATACAAAATGAAAACAGATAGTAAGAGAGAAAATCTTTCTATATTTGTAGACTAGTTTGTTTCCATTGGCTGTAGGGCTCTGCTTTCCCAAGGGCTATATTGAATTCAACTTGCATCTGACACAAAGCAATGCTGGCAAGAACATGAAACTTGATTCTGAGCAGAGACACATGCCAAAAGTGGAGTCCCCTGGGTCAGTATGTACTGACTCTTGTGTCTACCAGTGCCCAGTAAAATTCACCCCTCTGCATGTGGCTGCTGAACAACCTTTGTACCACTTCAAAATAAAGTGTGATACCACCAATTCCTCATTGCCCTCCTACTCTATCCTCCAACTTAAATAGAGTGTATCTCACCTGCAGCTGAGAATCTGTTAATTTTGATGTTGCTATATTGCCCAACCCACCCATTCTCAGGGTGATCAGTGCTGTTGAAATACATAGAAACAAGCAGACCTTTGCAGAAAAACATGAGGAAGAGTACTGTCATCACCATGCTGCCCACTTTGCCTGTATGCTGCATCTCTCTCCCCACCCTCCTATCCGATTATTGACCACTTTTTCCTTTTTTGTTTACAGTGTAACAATAGGAACAGGAACAAGAAAGAGGAGGAGAGTCAAAGAAGTGAGGATATGCAAGTTAGGGAGAATGCGTTTGCCTATAGTGGAGCATGGAAGGGTAAATCAGACATTAGAACAAATAACCTATTAGCAGAGAGGACTAACCATCTGGCATTCACATGGAAAAGGATCATTTTAGGATCTCATGGGGGTCTATAACATATATTGTTAAAATTATTTATCAAAATTGATCAAAAGTCATGGACTGTAACTAAACAAAGTAAATAAGATCTCAATGGGTACATTTGCAGGTGGAACTAATTTGAAGCCATTGCACCCGGAAGTAGTTTACTGTCACTCAAACTGCTCCAAAGTTTGAGTCTACACATGCACCCAAGAGAACAGCAATTTGAGCCAGGGCAGAGCAGTTTACACCAGGGCTGCTCTGGCCCTGCTGGCAGGTGCTTGGGGAGTCAGTTTTGGGCTCCAGGTGGCAGTGGAGAGCAGCGGAGGGGCTGGCTGGGGCATGACAGTGCTGAAAGTATGAAGCCATGTGGCTAGGCGGTAAGCAGGAGTCTGGTTCCTGGCTGGCTGGGCTGACTAGGTGCAATATATGCCCATGGTCAGCATCTACACATGCGTTTAATTGCAGTTAATTACCCTGCCATAGGATAGTATTGTTGGTGACAGTATTATCTTTTGGCAGTGTTAACTAGTTTACTGCAGCCCAATAGCATCGCATATGTAGATGGTGACACTTTACTTCACAGCTAATTAGGTCTACTCCGCTGTTAAGCACATGTGTAGCTAAAGCCAGTACATATCCAATTTCACCCGTTTCACATGCATGGCTCTCTTGTGGTATCAGAACAAACTTTTTTCCGTTGGCCAAACATCCCCACTTCTCTGTCCAAAAGGAGGATTCCGCTGATGCGTGGCCCCTATCGGAGAAGCATGAAGCTACCTCTCTGCTTTCCCCAGCTGCTGTGGCCTCTTCATCAGCTGAGCTTTCCCATAGTTAATGCCTCACCCTATCAGCATCCATATAGGTGTAATAGGAATCTTACAAATCTGCCAGGTCTTCAGGTGGCAGAAAGGGCCTTGTGTAGATGGGGCTGATGACATACATTTTAGAAGTTAAATAGACTCTGCCTGGTATTAAAATGTATTTTACGGGGACAAAATACAGCAAAATTAAAAATAAATCACTATCTAACTCTGGTTGAGGTGATCGCAAAACAAAAACAACAAATACCTTGTCTCATGCATTTCTTGGAGCATCACAGCTACAACAGCACTCCAGGCTTACAGGTTGGGGATGCCTTTTTAATGGCTCAGAGCCTGTTGTGGTTTATACAATTTGCAAGTTCTTTATTTTTTTCCTTCCTTTTTTTTCAAGTGACGATTCAGTGACCTATTGAATGCCACGGGCATGTAGAAGGTTAGGGACTGGAGTTTATTTTTCCTGATATAATCAAGTGCTCTGTTTGTTTCATTGTTCTGTTAGTGAACACACATCTATCTAGTCTCTCTCTATTTACTTTATGCTGCATACAGTCCTGGAACTTTTGTTGTTCAGTTTAATGTTGCTGCCAAAAAATCCACTAAGGCTGCAAAACAATAATTTTTACTTACACATGGCACTTCTGAAGCACTTACGACTAACAGAATTGTGTTTAACTATGTATTTATGAGGCTGAAACCTTCTCATATGAAGGCTTGGAGGGATTAGACTGCTTTTCATTGACTGCTTCTTTCTTAGGGCCTGATTCAGCCGCCTTTATAGTCTCCTGAGTACCTTCTATTTCCATGAATAAGTGCTTCACTAGTAGACTCTTAGGTTCCAGCTTGGTAACTTTTAAAATACTGATGATTTTACACTTTACAATAATTGTTATTCTGCTAACTGATTCACACAGGGATGTTGTAAGCTATGAAAAAGTCTGGCAATTTGACTGAAGGGCAACTGATAAGGCCTGAATGGGAGGGAAGAATGCTGGCTGAAATTACTGAACCGTTCTTCCTTGGATATGACACTACTGTTGCGTCCCAAAGGCACTGCCGTAGGCTAGTAAGAGTCACGCAACAATTTAACCTTATTGCAGCGCTGTAGAGAAACTGATAAAAGAGAATGAAAGAAGTATTCAAACAATTTGGAACAGCATTAGGAATGCTGTTAAAATACAACCCCCCATTGAAATCAATACTCAATACATTCACTACACTCTTTCTCTTAGCTTTCTCTTAGGGTCAGTATTATTGGCATGGAAAATAAAATCTAGAAGGAAACCAATGTAAACTATGCAAAAGGAGAATTCTTATCTACAATATATTGCTAGTATCTACACCTACATTGAGTGTGAAAAGCTGAACAGAAAATAGTATCTTATTTATAGGGAAGGAAGAAAAATTACAGATTTAAGCTTTTTATATAATATAGTTTAAGTATAAGGGTCAGCATTGTATAGAATTTGGCTGTTTTTCTTTTCTGTTCATTTCTACACCTATGTAGTTCCTCAGCCCTTTAAGTTCTGAGGACTGAAAACTAAAAACAAAATAAAAAAATCTGTTATAGAGACATTTCTGCCTTAACCAGAAGCAGGAAATACTGGATATCTCACCGGAAAGTCTGTTTTCATAAGATTTCCAGACTAATTTTACAGACCCAAGGTTTGTGGATAAACATCTAAACTCTTGAGGGCTTACCTGATCTGCGGTTTATCAATCTAGTGTTCTTACTGATGCATAAGCACCAGCCATAGGGATCTACCAAAAAAAAGGAAATTAATCTGTAATTAAATAAGAAGAGCTCACTCAGGACATTTTAGCAATCAAGACAGGTTAGAATATGCTGCTGTTGCCAAAGAGGAAATATGTATGCTAGGCATGGGAATATTGCCCAAATTTTGCTGGCTTTAGGAGCTTATTGTGGAAGAGCTAAAATAACTTTTATGTTAAGCATTTCAGATGCAGTCAATAGGGAATGATGGTAATGGTCTTTAAAGTACAAACCATTTTTTTATTGAAAGATAAACTCCAAAGACCCAATTCAATTAAACTAATAGAAATAATTTGTGGGAGGCCAATAACTTTCCAGAATTTTTTTTCTGTTTTTTTTCTAGAATTTGGAGTAGATTTCATGTACTTGATATTGGAATCCACTGAAGCTGTTTTACATAGGTATTAACTAGCATGCAGTGAGGTTGCACAAACATTCAGTTATTTAGTAGTAGGTGATGAATATGAAGAAGTTTGAATTCAGCTATTTCTCATAATGTTCAGCTGAACTGAACCTGGACATCTCTTTGCTTCATTGCAATACCCACTTCTGTGGACGGTTGGGTTCATTTGAAAAACATCAAAAAAACAACCCTCCTCCCCCGCAGAAGACAAAACAAAACACCCCCTCTGACTCACCACATCACAGGAGATGCTGGTGTTTTGACATTTGTTTT
Organism: Caiman crocodilus; assembly: GCA_030014935.1. NCBI lineage: Eukaryota > Metazoa > Chordata > Crocodylia > Alligatoridae > Caiman > Caiman crocodilus. The sequence continues at coordinate 87,836,554 of JAGPOW010003642.1, read as the reverse complement.
TGTCCTGATTTGCGACTACCAACCGAAATACCAGAACCGTGTGGGACACAAACATTGCCTATGATAAAAAATATGAAGAATTTTGATTCAGAAATATTGAAATGAAAAATTTTGACATTTTAAATAACCATTTCCATATTCCTGAACTGAAATATTTCAACATGTTTAGACAACTGGCAGAAATTCAGCTGTGGAGACCACTGCTGGACACGAGAGACCATAGGAGAGTATGCAAAAATATCTAGGTCCGGCTTAAGATCCATAGAGAGAACTGAGAAAAGGTGAACCCAGAACAAAAAATTCTAAAGGCATAGTTGGTTTGTCCAAAGGAGAGATTTCAAATTTACTCCATGCCTTGGGATAGTTCTGGACTCAGGGCTCCTCACTTTGAATCCACAGAGCCATTGACTGTAGCACTGGTGGCAGTGACAGGGTAAGCAGCTGCGGCAACAGGGACAGTGGAGTAAATGGCTGTGGGTCAAATGGACACTTGCAAAAGCAGACAAAAGGCAAAAATAGCAGTGGGGATTAGAGAAGCAGTTGCAGGGCAGTTGAGACTCGGTCCATGTTTCACTCCTTGGCAATGACAGCCATATGGAGCAGGACCATGGGATCATGGATTTCACTGCTTGCTCTGTCCTCTACTTGCCCCCTCCCAAAAAGTTTCCAGGAGGGCTGGATGAGGCCATAGGCAGCCTGTTTACAACCCTGGAATAAAGATTAACATTGACCCAACCTAACAATATGTCAAAAAAATAAAACAAAGTGGTTTATTCTGATATAAAAATTCCTGTAGAAAGTGTCTAAATCCCTTTTTTGACTGAGCCCAATTTTATGACAGGGTCATGGATAATATAAAATCCCACTGACATATTTTTAATTAGAATTAGCCAAGAAAATAATTTTCTGTTCCATGACAAATGTTGAGGTTATGGTATTATTTTCCCATCCTGATGCAGGGCAATATTATTCTTTGAACTGAAATCCTGATCATTTTGGAAAATAGTGTTTTGAAAAGGAATAATGTGCCATGAGATTCCCCTGCTAAAATGTACTTAAATTGCCATTCTTTTCAATTTTACTACTTCTCTGAATAGTAAGGATGAAACTGCTTTATTGCTGCTATCCATTGGTGGGCACTAATGAAACCAAATAGCATATCATATTAAGTCAACCATGGTCAGGGTTTTCAGGGTTCACAGGATCATAGGAATGTAAGGGTAGAAGAAGGGACCTCATGAGGTTATCTGGTCCAGCCCCCTGCTCAAGGCAGGACCATTCTTGACCAAACTATCCCAGCCAAGTGTCTATCTAACCTGGACTTGGAACTTTTCAGAGTTTCATAGTTTGTAGGGTTGGACGGGACCTGAGCAGATCATCAACTCTGACCCCCTGCCATGGCAGGAAAGAGTACTGGGGTCAAATGACTCCAGCAAGCTGTTCATCTAGCCTCCCCTTCAAGACCCCGAGGGTAGAAGCCAGCACCATTTCTCTTGGAAGTTGGTTCCAGGTCCTAGCTGCCCTGACTGTGAAGTAGCGCCTCCTGATATCTAGCCTAAATCTACCCTCTGCCAGCTTGTGACTGTTATTCCTTGTCACTCCTGGTAGTGCTCAGGGGAACAGAGACTCCCCCAATGCTGGTCTCCCCTGACTTGTTTGTAACAGGCCACTAGATCCCCTCTCAGCCTTTTTTTGTGGAGGCTGAACAGGTTCAGGTCCCTTAGCCTCTCCTCATAGGACCTGCCCTGCTGCCACCTGATCATGTGAGTGGCCCTCCTCTGAACTCTCTCCATGTTGTCCACATCCCTCCTGAAGTGCAGCAACCAGAACTGGATGTAGTACTCCAACTGTGGCCTGACCAGTGTTGCATAGAGGGGAAGCATCACCTCCTTGGACCTGCTTGAGATGAATCTATGGATGCATGACAAGGTACAGTTGGCCTTCCTGACCGTGTCCCCTCACTGTCAGCCCATGTTCATCTTGGCATCAGTAATGACTCCAAGATCCTTTTCTGTTTCTGCACTGACAAGAAGGGAGTTCCCTGGCCTGTAGGTCTGCTGCTGGTTTTTTCTCAGATGCAGTACCTTGTACTTGTCAGTGTTCTCATCCTCCCACCCCTGTAACCTGTCCTGGTCCAGTTGCAGCCTATTCCTCCCTTCTAGTGTGCCCACATCCCCCCACATCTTAGTGTCATCAGCAAATTTGAACAGGGTGCTTTTTACCCTAGTTCAAGTCACTGATGAAGATGTTGAGCAGTGCAGGCCCAAGGACTGAGCCCTGGGGAACCCCACTGCTCACATCCCTCCAGGTCGAAAATGACACATCCACCACCACTCTTTGGGTGTGGCCGTCCAGCCAGGTAGTGACTTATTTGACTGTATAGGTGTGACCTGGTCATAGAAGGCCACCAGGTTGGTCTGACAGGACCTGCCTCTAATGAACCCATGTTGGTTGCCCCTAAGCATAATCTCCCCTGCTGGCCCTTCATGGACATGCGCTAAGATAATTCTCTCATAAAGCTTCCCCAGGATCGAGGTAAGACTAACTGGCCTATAGTTTCCTGGATCCTCCTTCCTCCTTTTTTTGAAAATGGGAACTACATTGGCCCTTTTCCAGTCCTCTGGCACCACACCAGAGCACCACAAGTGCTTTAAAGCCATGCCAGGGGGCTCGCAATGACCTCTGCTAATTCCCTCAGCACTCTGGGGTGGAGATTGTCAGGACCAGCTGATTTAAATATGTCCAGTCCCTCCAGAAGTTCCCTGACTATATCCTCATTGACCCTAGGTCTAGGTGTGCCTCCCCTGTGGCCTACGAAGGTCCTGGTGGGGGAGGGAGGATGACCAGGTCCCTGCTCAGGAAAATGGAGGGAAAGAAATTGTTAAATAGGTTAGCTTTGTAATCTGGTGCGATGACCAGATTTTCTAGCGTGTCTTGCAGAGGCCCCATGTTACTTGGTACCTTCTTTTTACCCCTTGTGTATTTAAAAAAGGACTTCTTGTTGTCCTTGATTTGAGTCGCTAGTCCTAGTTCTATCTCCACCTTGGCCCTCCGCACTGCCCCTCTGCAGCCCCGAGCAACTGAGGTATAGTCCTCCCTGGTGATGGTCCCACTCTTCCATTGGGTATATGCCTCCCTTTTAGCCAGGAGACATTCCCATATGCTTTTGGTGAGCCATGGGGGCTTTTACACCTTCTTGCCACCTTTGATATGCTTTGGGATTACCTCCCTTTGGGTTTGGAGGATTGTCTCCTTAAGGAATGACCACTCTTCTTGGACTCCTGACTCCTCTCCCTTCCGGGACCTCAGTGCCTCTCTGACTATTCTCCTTATTGAAGTCTGCCATCTTGAAATCCAGGGCTGCTGCCTTGCTGCAGGCCTTTGCCACCTTGCACTGGATGGTGAATTCTAGCGGGTGATGATCGCTGTCGCCCAGGTGGTCAAGCACCCATAGCCTCCTCACCAGGTCACCACCTGTGGCCAGGACCAGGTCCAACAAGACATCTCCCCTGATGGGGTTGTGCATCTCCTGTATTAGATGGAGGTCCTGTAGCTCAGCTAGGAACCTACATGAGCAATCAGACCTGGCTGACTGCTCATCCCAGCAGATGTCTGGAAAGTTCAGGTCACCCATGATGACTATGTCCTTTGACCTAACTACCTCCATGAACTGATTTAAGAATTCACAGTCTAGCTCTTCCAGTTGGTTGGGTGGTCGGTAGTAGATCCCCACTGTTAAGTCCCTTTCTTCTTGACTTCCTTGTATTCTAACCCAGATACTTCAGTGTGTCCCTGCTTTGACCCAGTACTACTCATTGAGGATGTGTATTCCTCCTTGATGTAGAGCGCCACACCCCCACCTTTCCTCCCTGTCCTATCCCTCCTGTACAGCCTATAGCCCTTGATATTTACTGCCCAGTTATGCATTGGGTCCCACCATGTTTCTGTGAGCCAAGCAGAAAGGTACGTTCCTCCTGCTTGTTCTCTATACTATTAGCATTTGTATAGAGGCATTTGAGGCCTCCTGAAGATGTGTGTACTAGCACTTTACTCCCAGTAATGCCCTGGCCCCTGTTGCTTACCTGCGTATTTGTACTGCTCATCATCAGTCTAGGCTGGGCTGTTTTTGTGGGTGATGCTTGGATTAGTGGTCCAAGGTTTCCTCCTCCCTTGTCTTCCCCTTCCCCCGATGAGCTTAGTTTAAAGCCTGCCGGAGGAGATCCACCAACCTAGAAGAGAACACACGCTTACCTTTAAGGGAAAGGTGAAGCCCATCCCACCTAAGCATGTCTCTTTTCCTGATATTTTTCATAGTTCCCAATTCTGAGCCAGTTCTGCCATACAGACACCCATGGGTTCAGGTACTCCAAGCCTTCCAGAACTTCCTGGGAGCTGAGACCCCAAGCTGAAAAAGTTGGGTAGCCAACTGGTTCAGGAAGCTCTGCAGCCTAAACTTCCTGGGAATCTGGACCCTTGTAGTCCTGAGGTCCTGACTGAAGCAGACCTTCAAATAGGATGCTGGTAAAACAGTTTGGCAATAACTCAAGCTGGTTCCCAATGGGAAAACTGCCTAGAAAATAAGCTACAAAAGTTGCCTAGGAAGCATGATTCTAGTAAAGGAAAAAAATCAACAGGTAAAATTCTGCAAAACATTTCACTTTCAGTGAATCAGCATTTTCCTGTGGGAAAAAAATGCTAATGTAAATGGACACAAACCAAGAGTGTTCAGATCTGTTTGGAGTTCATTCAGGCATAACATTTGCACCCTTAACAAAAAAACTAGGCTATTTACTTGTCAGCTTTCACCTGAGGAATCAAGCAGTTCTTGTTTATCATTACAAGATTGTAATCTGCAACTCATTCTAGGATAATGGCAATATATATTTATAAATGGATTTCACACAAAATTAAAAGGAAATTATATAAAAAGTGAGGAGAAAAACAGCACATGAACATGTTCCTAAATGATTCCAGCATTCACTAATGACATTGCAAAATGGTTTTTGTTATGAACTTCTGTTTTCCATCATTCATAATCCGCTCAGAAATACCTCCCTAGCCCTGAAGCCTTTCAGACTTTGAGCCAGGAGATCCCCAGCTGCTATAAATCAGTACTGTAGTTGAAGGAACCATGACAATTTACATCAGCTGAAGGTCTGGCTTTTTGCCTTCATACAACAGTGATTTTCATTGGTAGGTTGAAGAAAATCTTATCAGTCATTTTAGAATGATAAAAACATGAACAAATATGAGGGGGGATAGGAGGTGGGGGTGGGGATTCTGCTTCCCTTTGCAGCCATTTATGGCAGTTTTCTAGCCATTTTTGTGGTGTTTTATACATTTTCATGCAGGTAGCAATTCTACTACTCCTGCTGTGTGGACCTGTAAGTGTAAAGGAAAGACAGATGATAATGTTACATGTTACACTTAGGTCATACTAAGTCTGTGGACCGTTAAGCAGTGTTAAAGTTAGAATGTGCTGTGAGCAGTTACAGCTTAGTAGTTAATACCATTTCTCACTTGCATATCTCTCACTCACTTGCCACTAGATGGCTGGCAAGCAGGGGCATGACTAGGAGCTGGACACCTGGGTCGCTTGTATACATGATGTGAATTGGCCTTCTAAGCAATTTAATTGCCCTTTTCTTACCAGTTTAATGGTGTCACCGTTTATACCTGTACCAGTGTACTATGCTTCAATTTTGTCATGCTGTACACATGCGGTGGTGTATTTCAATTTAAATAGTATCATAGTATCATAGTGTTTAGGTTGTAAGGTACCTAAACATTTCATCAGGTCCAACTCTCCACCCCGGGAAGGAGCAGGTGCTGGGGTCATAACACCCCAGCCAAATATCTATCCAGCTTCCTCTTGAAGACCCCCAAGGTAGGGGAGAGCACCACCTCCCTTGGGAGCCCATTCCAGAGCCTGGCAGCCCTATCCATAAAGTAATGGCTCATGAGTGACTCACAAATGACTTCGTTATGTAGCAAACTAAAACCCATCCAATGTATTTTAGTTTGCTACATAACATTGCAGTGATACATCCAGGGAAGGTGGCAGGACAAAGCATGGGGTGCTGGAAGCCCAGTTGTGCTCAGGCAAGCTTGGGTTTGGTGGGCTTCCAGCACCCTGTGCACTGTCCCCACTGCCTTCTCCAGCTGCCAGCACACCCAGTCAACCTCCTGATGCATTCCTATGCTGCCCTAGGGGAAAGCCAGCCAATTCCTGGGTGGTCCCAGACAGAGAGAAGGCAGTGGGCATGGTGCATGGGGTGCTGGAAGCCTGCCAAGCCTGAGCTTCCCTGAGCACATCAGGGCTTCCAGCACCCCAGCACCTGTACAGCTAGCACCCCATCTGGGTGACCCTGGGATTCTGTTGCTGTGCAGGGAAGCACTGGGACCCCCACAAATCAGGGGGTGCACAACCCATCAGCAGCTTATGTGGGCAGGTTCTGCCAAGAAAAAAATAAGTGGTGGGGGGCCTACTTTTTTTCCTTTTTTCTGTAGAAGCCTGCCCACCTCTCTCACAGCTAGGGAGTGAGCTGCCAGCAGGGACGTCAGTCCTTCCCGCCATGGTGGTGGCACCCCCTGGGTGGCACCCATCTGCTAGCAGCCCATCTGGGCAGTCTTGAGGGATGCCACCACCACAGAGGGAAAGGCCAGGCCCCCCCACAGCTCAGGGGCTGCCCAGCCCACTGGCAACTCACCCCCTGACCACAGGAGATGTGGGCAGGTTCCAGGAGAAAAAAAAAAGGATCAGGCCCCTCACCATTTTTGTTTGTTTGCTTTGTTTTTTTTTCATGGAGCCTGCCCACACAAGCTGCTGCCAGGTTGTGCAGCCAGTCCAGTACTTCCCTCTATGGTGGTGGCACCCCACAGGGCCACATGGGTGAGCTGCTAGTGGGTGGGTGCCATCTAGACGATGCTGCTGCTATGGAGGGAAGGGCCAGGCCCCCCACTGTTCAGGGCTTGCCAACAGCTTGCCCCCTGGCCATGCAAGAGGTGGGCACACTCTGAGGGGAAAAAAATAAAAAGATTGGGTCCCTTGCTGCTCATTTTTTTTTTGTGGCAGAGTCTGTTCATGGCAGGGGGTGTGGGGGAAAGGGGAGGTATGGGGCATAAACGGCTAGTGGGCTGTCACTGTTCCCTAACAGTTATGGAAGTCCTGAAATTGAAACAGTGGGTTTAAATTCACACAAAAAGCCAAGCAATTAAAAACCCACCATTTCAACTTAGGGAGAACTAAACCCCTGTCACATGTACCAGTGGCCCTGGGGTCTAACCCTGCACTGAGTGGCAGGGGTGGGCTGGGAGCATTACACCCTGGGATTCCAGAGGACTAAAACTTGTAGAATTGATAGTATGTACTGGTAGTGTGCTGTTTTCTCCTTGTGGAGCAGACTGAAGTTACCCTTATATAAATTTGGAAGGACAGCCCAAAATTAACCCTCACCTAAAGTGCATAACTTTCAGATGCTCAGAGGGTCTTAGCATGGTGAAGTGGAGATAAGACTGCAATCTCTGATTATGATCTTGGAACAGGGGGCTTGGAACTCCCTGCTGCCAGGACAGGGGGACATCATTCCACTCTGGTAGCAGGCAGCTCCCAGAGGCAGGGGGTAACCTCCTGCCACCTGGTGGCCTGCTGACTGGAAGCAGATTGGCTCCTGGTCAGGCATCTACACAAGCCCTACTGCGCAGTAACTACTTGTGAGTAAATTTGCTACTTGCATTTGCAGGTAGCAAATTTACTCACAATTAGCAAGGTTTACTGCACAGTAAGCATGTGCACATGTAGACACACACACTTACTGTGCAGTAAACTATACTACTTTGCAGTAAAGTGTCTCATATAGATGCCTTCAGCATTATCCAGATCTTTTTGAAGCTAACCCCTGGCCAGCTTAGAGGGAGATATCTGGGTCCAGGAGGAAATAGACAAGTTAGATGATGTGACAGTGAAGTGAAGGATGCCCTGTAAGGAAGCAGGCCTTGCGCTCTAGCCTGGATCCTTTCTCCCCCAGGACAGAAATTTCCTCACTGCACTGCTGTACTCTGAACCCACTTTGTCCAGTGACTATTAAATGCTTATCTTGACAAAGAGTGCAGAAAGGGAGACTGGATAGTGCCTGACCTGTGGCATAGTATTTAGAAGACTGTGCTAGGAATTCAGAAATAGAAACTCTAACCTTTAGATAATGGGGACCTACGACATGGGGCTCCTGTTTCTTGGGCAAGTACCTTAATCACTCAGCTATTTGGATGAACACATGGGAGCTGGGTGCACAGGGATTTTAAGCCTGGCTTTCTTGAACCCAGGATGCTGTACTGGAGACATGAACCCACTCAGATGTTAGGTACTTATCAGGCCCAGGGGTCATAAGTGTGTGAGAAGTCCCTTTTCCAGGTACAGGGGTGGGTGGTAACATTCAGCCTAAAGAAAAAAGGAGCCCTACGGTACAAGCTGGGTTTTTTCCTGTCAGGGGATTTTATATCTTGCAGCACTGTTTGTCCCATACCAAGCCCAGCCACTGAAGGGAAGGGGAAGAAGAAGGGAGGCAGGATTGCATCCCCTGTGCCAAGTGTGGCAATACTATTTTCCCTACTCCTTCCCCAATTAGCAAGTTGACAAATGTGGAAAAGGATGAGGTGGGAACCTGGCCCACCCCTGTAGCACTGATTCGCAGTGCTACGATGCCATAAAGTACACTTTGGCTATAGTATTGATCTTAAGGTTGCCCTCAAACCAAGCTTGCCAACCACCTACACTGTAAAAATCTCACACATTAGACCTCTGGAGTCCAGCCCACTTCTGAAACCTCTGATGAACTTGCAGGTATATGGTCAATATGGTCAAATAATATGTTTGCCTATGTTAGGAAGTTATCCAGATGGTGCAAACATCTAATGCAAGAAGTTTATAGTAGCAATCCCAGAATTTCCTGTTCTTGATATATGGTTCTCTGCATCATACTTTCTCTTTCTATTGCCTAAGGGTAGAGACAATCTCAGAAGGCAAACCAGGGAATTTGTAGATTGATTCCTAGGAGACTCCAAAAGGGAGGCTTAGACATGAATTAGTTGTGGGTTCAAGAAATCAGATTTATAATGTGTCTAAAATGTATGTTATAGACAGAGAGAAGAGGGGCATCTAGTTCAAGGTCTGACACTAGGGGATGCATCCAAATGAGCTTGCACATGCAATTTGCAGTGCCTCAGCTATCTTTCAGCTTTGAAAGCTCTTTTTTTTTCTTGTGAGAATACAGTATGGCATATCCAAACACTTGTTGTCAAAATCTTATTTCTTAACGAAGCCTGTCCAATATATTTAAAACTGAGTCTTTCCCCATCCAAGACCAATAGAATAGATCTTTTCTGGTACACCCTAGCTTGCTGTTGATGACAGCATTTCCTGTTATTGTCAAGGAGTCATATGCCAACTTCCATGTAATATTTGTGGAGTGGTGGCACAGCAAATGTTTTTTCAGGTGTAAAGTCACTGTTTGTCATACTGAATATTCATACAGGATGCAAGTGGTTTCTTCAACATGGTGCAGTTTGTTTGTTTGTTTGTTCAAATCATGACTGAACCAACAGCTCCTTTTGTAATAATGATGCAGCTGGGAAGCGGGAAAAGGAACTCTAAAATATTTGTTTTCTAATAGGAAATGCTCAGAAAACCTGAGATTTTGTGACCTTATTGTATTCAAGTAGGATAGACTGAGTAGTACAGGAGAGTGTGAGTTCAAGGACTTAGTGATAGAAAAAGATTTCCTTTTGTTGAAAGAATGAGACCGAACATTCCTCTGAAGAATATTTGTCTTGTTGTGATTTCAAGGACCCTGCAAAAAAAGCCAGCATTAGAGAGCCACCCACACAAAATAGAAGGGTAACAGCTGCATGACAACACTAATGTGGTTAATGGCTGTAAATACAGTGTAGTGTTATGAAAAGGTCACTGTGAGAGGGTATCCTGCTGTGCTTGAGCTTATGCAGGTGCTGTGGGTGTATTCACAAAAATATAATATCATTGATGGTAGGGAATTATTAGGTCATTTAGTCCAGCCTCTTATGTCAACCAGAATGGAATTCTGCATCCCTAAAACTTATTTGAACTTGATTTAAATGCTTCTCTAGAGGCAAACTTGCTGTAGTTGCCTCATGGTGTGGAAATTGATTCCACTCTCTGATTGTTACCATCAGGAGATTATTTGACTTTTTTTTTTTTTTAATATGAAACTGTCTTTTGTTAACAAGCATGTTTTGCCTCTAATGTTTAATTCAAAGTTTCCTATAATAGTTCTTCAGTTAGTACAGGCAACCCCCATTTAACACTGTTTTGCTTAGCACGATTCACTATAATGTTCATTTTAAATTGATACCTAATTTCACTTTGCACTCAGAGAGTTTTGTTATAATGCTCACAGTTGCCATCTTGGGTCATTAAAAACACGTGCGGTCGCCAGCTTGGATCGTCAAATAGTTTCAGTTTCGCTTAACGCTCAAGTCAGTTAATGCTCAGTTTTTCAGGAACCAATTAAGAGCACTAAGCGGGGGTTGCCTGTATGGGTCTACGTGAGATGCTTTATCATGTAGTTGTGTAATTGAGTGGTAAAGTGTTACCATGGCCGCATCTACACAAGAGGCTGACTGTGCAGTCGTTACTGTGCAGTCATTTAGTACTTGAAAGAGACCTTCATCAGCACTACTGTGCAGTAGCTCAGATTATGGTATAAACCTATACTAAACCAGTACTAAATGTACCAGTGCTACTTGTACCAGTATTACATGTATAAACAAATACTAAATAACTGTGCAGTAACCTGAGTTACAGTGCAGTCCAGCCTACCATTTCCATTGTGCCACCTGCTGCCTGCCTCTGGTCATTTGATATCATAGTATCATAGTAGTTTCTCAGGGCCCCAGAAACCTGTCCCACTATAGGCTCTGCCCTATAAGCCCTGAACTGGGAGGAGTTCCCTTCCCTCTACTCCATTCCCCTCCCCTCCCCTCCCCTCCACTCCCCAATCCTGCCCCTGCCCCTGCCCCTACCCCTGACCCTGGTAGCTGTCCCTGACTGATCTTCCCCCTGGCCCCTAGAGTCCCCTGCCACAGCACACAGGGAGGTGGGTGGCAGTGCAAAACATCAGTGAGCAGCCAATGCCCCCTCAGCTAGGCAGCCATGGCCCTCACCTGCAGAGAAATGTGTCAATACTGGTGGCAATGTTCTTGATGGTGGGGGCCAGTAATACTGAGCATAGGCACAGGTTGTGGGGGAAGCATGGGCTTGCTCACCGCACTGTCAAAGCTCAAGGTCCCATGCCAAATTCTCAGGTGCAGCTGGGGCACCATGGCAAGCAGCAGCAGCAGAATGTAGTGGGTTGAGCACCTCTTGGTGCATGCAAACAGCTTGTCATGGTGTGCCCAGGACATTCTTACCAGGGCCATGCTTGGGGCACAGGGCCAGTGGAGGGGGGTGGGATGGGCTGTCCTGGGACAGCTCTCTGAAGAGACCCACTGGGAAAAGGGCAGGGAGACCACCACATCTACATCTCTGTCAGCTGAGAGCTCCAGCTGACATTGACCTGACCATGGGGATTGTAGGCCTGGCAGCAACAGAGAAGATGGCCTGGCCTGCAGGAGAAGTGCAGGATGGGTCTGGTGCTGTCAGGAACCAGGCCTGTTCCAGCCTGGGAAGGGGTCAGGAAGGCAGGCTTCCTGCAGCAAGCAGCCAGCAGCCCACCTGCCCCTGTGGAGTGAGTTTGACCTGGGGGCTTGGATGGTAGCTTCCTGTGCCAGGGCCTGGCTCGCTGACTTACCATAGTCCCTGGGCACCTGTACATGCACAACCCTTGATCTGAGGCTGAGCAAACTCTCATAAACAGCTTCTTTCTCCTGGCTCTTCAGGTCCAGCAGCTACACACAGGGCAGGGGCATCTGCTTTCATCAGGAATACACTGTCAGAGTCACTGCTATCCTCAGTTGGGGCCTTCCATATGTGCTTCTCTGGCAGGGGTGAACTCAGGGCCAGACACAGCTGCTGGATCAGCTGGTCACTGTGATGGAGGAGTGGCTGGTAGACTCAGAGGCCTGGCACAAGGAGGACACTGTGAGGGAGTGGGAAAGGGACAGGGAAAACTGGGCATTCCAGCACAGGCTCCTGGCCCTTGAAGAAAGGCACATCACCATCCTCAAGAGTATGGTGGAGGCCCAGGAGCAGCAGGCCACCACAGTGGCCAGGGCAGTGAAAGCCATCAAGGAGGACTGCCAGGTGCAGTCACTTTCATTCTACACACTACCCTGCCTTTGGCTCTAGGCCTAGTGCCCCCTAGCAGCTGCCTGCCACCCAGTGGGCTTAGGCTAAGGTGTAGCAGTGCTTCCTGTGGCCAGGTCCCCTTGCTCTGGCACCCGCCTTGGGTCTCCACCAGCTGGCCCCTTTCCTGGGCCCCTGCTGCCCACCCCAACTCCATGCATCCCTAGAGCAAAAGCCACAGTGGGACCAGCACCACAGTTTGAAAAGCTCCAGTGGCCCTGGCCCCAGGCTGCAGAAACAGGAGCTGAGGATCCTGGCAAAACAGTGGCCAGCTTTGCCCCTGAGCTATCCTTCCACACCACGGCCCTGCTGCAGCATGTGCACCCTCAGTGGTGTAGCCAGAAGCCAGGGTCCTGGGCACCTGTCCCCAGGCTGTTCCTTGTGGGTGCCCCCACCCCACTGTTCACCACCCCAGGAGGGCACACAGAGCACTCCCATGTGCTATGGGAGTGCACTGTACATAGTTTGCACAGGGAAGAGGGTGCTTTATTGACAGTAATTGAAGTGGTTGGTGTTGTGGCTCTGTGGATTGGGGGTGGTTCAGTTGCTTGGGAGGGAGTGTAGTGGGGTCTGTTTGGGGTGGGCTGGGGTCTATGTTTGTGGAGGGGAATAAAGTTTTTCCAGAAAACTCCACAATGAGTGTGGCGCTTGGGGTGCAACATGGGGCTGGGGTCCATGGCCAGTAGGGCTGTGTGAAACAGCACTGTTTTGTTTCAATTTGAGTTTCGAGGTTTTGACAGAAGAATGTTTTGTTTCAAATTTCATTTTGATTTGAAACAGCTATTCCATTTTGCTTCGTCAAAACAGTGAGGCTGTTTCGATGCTGTTTCGAGGTTTCATCCATTAGCTATAAGAGGGAAGCTTGAATAAGTCTCTCTCATCTGGCAGACAGATCAGGACTGTAGCCCTGATTTGCCTGCCAGATGAGGGAGGGGAGTAGTGCTAGATCGGGCTGGGGTTGGGAAGTCAGCCCAGCTAGGTTGACTTCTCATCCTCAGCCCTATTTAGCGCGGGGGATGGGAAGTCAACCAGCTGGGCTGACCTTCCTTCTCCAGTCCGATTGTAGCACTGGGGATGGGAACGTAGCCCAGCTGAGCTGACTTCCCATCCATAGCCCAATGGCAGGGATGGTCAGTAGAACTGAGCCCAGGCTCAGTTCCCTTCCCCTGAACTGTGACCAGCTTCCAGTAGCCCAGCAGCGGAAGATGGGAAGACGTAGGGCTGTGCTCCTGGCTGCTGCTGGGAGTGCAGCCCTGGTTCTCCCCTGTCTCCCACCACCTCACTGCTGGCTGCTTTGAAACTTGAAACATTTTGAAACTTTTGAAATGTTTTGACTGGCCTCGTTTTATTTCAAGGTTGTTTCAAAGCCTCTTGTTTCAATTTGATTTCTCTGATTCAAGCTTAAAATGAGTCAAAACAGTGTCAAATTGAAATACCCAGCAAAATTTTGCACACCTCTAATGGCAAGCTTTCCAGGTGGCTTACAGCAGGGAGTGCAGGAGCAGGTAGTCTGCCAATGCCTTCACATATCCTAGTCCGCAATGGATATGTAGCTCACCTGTGGCCTGGTTGGGGGAACCTATCACTGTCACTGCCACTGCAGCTGGTGGTCCTGGTGCCAGGCATCCTTTGCTTACTGCGTTTGCTCCACCCAAACCACGTGGAAGAGTTCTCTCCAGGCCTCACAGATGTTATGCATCACAAAGGCTGCAATGATTAACTGGGGGATGTTGACCTCCATAATTTCAAGGTAGGTGATGAGGGTATGCCAGTGTCCCTTCAGGTGGCTTAAGGTGCCTTCTACCAGCTCACTGGCCTAGGCATTTGTTGAAATGGTGAGAAGTAGGAAGGATCCCCAGTGAGGAGGGGCAGGACTGTCAACTCATCCAGCTGGGGGTTTGGTACCCCTGACATGTAGTGGCCATCTCCACCAGGGATGGCAGGGCAAAGTCCTTGAACATGTGGATGTTGTGTGTATTGCCAGTCCAGCTGGTCCCCATGTTGGTGCCAGTGTCCCAATGGTTAACAATGGCCTGCAGCATGATGGAATGGAAGCCCCATCAGCTGCACTTGGGGTATTCAGCATGGGGCAGGCAGATGATGTGGATTTGGATCCCATCTAGGGCCCCAATGCACTGGGAGAAGCCTAGGGCATGGAACTCCACCACTACCCCCAGCACATCCTGGAGGGCACCACAGATGCTGCATAGTGGCTGGCATAGGATGGTTGGCATGGCCAGCTTGAGCAGGGTGATGGCCAGTCAGGTCTCAATGTGGAGGATCAGCCACATGGTGGCTGATCCATGGTGGCACATGGATCAGCCTGCTGCTCCAGGCATGGGTGGAGATGGTCAAGGAGCTCCTGGAAGGTGGCTTGGGTCATCCAAAAAGACTCCAGCCACTGATCATCATCCCAGATGGACTGGATGATATGCAGCCCCTAGTCCTGACTGGCTAGGTGGACCCACGACATTCTCACAAACAAGCTAAGGAAGTCCCCAGGTTGGATAAATGGATGGATTAGGTGGATAGAAAACTGGATGGATCATTGGGCTCAGAAGGTAGTAGTCAATGGCTGGGTGTCTTGTTGGCAGCTAGTATCAAGTGGAGTGTCCCAGGGGTCAGCCCTGAGGCCAGTTTTGTTCAATATCTTCATCAACAACCTGGAGGATGGGATGAAGTACACCCTCAGCAAGTTCATAGATGACACCAAGCTGGGGAGAATAGCGGATAACACTGGACGTTAAGGCTAGGATTTAGAGAGATCTAGACAGATTGAAGGACTGAAACAAAAGAATCCTCGTGGGATTCAATAAGGAAAGTGCAAAGTTCTGCACTTAGGATGGAAAAGTCCTATACACCAGAACAGGCTGGGAGCAGACTGACTAAGCAGCAGCTCTGAAGAAAAGGACCTGAGGTTTACAGTGGACAATAAGCTGAACACGAACAAACACTGTGCCCTTGTTGCAAAGAAATCTAACAGCATACTGGGCTGCATCAGCAGGAGTGTTGCCAGCAGATCAAGGCAAATAATTTTTCACCTCTGTTCTGTACTGGTGAGGCCACATCTGGAGTATTGGGCCCCCCACTACAGAAAAGATGTGAACAAATTGGAGAGAGTTCAGCAGAGGCAACAAAAATTATTAGGGGGCTGGGAAACATGACTTCTGAGGAGAGGTTGAGGGAAATGGGCTTATTTAGTCTTCAGAAGAGAAGACTGAGACAGGAATTAGTAGCAGCTTTCAACTACCTAAAGAGTGATTCCAAAGAGGATGGAGCTAGACTCTGTGGTGGCAGATGACAGAACAAGGATCAATGGTCTCAAACTGCAATAAGGGAAGTTTAGGATAGACATTAGGAAAACTTTCTCACCAGGAGGGTAGTAAAGCATTGGAATTGATTACCCAGAGAGGCTGTGGAATCTCCATCCTAGGAGGTTTTTAAGACCTAGATAGACAAAGTCTTGACTGGGAAGAGATAGTTTGGAATGGTCTTGCTTTGAGCAGAGGTTTGGATTATGTGACCTCTTGAGGTCCCTTCCAACCCTTACCCAAATCAGTCTACTTAATTAAATAAGAAGCTTCAAAGACTGACTTCTACTGCTGCTAATAACATTTCAAGAGTTCCTATTGCAGTGTATTTTAACCTGATCAGTGCTGAACAGTTCTTTTCCTGTAGATTTCTTGGAAAAAAATACATAAGCCAAATCTAAACAGAAGAGTCAATGTTTTATTACTGAAGGCTGTTTTCCAGTTTTGCAACTGGGAAATGTGGTTGATGTTTGATATGTTTTCAAAATTTTCTCAGCCTTCTCAATTGTTTTTAAATGGATGTTTGCACTGATGGCACAAAAACATCAGTTCATCTGAAGACTGTAATTAGTAGCAGAGAGTAGATGGGTTCAAAAAAAGAGGAGAGAGATGGAGATAATCAAATGTATTGCAACATTTTTCTCTTTTTCTGATTCTTTTACACATCCTGAAATGTTGATAAGCTATATGGTTAAAAAACCAGAAGTATGAAAATACTGTCAAAATCCTTCTTCTCTGTATTTATGATTTCTAAATTTTGTCAACAATTTAAAATAAAAAAATAGCAGATTGGACCGGAGATACAATCAGCCTGAGATCTTTATTTGGTGCACAGGAAATAACATCAGGTTAAGTTGACACATTAACTGTGATGTTCTACACTGACACAACACCTCTGTATTGGAATTAGCAGGAAAAAAAAATCTCTTGAAGTAAATAGAGGTGATAGCAAGTGAAGTCACTTGATTATAATGTGCTAGGCATGTAGGGCAACACTATTTATTTTTATATATGGACATAAAGCAAAATACTTAAAAGCCCCTGGAGTACTACTATATCATTTACAGGAAACATCTATGGGTGCTCTAGGGAAGGAATTAATATGGAAACAATGGCCAAATTTAAGGAAGTACAGGAAAATTGGATGTCTAGTCTCTGTGATAGTGCCATTTTTAGTGAGTCTGTGTAGAGCCCCTTGGGCAAAGGAAGGTTGATATATAGGATATGAAGGGAGTCAGTCAAGCGTGGAGTGGTTATTTCAGATGTCAGAAGGAATGTTGAGGTCCAGCTCCCTAGTCCTGTCTTAGCCATATGCAGGTGTAAAACACTATTGCTCTCCTGGATTATGTAGGCTTCCCTATCATGTTCTGCCTCCAGCAATATCAGGATAGGGGTATCTGAACAATAGGCACTCTGGTTCTGGCCCCTTCCATTCTCAACTTTCTTCAAGACAATCATACAAAAATAAGATGGAGGAGGACATAGAGGAAATGAGAGCTAGGTATGTTGGATTTATGCATTCCCTTATTCAGAAGCTTTCTGGTTGCTCTTTGGTGCCTGAGTCAGAAGTGGATCTACCTAGTTGATCAGGATGTAGGTGGCCAGGCCTGCAATTACACCCTGAGAGAGTCAGGACAGCAGGATGGGGGTACAGATTACTGGATCAAGCTAGGGCGTGGGTCAGTGGAGCAGGGAGCATGGGACTCAGTTCTAAGGGAGCTGAGAGGGGAGATCCAAGAGACATAGTCCAAGACTAAAACTGAGATCAGGAGTCAGGGATCAGAGATAGACGTGATGTCAAGTTACATGGAGGATCCAAGATCTGGGTCAAGGAAGCTAAACATAGTCAGGATGCTGGGGAAACTGGAAAGAACAGAGTCAAAACTGAGTTTCAAGGGAGATCCAAGTTCAGGATCTGTAGGGGGCCTGCAGGTGAGATCATGCTCAGAGTCAATCAGCATGGATTCATCAAAGCCAGGTCCTGCCAGACCAACCTGATTGCCTTTTATGACCAAGTAACTAAATCCTTGGATGATGGTGTCGCAGTGGACATAGTCTTTCTAGACTTTAAGAAGGCCTTTGACGCTGTTTCTTACCCCATCCTCATCAACAAATTAAGTGACTGTGGCATTGATGCTTGCACAGTTGGATGGGTAAAAAATTGGCTGATGGGGTGCACCCAGAGAGTAGTGGTGGACGGGTGGTACTCAACCTGGCGAGATGTGAGCAGTGGGGTACTCCAGGGCTCAGTCCTCAGACCTGCACTGTTTAACATAGATTCATAGATTCATAGATGTTAGGGGCAGAAGGGACCTCAATAAATCATCGAGTCTGACCCCCTGAATAGGCAGGAAAGAGTGTTGGGTTTAGATGACCCAGCTTGATGCCTATCTAACCTCCTCTTGAAGACCCCCAGGGTAGGGGAGAGCACCACCTCCCTTGGGAGCCTGTTCCAGAGCTTGGCCATTGTGAAGAAGTTCTTCCTAATGTCTAGTCTAAATCTGCTCTCTGCTAGCTTGTGGCCATTATTTCTTGTAACTCCCAGGGGTGCCTTGGTGAGTTCAATTCCTCATCAATTCCCTTCTGTGCCCCCATGATGAACTTATAGGCAGCCACAAGGTCGCCTCTCAATCTTCTCTCGCAGAGGCTGAAGAGGTCCAGGTGCCCTAGTCTCTCCTAATAGGGCTTGGCCTGCAAGCCCTTAACCATACGAGTGGCCCTTCTCTGGACCCTCTCCAGGTTATCCACATCCCTCTTGAAGTGCAGGGCCCAAAATTGCACACGGTATTCCAACTGCTGTCTGACCAATGCCTGATAGAGGGGAAGTATCACCTCCTGGGTTTTGTTCATCATGCATCTGCTGATGCATGATAAAGTGCCATTAGCTTTTCTGATGACTTTGTCACACTGCCGACTCACGTTCATTTTGGAGTCCACTCCAAGATCCCTTTCCACTTCTGTGCCTCCAAGCAGGTCATTCCCTAGGCAGTAGGTATGCTGGACATTTTTCCTCCCTAGGTGCAGCACTTTGCAT
>JAGPOW010003642.1:87788939-87817793 GCA_030014935.1 Caiman crocodilus | reverse complement strand
TCGCCCCTACCTTGGGCAAATTCAAGAGGAAGTTGGATGATCACCTGTCTGGGGTCTTGTGAACCCAGCATTCATTCCTGCCTGTGGCAGGGGGTCAGGTTACATGATCTGTTCAGGTCCCTCCTGACCCTAGCTACTATGAAACCATGAAACTATAAAGCCAAAGCAAGGGTTAGAAGTCAGGAGAACTAGGGAGACCTATGAGTATGAGGTTTGCTGGAACAGAGTGAGGATGTGTCAGGACATGCCTGCAGCTTGAGGTTTCAGGTGTGTTTATGAAGGGTAAGTGGCACTTTCAGCAGCCAATCTGGCTGTAGATGATTGGTGCGGTTGTATCAGCCAGGGACCAAGGGAGGCATGTTAGCTCAGGTGCTTGGGATACTCAGGTGGCCCTGACACTAACCTATATCCAATTTGTGTCTTCCTTCTGTAGCGAAGAGATACAATAGGTTAAAGAAGAAGAATGTTCTGTTTTTTTTAAAAGCTGGTGAACATTGGAAATAGATCTAGGTGGGCTTAAACACCAATAAATTGAGATTGTCTGTCTTTTTCTACTCAGCAGTGGGTTTGTCCATATGGCAAGTTCATCACAAAATCTGGCATGATTTGACAGCTGGTATTGTCTGTTGGGGAATGAGCAAACGGTGGAATATCACAAAAATATTTGAAAGGGTTATAAGCAAGTCCCAGAAAACTGCAGGAAAGCGTCAGTTTTCCCTTCCAGGGTGGCAGCATTTCAATCTGCAAGGAGCTGCTTGGGGCAACTAGAGACAGCAGGCACATGTGTGTCTGCGTGCACACATGCACATAGCTGGCATACAGCCAGGCAGGGTGGTGGGAGCAGCCCCAGGAGCTGGATGCAGGTAAGTGTATAGGGAGTGGGGGTTGGAGGGCCAGAGGTTGGAGACTGTCCACGCGTGTGTGTGGGTATTGTGGGTATGGAGGGGATGGGCGTATGTGAGGTGGGTGCCTGCTGGCACTGTGGGAAGATGTCCAGATGCCAAGGCTGTGTCAGGGCAGGGAGGTCAGGGGGGAAGGTACCTGACCTTCCAGCAGGGGAAGGGAATGAGGAGGCCCTTTGGGGGCAGTGGCACTGGGGCTGGTGCCCATACTTGCAGGGGTAGGGTGTCTGGGAGATGCTGCTTAGGAGGTAGGTGGAATAGTAACCAGGCTGCCTGATATGGTGCAGAAGCCCCAGCCCAGGGTAGGGGTGGGTGCCACAGGCCTCCCCTCTTCCTCCCTCCAGCCTGTGATGGGATCATTTATGATAGGAGCGGTTGGGGATCACTTCCAGCAGGGCAGCGATGGGGGAGACAGGGAGCTGCAGGTTGGGAGTGGGGGACACCAGCATGGCCCATGGGGGAAGGGTACTGTGGGTTAGGATTGAGGGGTACCGGCAGGCCCGGGGGCTGTGGGTCAGGAATCAGGGGTGCTGGCAGGGCAAGGGGGCTATGGGTCAGGACTGGCCATCAATGTTTACAAATGGGTCCTGGTACAAAAAAGATTGAGAACCACTAAACTAGAACAGCTTTATACAGTTCTAAAGGTTGTTTGTCATAAGCATTCCTATGTATTGTTATTAATATACAGAAAAGTTAGTTTTTTCCAGCCTTTGTTATATCTGCCTCTAGTTTGTTGAAAGTGGTACTGCTTATACAGAATCAGCCTGATTTTATAAGTGCTGAAAAATCTATAGCTCCAGTGGAAATCAGTAAGCACTTCGGGTGATTAGGATCTCTGAAGAGTCATGCCCTGAACTTTTAGCTTTGTGAAGTGTATTTGTAAGTTTGGTTTTAAGTTTTGAATCACATATAGCAAACCCTGTAGTTCTTTCTTCCACAAAATTGTTTCTTCTTTTTCTTCGTCCTTCAAACTTACCTTTTATTATCAACCATTAGTTGTTATTCTTTCCTCTTCCCTTTGCCTCTGATACAATCTTGACTATAAGCTGTCTCTTCCTCTAACGGGGGCATTACTGCATGTGATTCTTCATCCTAGGCTCATATACATCCATGTACTTCAGTCAGGTTTGTATAGTAGGATCCATATTCTGAAATATAAGGAACTTAAACACATGTTCAGCCACCTAAATAAAGAGCCTGATTTTAAGAAGTGCTTCACTATATAAAGTGAATATAAGATCTGCACTGCAGAAATTTAGAATACTTGAAAATCAGCACTTCTAATTAGTGGCTAAATATTAGGCCTGTGCGAGTCAGCAGTGAACTGATCTGGCTTCGGATCCAACTGCTTTGGATGGCCACAATATGATCTGGCGCTTTGGGTGGTTTGCCACTTTGATCCAGCAGAAATAGCTCTGAAGCTTCGGAGCTTCCTTGGAGATCTGGCTATAGGTTATAATGGATGAATGAAATATCTATAACTTTGGTATTTTAGCTCTGATTTGGGGGCAACTTGCAGGGGTGGTAGCCTCTGCTGCGAGCATGAAGTCTGCCAAATTTTTAGAAGACCGTGCAGCGGCTTGGGAGGAACCGCACCCCAAATTCTTGAAAGCTAAACTCCTGTCACATCTACGTTTTATAGCACAGGGGACTGAAAACTGCAGAGGTGTTAGCTCCTGGTGAGGCCACAAAGCCTGCCACGTTACAAGAAGATTGGTGCAGTCGTTTGGGAGGAACTGCACCCCAAGCTGCTGACAGGCAAAACTCATCATAAGTGTGGGTGTTTGGGCGAGAGCTGCATCTGTCTTGGGGCACAGGGGTATTAAATCTAGTGCAGGCCTGAGTGCTGGGCCCTGCCAGGCCATGAAGCCTGCCAGCTGTGTGTGTCTTGTGGGGGGAGTCTGTCATCTGGGGCCCTACACCCCAAGCTGCTGACAGGCAAAACTCATGATGTGGGTGGGTGACACTGTGTGTGTGTTAAGGGGTGTTCTTCCTGGTGCTGGGGCCTCTGCACAACACAGGAGTGTGCCCCAGTGAGGGCTCCTCTTCCCCTACAGCCTCACGCCCAGTCCTCTGCTTTACATAACAATAGGTGCAATAACTTAGCTGGCTCAACACCAGTAGCATCAGCAGCAGCATCAAAGGTACCCACATGGAGCTGTCGCAGAGCCTGTCTTTTTATAAAGGAATTGACAGCAAGAATTAAGGATGTTGTATTGTGTTGTGTTGGACATATGATGTTATTCATGGTGTGTGATGGTTTATCTTGTATTTTTATGTCTATATGTATATTATGGGGGAAAAAAAGGAGTACTTAAAAAAATGTATCTTTGGAAGCCTCTGGCTTCTTTACTATTCCTTCTTTACTATTCCTTACTATTCCTTCCATCCAGGATCAACTGCAGGTACTTCCTCATCCCAACAAAGGGGTTTTCAATCCTAAAGTTGGCATCCTGGGCACCTAAGCTGAGCTCACTGGGAGCCTCATAACTTCACTGCAACCAGGAAGTATCAGGCCTGTCAAAGATGTGACAGGTCTGGGCATTCCCTAGCCAGGACTTTGTGTATGCATGTGTTAGCTGGAAGTTATGGCACCTCCTACCTGCTTTTCACTAGGGGATAGTTGGTCCTGGCATTTACGGGGCTGCCTCACCACCAGCAATCCCACCAGGCTTCCCTATCTTGGCAGGGTACAGTTTTAGTGGTCATGCCCAGGACCTGGGGTCTCCTTCTTCCCCATAGCCCCAATCCCATACCTCCAAGTTTATCCTGGCAGGGGAGTGAGCTCAGCAGGGACATGTTCTTCCCCTACTGGCTGGTGATGTAGTTAGTACCCCCTCCAGCTGAGAGCGGGGCATCACTTGGTTTTTCAAAAACTTTGAAAAGGAAATTGGTGCAGACAGAGTGAGGAGGGTGGCACTCAGTCCATCTGCAGGTGGAGCTTGGGGAACCCCAGAAATGGGAGGTTCACCTTTAGGAACATCAGCTGCTCCTCAAACGTAGGATCCAAGCAGGTGGGGTGGGGTGTCACAACATCCCCAGCAATGCTGAACACCCGCTTGCCTGGAACACTAGTTGGTGGACAGGACAGGTATTGCCAGGCAATCATGGCCAGATCCTGCCACATCAGGCTGCAGCTTGCTCAGTAGGCCAAGTGATCGCAGTCCAGTGGCTCCACATCCTCAGCAACATAGGTAGCCACCGAAGCCTCGGTGCTACCTGTCCGAGGCTGGGATCTGTTGCATTTGGACCCCAGCATTAAAGCCATGCCCATGGCCCACATTAGCAGTGGTTGGTGTGGAGGAGACTGGCTGGTGCTGGTGCTGGCGATGGTGCTGCTGCTGGGAGTGCTGGCATGGGAAAGTGGATCCCGCTCTTCTACATCCCCTCACCTCTGCATTTCGGCCTCCCTGACTTTGTTCACCAGCACCTGCGTCCAGTGATCAAGGGTTTTGCGGCTGCCAGTGCACATGCTCCCCTTTACCCTGGGGTTGCACATGCCTGCCATTATGTGGATCATATTGGACCGCAAGGGATTCAGCCATCTCCTGATGCCCTCCTTCAGCCACCTCACCAGTGCCTGCATGTCTAGTGACAGCGGCCTGCCCCAGCCAGGAACATTGATCCCCTGGAACTTCTCCATTTGGTTCTCCAGTTCCCTCACTAGGGGATCACCTGGCTGAGGAGGGTATCACCAGTGCTGAGGGTCTTGTTGGCCCCAAGGAAGGGCTTGAGGATCAGCAAGATCTGGGAGATGGTACCCCACTCAGCTCTGTTCAGGGGCCATCTCTTGGATGGCCTTCTGTTGTTCCACAAACCTTTTGAGCATCAGGCATGTAGAGCTGCATTGAATCTCCATATCCTGTATGATTCTGCACTGTGGGATGCTCAGCTCTGCCTGTTTCTCCCACAGCATCTTGCCCCCCTTAATGCTGCAGTGGAAGTAGCCCACCAGCTTCCTGCATTTCGAAATCAGCTGACTTCATAGAGTTCATAGATTTCATAGACATTAGGGGGTCATAGGATCCCAGCAAGATAAGCATCCAGTTTGCTCTTGAAGGTGTTCAGTGTAGGTGCTTGAACCACCTCCGGTGGCAGGCTGTTCCAGACCTTAGGGGCTCAGACAGTAAAAAAATTCTTCCTTATGACTTGTAGCAGTACTGGTGGCAGCGCCATCACCAGCAGCTCTGTCCCTCTCCTAGGCATCCCACACTATTAGGTGCAGCCTGTATGCCACACAGCGGATGACAACAAAGTTGGCATCATGGACAACCTTCACCATATTGGACCCATTGTTGGTGACCATGAACCCGCAGGTGAGCTCAGCCTGCCCAATGAACCACCCCTGTACCATGTGGTTCATGGCCCCCATGATCTCCCTTGCTGTGTGGGACCCATCCAGCACCTCGGCTTGCAGTAGAGCTCACCAACGGCTTGACTGAGTGCAGCAGTGCTCTGTGAGGGAGAGATAGGTGTGATCGCCACCCTGGCTGCTCCAAATGTTGGAGGTGAAGTGCAAGGCTACCTGCAGCCCTGCCTTGCACAGCTCCTCTCTCAAGTACCTCCTGCATGCCTCATACAGGGAGGGCACCACTGTCCTGCTAAAGGTGGTGTGTGCAGGCACTTTGTAAAATGGGGCCAGAAGTGCTATGAACTGCCTGAACCCTGGCTGCTCAACCAGGGAGAAGAGCTGGCTATCTAGAGCAAGCATCTCCCCAGTGCTCTGGGTGATTTCGCTTGCCTTGGGAACACATCCCCCTTTTTGTCCACCTTTCCTCCACTGGCCCAGGGTGGCCTGCTCTGCTTTGGGGTGAGGTGGCTTTGGAGCGAGTGGGGAACTTCCCTTTCAGCACACGCAGTGGTGACAGGCTGGACAGAAAGAAGGGCAAGGGGGTGGTGCCTCCTTAGATGCAGCAGCATGGCCATGGTGGAGAAGTATCTCACGTCTTTGCCACGGCTCATGTGCCTTTGGCAGTGCTGGCAAATGGCAAAATTGGGATTATCTGCCACCTCAAAATGCTCCCACACTACACTACTCCCCCACTTCTGGGTTGAGGGTGAGGATCCTTCCTTTTCCCCTTCTCAGCAGGCTGAGGCTGAACAGCAGGAGGAGCTGCCTCAGCTGACCTGCTTGCCTCCACAACCTCAACCTTCTCTGAGGTGCTGCTTTCCAGAGTAGACCTGGGTCTACGGGAAGCTTAAGGGCTGTGGAGCACAAACTCTGATTCCCCCTCAGTCCCCAGAATTATTTGAGCCAGTACACTCAGCATCCCTGGTTCCAACTCCTTTGGCAGTGGGAGGCTCATGCTGAGAGCTGAAATTGGGGTGGAAGAGGCAGTGATTCCACCGCTGATGCCCGCTTCGGGACTGAGCGGAGGTGGTGCAGGTGCAGGGATGTTAGGTGCAGACACTGCTCCCACCGCCTGGCTTCCACTGGCAGCACTGATGTCATGGCTGCTTGGGAAGAGAATACATCTGTGTTTGGGACAGCGTAGGGCTTGCAGCTCTAGCTCTCCCCCTACCCTCTCTCCTTCCCCTGCCAGAAAACCTGGCACCTGCCTTTCCAGCATATTGATCTTTCCTGTGCTTCAAAAGGTCTGTGTTTGTGTGCGTGCGTGTGTGAATCCTTTTGTATTGTGCGTTTTATTCCCTCTGTTGCATGCGTGCACTGGCCTCTTCTTTGAATGTTTGCTTCGGTGTTAAGGGTTATGTAAAAATTGTGTGCTGTCCGTCTGTCTGTCTTCTTCTGCTGTGATTTTTTTCTATATTGTGGGTCTCTGTGTATGTGCGTGCATGTGTGCATGCATACAAGCAATCTGTGCCTCCCTGTACAGTGATAGATCACATTGGCTGGGAAAACACACCTTTCTTTTTGCAAAATTTCCAAAAAAAAGAGAAAATATAAATTCAAAGAAATAAATTAAATTGTAATACTACTAATAATTGAATAGAATAGCTAAACTAAGCTAAGCTAAATCCTACCCACTCCTTTGTAACAAGAAAAAGAAGCAGGCAAGTCTCAGCCTGAGTGTTCCTCTCTCACACAGTTGCTGACAGGGAATGAACTGCAAAAGGCACAGAAGGGCTGCAAAGAGAGGCTTTTATGCTGTTTCTAGTCCCACCCCACAGATGCTGCCATTGGAAAGGTAGCCAGGGAGAACTCCTTCTCACTGTCTACCTACAGATGACAGTTTTCTTCCCTGCTCCCCCTCCTACCCCCACTCTTCATCCCTCCCCCACTACCTCTCCCTCTTCTTATAGTGACTCAAGATGGCCAAAGTGGGTCCGAAGCATCCAAAGTGGATCTGAAGTGCTTCAGATGCTCTGACCAGCTTCAGATACCATTGCTGAGACCCTACTTCGATCTGGGCATGCTGTTTCTATCCGGGCATACCGCTTTGGATACCAAAGGATCCAAAGTGGGCCCGGATCTGAAGCGGGATCCAAAGACTAGCACAGCCCTACTAAATATTATGTACCTGAACTTCAGTACTCGGCTTTGGAAATGTTAGCCTTAATATCAAACAGTGGATAAAATAGGAAACACAACAAAACCCCAGGGAATTGAAGGAAAGAGTCTTTAATGTCATCCCTTTCATTTTTGTTTTTCATAGGTTCAGGAATGTAAGTTAGCAGCTGAAACATCTTTTTGCTATCATGCTATAAGTAGCTACAAGCAACAAGCAAGGAATATTATTGTATTGCTGAGTCTACAGATATGTTTATGGTTTTAGAATAGTAAATGAGCACTCAGTTTATGCTTAATAAATGGAGGAGTTGGGGGTTTAAGGACAGAATGATAAAGTGGATTTCTGGTTATCTGGTTGAAAACAGATGGTCACATTTCAAAATATTGTATTGCCAGATCTGTAATTTCCAAGTGCATAGAGTATTTTGAATGGGATGGGTTCCTATTGTTTGCAACTTTTGTTTACTAAAGACTATATACTGCATGCTACTTTGTCAAAAATGCCCACTGACAGTATGGATAGAGTAATTTTTCTGTAGCTTTCAATTCAGAAATGCTGTCATACATTCATCTTATTGTCAAATACATGTATGTTTTGCCAAAGGAATTTGACAGTGGGCAGTATTAATTTAGACAAACCAAACTGTGTCATCTTTGATAAAATCATAGCTGGATCTCATGTCTCTTATTGTTTCATTCATATAAATAGGGAAATATTAAACAGAAAGGTTCAGACATTCTTTTTTTCCTATTGTTTTCCTTTATCAATAGCTGAGGCTAGTGTGGCAAAATAACTATTCATTTACATCTAAAACACTGTGATTGGTAAGAAAAGAAATCATGTGGGTAGGGTGCTAAGACTTCTTCTACCTCCTACTTAACTCTAACCTGCCACCTACTCATATTCTCCCAGTGCTTTTAAATTAAGGTTTACATAGTAACAAGGAAGTTAGAAACTCAGAGACTACACAGATTTATCAAACCCAGATTTCTTTATTCAAACTTTTTTCCTTCTGTAAGGTCTGCTTCTTCAGATCCCTGTATACCATTAATTCTACTCTTGCTTGTTTGCAAATTTAAATACTTATTTCTGATTATCATAGTACTTTTTAGTATTGCTGGTCTCCTGATTTCTCCCCAGAGGGCTAGTGTTTGCTCCTTGGTAGAGGAACTATATCTTTTAGATTCTCTTGTTGGTTTTCTTGTTCTGTCTCTCATTTTGCCCTTCAATCTTTTCTGTCAAAGAAAACTTAGACAAACAAACTTGGGAAGAATCATTCAGAACATTAAAGGCATCTGTGAAGACAAAGCTACAGCTGTCTTGTCTTCTTTTTGGCAGCCTTCCTTTGTAGTCTCTGCATTGATTATGTACACACAGATTATAAAGGAGAAGCTAGTAAAAATGTGGCCTCCAAAAGGCGGAGCACAACTAGATATGAAGCTTGCTATCTCCCAAAGGAATTAGCTTCTGTGCTTTCCAAGATGTTTCAAGTAAAGCAGATTCTTATTACAGATTCACAGAAGTTTAGGGCTGAAAGGTACCTTGTGACATCATTAGGCCCAGCCCCCCTGCTCTAGGCAGGAAGGGCTGCTGGGGTCAAATAACCCCAGCAAGGTATGCATCCAGTGTCTTTTTCAAGATCTCCAGAGTAGATGCCTGCACAACGCACACTGGGAGTCTATTCCAACATCTAGTCACATGAACCATTAAGAAGTTTTTCCTCATATCCAATCTGAAACCTTCTTCCAGGAGTTTATGACTGTTGCTCCTGGTTTTCACTGGGAGTGCTTTGGTGTATAGTTGTTCACCTAAACACTAATGCTCACTGCTGATATATTTGTAAGTTGCCACCAAATTCCCCAGAAGCAGGGGCAATGCATAGGGGGTGCAACCAGGTGCACCCCCTGCAAAAAGGCACCACCGACACTGTCGGTGGCATCTCTGGGTGGTCAGCAATCCCCACTGGCCACTGATGATGCTGTTGATGGCGCCTGTGGGTGGTCGCCAACCTCTGATCAGTGCTTGCCATTTGCTCCCCACATTGCCACCAATAGTGCCAGCAGCATCTGCGGGAGCTACCTGCACACTGCCACCATGCTCCCACTGCTGCTGCTGCCAAGCTCCCCCAGCCGCTGGGGGCACGCACCATTCGTGCCCAGAAGTCTTCTCTTTTCAAGGCTGAACAGTCCCATATCCGTCAGAATTTCCTTATATGGCTTTCTCTTCGGCCTCTAATCAGGCAAGTGGCTCTTCTCTGGACTCTGTCAAGCTTCTCCACATCCTTCTTGAAGTGTAGCACCCAGAACTGGACACAGTACTCCAGCTTTGGCCTCACCAATGATGAGTAGAATGGGATAATAAATTTCTTAGTTTTCCTTGAAATGCATTGGTTGATGCATGCCAGAGTATTGTTTGCTCTACTAACTGTATCATCACATTGGTGGCTCGTATTCATTTTATGGTCAATTATGATCCCCAGGTCCCTTTCAGACATGGTGCTAGCTAGCACAGCACGACCAAGCCTGTGAGTTTGTTGTGGATTTTTCCTCCCCAGATGGAGCACTTTACACGTCTCAGTGTTGAACAGCATCTGGTTCTGGTCTGCCCATCTAATTAATTTGTCTAGGTCCACCTGGATCATCACCTTACCCTGATGCATGGCCACACTTCCCTACAGTTTAGTGTCATTGGCAAACTTTGCCAGTGTGTGATTTTACCCCCACATCCAGATTATTGATCAAGGCATTGAAAAGCACTGGAACAAGCACCAAACCCTGGGGGACCTCACTGGCTACTTTCCACCAGGTTGACACAGATCCGTATATTAGTACTCTCTGGGTCTGACCCCACAGTCAGTTTCCCACCCATATGACCATTGAATTGTTGAGCCCATAGTCCCCTAGTTTTACCTCAGGAGTCTCATGGGACACCAATCAAAGGCCTTTGTAAAGTCTAAGTAAATGACATCAACCTCATCTCCCTTTTCCAGGTAGTAAGTAATCTGGTCATAGAAGGAGATGAGGTTAGTCAGACTTGACCTACTTGAGACAAAACCGTGCTGGCTGTCATTCAGAATTTTGCCTTTTACTAGCTTATTGCAAATGGACTCCTCGAAAAATTTTTCGAGGATTTTTCCTGGGATTGAGGTCAGGATGATTGACTTTTAGTTCCCTGGGTCCTTTCTCCTCCACTTCTTGAAGATAAACACAACACTGGCCCTCTTCCAGGCTTCTGGGACCTCTTCTGAGTGCCACAGATTATCAAAGAGGTTTGCCAGTGGTCCTGCAATAATTTTGGCTAGTTTGTTCAGCATTCTCAGGTGAAGTTCATCCAGTCCTGCTGACTTATCCAGCTGGTGTTCTTTCACCAGCTCCACATTAACTGCTGGTAGGTGATCATCCCTGTTGTTACTATTCTGTGTCATATTTGCATTTGGCAGGCTATCACTCTTGTACTGGAGTATATGTGAAGTACTTGTTCAGGAGTTCAGTTTTCTCCTTGATGTCAGTGATCCAATGTCCAGTTGCATTGAGCAGTGGTCCCACATTTCCACTGGCTTTCCTCCTGTTACCTATATACCTATAGAAGGACTTCTTATTGTCCTTGATTTCAGTTGCTAACCTGAATTCAATAACTGCCTTTGCTTTTCTAATCTGCCTCCTATAGGTGTGGGCCAATCTTAATGTAAATCTCCTTGGGACCTATTCCTAGCTTCCATCATTGGTAAGAATCCCTTTTCTGTTTCAGAAGATTGCAACTTTCCTATTGAGCCAAGATGGCCTCCCAGCCCCTGAGCCACCTTTTTTGCATATAGGTATGGACAACTTCTGTGCACTTAGGATCATGTCCTTGAGGAACAACCACTCTTTATCCACACTTTCCCTGCAATCCATGATCAGCTTACTGATGTCAGCTTTTTTAAAGTCAAGAATTGGTACCTTAATGACAGATTTCCCAGCCCTACAATGGGCAGTGAAAGTGACCTGTCATGGTCACTGTCATCTAGGTTACCTTCTATCAGATCACTCACCAGGTCATCCCCCTTAGCCAAAACCACATTTCCTCTGGTTGGCCCATATACTCCCTGAGACACTCAATAAAATAAGTAAAAAAAAGTCAATAGTACACAGTCAATAAAATTAATTATTTTATTTAAGAGGCAGCCATTTAAGCTCTTCTTTGTCATGTAACATTACATATGTACAAATAGAGTAGCATTGTTACTACAAGGAATGTAATGCATCTAAGAAGAGTTAGATGAATTGTGCCCTTTCCACCAGCATTCCAAAATATCTTTTTTTGGTTTTTTTTTAAACCAGCTTTCATACTAATCTAATAGTATATTGTTTTTTTTTCCTGGTTATTTTTGTGTTGCACAGGTAGAAATACTAATCTACCTCTGTTCAGTGAATCTAATTACTGGGTGCATCTACACATGTGCCACACTGTGCAGTTGGTACTACACAGTCAATTAGTACTTGCTAAAGTCCTAATTCTAAAGTCCGGTACTCCTACGAGTCATTTTGAATCCTACTGCACAGTAGTAGTGGTGTCACAGTTAGTGTACAGTGACACTATGTTGCCATAGTGACAAACTATGTCTCATGCCAATGCACCCACTACTATGTTGATTGCTCAAGAAAAGAATTGTTCTCCTGGGCAATGATTTTCTTTATAGTTGAGCATTGTACAGTGTGAAGCATCTTGTGAGCTTTAAACAAATGGCAATGATAGCAACCACTTTATCATTAAATCTCCTAATTCTGAACAAAGGTAAAATAAACTCTCCTGACTCATTCCAAAATAGTTGGGGAGAAGTGAGGTTGCCTTACTTGCTATTGTACAAGGCACAAGCCCCTTAGTCATAGAATTATCCAGGCCTGAGTTTCCAGTAACCTCTTCTCTGACATGGTAGCAATTTCAAAAACAAATGTTATTAGTGTTTCACCAGCCATAGAACTCTCCTGAGTTACCTATTGCAAGGGAATGCATGTGTGAATATATGCATGTGTATGCATAAACATAATACATCTTTATGCCAAAAAGTTTGCAGGAAGTTCATTTGGTGGAATGGGCAACATGGTATCCCTTCTGACTGAATCACTCCTTCTACACCCCTGCCCCAATCTAGATCCCAGGACTTAAGGTATAAGGTCTGCAACCTTGGAAGTACTTCTGTGAAGGTGAGTGAGCACCTCTTTTCCAGAGGAAGAAGAGGCCAAAAATTGAACAACCAAACCCTTTAAATTAGGCAGTCACTAAAAACCATGTTGAAGAAACTTCTGTTTACTGTAGAACACAACACTGGTTTACTGTCTGATTACTGTAGAAGTTCTGTTTAATGTTGTCTGCCTATCATAATTCTCAACTTGATAATGTGTTGTACACATATCAACATATTACATTTTTAGCTCTATGGTGATAAGTTTACTGGAAATTTAACTATATAGTTCAGAGCCCTCTATAGCTCATGTCCATCACACGGCTGTACTATGGTGGACTTAGGCACCTTTTCTTTGCTTAGCATTCTCCCATTTATTTTCTTATATACTCACTCTCTCTTCACTGTTCAGAGATTGAAACAGCATTGCTATCCTGTTGAACTGGTTTTTCTGCATCTGTTACGTGCTGTAAACTTCGTACAGCCAATGAATCTTTGTTTAAGCCAACACATTTCAGTTAAGCAATCTTTTTCTCAGGTATCTAATCATTAATCATTGGTCAACAAATATCCTAAGGGTTTATTTCTCTAGGCAGCACTAGCTAAATAAGGATCTTGATTTAATTACCTTTGTTATCTTAACTTGAATAGTACAACCTTGTTTAGCTCATCCGGACTATACAAAATTTGGGATTTTGTACTAGTATCACATAGACTATTATTATCTGGAAAGTTTTTGGAACACGAACTCCACCGCTTTGTATATTACAAAATCATTATAGTTGTGTAATGTTAATACACAGTTTGCATAAAATGCTATCACTGGTCTAAACAAGTAGGAAATTATGATGTATATTAATCTTATACATCATAGAACAGTTGTACATGACCACAGATGATGCAAAGGATTGAATAAATTAGGCATCAGGAATATAATACTTTTAAATAATAGATTCCAAAAGATGACTTTTTTTTCCTATTGGAGTATTTTGTAGTAGAAGCAACTTCAAAGTAGCATGGATATGAATAACATTCCATTAAATAATCTTTGTCATCCAAGTCAATGCAATTTGCCATTAGTTTCTTGCTATCTTGCTTAACTCAAAACATTTGACACACTTAACATTTTAAAATTATACCATCCGTTCAAATGTTTATTCCAAAAATATAGAGGACTCTTCTTTTACACAATTTTATATCCAATATGTTCTTTGTCAGTCCAACATTTCTCCCTGCTTAATTGAATTATTATTTTTTTCTTTTATCTGTAACAAGGATATTCCATGGCACGGTTATTTTTCTTGTTGTTGCCTTTGTCATTTGTGTGGAGCTCATAAGATGCTTAGTGAGGTGTAGTGTTTCCTCCATACAGACAAATCCTGACCTGAAAAAAATAAAGTCTAAAATACATTATTTAATACCTCAAGTTTTTTTAGTCTTTAGCATCCTCACTTTCTCTCTCCCTTATTTTACTTTTGTATCCCAAGTGAATAGTCATCAGTTTTCAAATGATAAACCTAAAGCTTTGGGTTTGTTTGCAATGGATTTTGTTATTTAGAACAAGCATCAGACTCTAAGAGCATTGGACACACTTCCATATTATAATATCGATGTGCCTGAGACAGCACCTATTTAAATGTATAGAATGAGTCTCATTAGGCTCACTGGATATTGGATCAATCCCACACAATTTTAACTCTGTCCTCTGAAAGCTGACAAGAGTCAATGGAAAGTATCCACCAGTATTCCAGCTGAATTCACTGTGTTCTATAAAGCTATAGAAAATGGTGAGGGGATTAGCTGTAGCGACTTGCCAAAGAGGTTACTTATATGTGAGAGTGAGTGACCTACGCCCACACGCCTAGTTCCTGCCTGTATGATCACAGGAAAGAGGTATATGTGAGTGATATACATTGTATATATTCTTTTAGTAGCATGACACAGGGGTCTTCTGCTTTGGATATTGTTGGCAGTGAAGTGAGACATGAGTGCAGTCTGTGATTTATGAAGGATATGTAAACGTGTTGTGTTAGCATCTTGTAAGGATAAAGAGATCAGAAAAGGGAAGAAAAACACTAACATGTAGCAGATCAACTGTTCTTTCTGTGGTGTAGGCTGAGTATTTGACTCTAGGACAGCTAAGGTAGAGAACTAGTATGGATAGTTGAGATGTTGCTCAAATCAATGTTAAGATGATGTGGGTCTGCACCTGAGTTCTGTACTTTTTGGTTTTCAGAAGTTTGAGTTTTGCTCATCTTGACACTCTGGCAGCGCATTATAGTTGGCCAGGCAATTTTAACTCTGAGCTCACGGTTTTTTTCCATGAAACTCCCTAATTCTTTTTTCCTATTTTCTAGGAGTTAGTGATTATGTTTGCAGCTGTATTTATTCTCTGGGTTTAAAATTAGGGTGCTTACATAGCTAGGTAAAAATAAAGCTGAGATATGATTCCTTCTCATATCTCTGTATACTTGTGTAGTTGAATGGACATTATAGGCATGCATTGAAATGTTTGAGGTATGGACTTGCTAATGGAACCAATGAGAGAAATAATACATGATCTTGATAGCTTTACTATCTGGTGGCTACAGTAAGCTTCAGCATATAAAGAAGTCCAGTATGTCTCTTTTGCCACATCTCCACCCCACATTTAACTCCTCTTGCCACCATTACAAAATTACCTTCTCCTTTTTCTCCCATTAAGTCAATAGCCATTTGGAAGCCTGCTCTGTACAGGAATCATAGGCAGTAGTTCATGTGTGGGAGGTAGAGGGAAACAGTTGTATAACACTTTTAAAATGTGATCTACGATACACACTAAACCATCCAGTGCTCCTCACCCCTTGCTTCAACCAGGGCATGATGGGCTAACCCACCTGGTTTGTCCTTACATCCATCTCCCTCTAGGCATCTTCACTTCTCCATTCTTTTTCACCACCTCTTCAACTCAAGATTTTTCCTTAACTTTGTTTTTATGGGTTTTGAGATGTTTAAATTTGGTTTCCTTCAGGACCTCTGCAGATCCTGGCTCTTATAGAATGAGAAATTATTTTGGACCTCACTACAAAGTCTGGATGTTCCCAGATTTCAGCACAGGTATACAGGACAGGAATTAAGGCTCAAACACCCAAGAATAATAACTGTTTCCATAGATCCTGGCTTCTATAGAATAAGGGAGAGGAGATTAGATGCTTCCTAAAATCCCCAATGCCAGCTTATATGAGAAAGCATGGAAAGGGGGTCTGATATATGCACAGAGGGCTAGAGATATATCTGTACAGGTAAGCTTTTTTTTGAACATTGTCATAAAGTGGGCACAAAACTATGAGATAAATGGGACATGTCTACATGTGACCATTTAACCAAGTGCCTTTGTTACTGTTCTGTCATTTAGTACTTCCTCTTAGAAGTACTAAAAGATGGCACAGTAACAGCCCGTACTGCACTGTGCTGGCCACACAGTTATTTTTGGCTGCTACATTGTCATAGAAATATGCTATAAAAAGGGAGCACATAGCTACAGTGATGCACTGGTTGCATTATGGTGATCGCCAATGGGTGCTATGGTACCATAGCACATTGCTAAGGGGCTGTAGTGTCTTGTTTAGACACATCCATGTTGAGCTATTAACATGAATAGCATGTTTTCTTCCCCAGTGGTGCCCAAATAATTGTAAGTAAAACCTTAAGAAAACTTTTGTGGGTTTTTTTGTTATGTTTTCCATCTTCCCTCAGAAGCTTATATGCCGGAAACACCACAGCAAAAGTAGCCCATTCATCTACCCTGCACCTGATTGAGGACTGTGGCATTTAAGGTAATTTGAGTAACCTTGTGGTATTTTAGAGTATTTAAATGAATCAGCACTTAAATAGAAAAGGTTTTCAGGGAGTTGTGAAGGTGCCTATTCATTTCAAGGTGATGTGCTCAGCTGAATGAATATACTCCATGGAAACAATGAAACCAGAAACAATACTTCACAGAGGTGCAACAAGATCCATTCGTTTCATCACCATCTCCTTTCAGCCCAATGTATCCCATCTCCTGTTGAATCCCATCTCCCATTGTATAATATCACCCTCTTCTCATTCAGACAGGCATTCTCTTTCAAAAGAATTGTATAACTCAAATGTAGGAAAGTGTTCATTTTTCATCCTTCCTTTTTTTTTGTCTAGGTACAAAGAAGACGACAAATAGTAAACTCTGCATGATGACTGTGTAATGAATTATCTGGGAGAGTTTCTTATTTATAACATTTAATTATGGCCATCTTGCAGTATTTACACACTTCAGCAAAACACACTTGTAGATAAAGACTTGTAGAAATAGTTTGGTTTTTAATATTACCATTGTAATAAAAAGATTATAATTTGTGTAGTTTATATCCATTCACTGTTTATGTTTCTCACTTGTAAACTGCATTCACTCATTATAAGAAGAATCTGGTCTATAAAAAATGTTAACTGTATGGACCAGATTCTGCTTCACCTTTTAAGCATGAATCTACGTGCAATTCAGGCTCCTGAACTACTGCTAATAGAAAAGATGTGGGGGTCTACCTCCTCCTCATTTTTTTATGATGCAGTGCTAATATTCAAATTATGATGAATTACAAAGTAGATGAAATATGGAATTTTCAAGGACTTGAGCAGCGTGCAATAGTGTTGTATTTATGCACCTAAAAAGTTCAGGTCTTTTGCCGTGGACCCATTTTGAAATTATTTCCCCTTTGTACCATCCGCACACAAAATTTCACAAAGTACTGCACAGCTCCTTAACCTCCTGACATTGGTTGTAATTATTTGCTTATTTGCTTCTTGCAAGGAATTCAGTATTTACGAGTGGCACTGAGCTGATAGCCTTGAAAAAACGAAGTCTCTTGTTTGTCCGAAGGATAGATATGCATTAGGCAATGGCAAGTCAGAATCCATATATGTAGTTTGGCAGCGATGCCTTGACCCTTTACTTTCTGTTCAGTCTATTTCATATTTCAATGTAGTTAATCTGTTTCATCACTCATCACCATGATATGTTATCATCCAATAGCTATTCTCTAGGTGAAGAAAGATAGTTCAGTCTCTATACTTATTTAAAGCAATAGAGATAGTTAGCTGTGTTAGTTGGATTTAAGGCAGAAGACAGGCTGTAAACAGATGTCTCCTTTGACCTGGGATTGATTGTCCTGGGATTTGACCCAGATTAAAACTGGTGCTGCACAGTCCTATACACATATCACTCTTCCAAGCTGCATTGCTACTCCTGTGCCAGTATGTGGCCAGTAAGAGCACACAGTATGATAAACTTGTCCCTGGAATTAACTGTGATACCTCCACAGATGTACAATAGGATGTCCTGGGAAAAGTAATAGTGCTTTCTATCCGGCATACTTCAGAGGGACTTGAAGTATGATAATGGATGTGTATGTCTGTATGATTCCAGGACAAAAGGCTTTCCCCCAGGATAAATGTGACACCTGTCTGTAGCCTACAGACATGTATGCAATTACAGCATGTCAGAGCAGACTCGTTTAATCGAGTCTGCTGGAGCATGCTAATTAGCGTGCTCCTGTGGTCTCCATGTCAATAGCTCATTGAACCAGCTTTAGTTAAAGTGCCCCAGCTGCCGTTTTGGAGCACGGGATGCTGAATACATGAGACATTGCAGGCACTTTAGTTAAGGTGCCCAAGTCCCACCCCTCCTGCCTCTCCCAGAGCACATGTAAAGACTCTCTTAGAGACTAACTGATTCAGAGAGACATAAGCTTCTGCTAGCAGCAGCCCACTTCATCCCATAATAATATTTTGTTAGATAGCACCTAACAAAGTACATCATTGCCTACAAAAGTGTATGCCTCTTGAAATTGTTAGTCTCTAAAAAGTGGCATCTTGCCCATTTGAAAGCTAAGTTATAAGAAGGAGTGAGGGAAATTACTAGTTTTGATGATGTCATGGATGTAGAAAGTATGTTCTTATAATTTATAAGGCTTTCAGAGTGCTGAGTGAAGCATGTGAAACAGAGACATTTTCCACAACTAAGGGTAGTATATAGCCTCCCAAGTGCTACTTTACAGTACCAGCTGATATTCCATTGTGTTGCCAGCAGTGGTGTCTCATTGGGCTTAAGGAATGAAAACAGTTTCAATATAGTTGTTTTCTGCACAGATACTTAAGGAGAGGGATGGCTGCGTGGGAAAAGGGTGGTTACACTGCTCACCATAATTCCCTGTCCTACATTTCTTGTCTTTCTGTTGAGACAACCAAAACAGCGACCATGTCAGTTGTGATGGATAGGTTTTGCAATCGTATGAGATCAGGCCTCAGCCTCATAAACTCTATGTATAATCCATCAGTGAAAGGCAACTTCATGCGAAATGGAATAACACATAAATACATAAAAGAATAAAAAAAGGGAGCGTGAACTCAAGGAACAAACCCATGTTTCTATGATAATGACATGGCAATTTTTTTTTATGTCCAAGCAGAACAGATAGGAATTCAGTTTCTGTATTATTTTAAAGTACCTTGGATCTCAATTTAATTAGCCTCACAAATGAGGCTGGGATAATTCTGTCAGGAATTGAACTTTGCATCCCCAGAGGCTTAGCTTTTTCAGCTTTGCCTTAATCCATCTGATGCCTTCTCACCTACATGCTAATGCTACTGGGAGCTAGGCGTTAAACCAAGAGAAAAATATACCTGTTAGCACAATAACTTTCAAATGTTAATAATGTGAAGGAGTTGGACCTTGGTAATATTTCTTGTCTGCCCTTGGAGTTATGTGACATGACTATTACAAACAAATGGAGGTTTAGCTTGGCAAGTGGGAAGCAGCCTCTGCACAATATTGTTCAGTTCATATGGAAATTCCCAGCATGACAAATTTGAAAGTTTAGCATAATTGACACCTTGTTGAATAAAAGCAGCTTATGCAAAGTGAAATACACTACCTTTAAAAAAGGTACTTGGTATTTTAGTCTAACAATGTTGAAGGATTTAAGTAGTGCTTCATAAAAAGACAGGAAAAATTTTCCTTTTCATATCTCCAACATCCTCACTGCATGAGAAAGCTACTGTGGTAAGTTTGGTTTCTTTTATACATCAAAGAGTAGCTATAACCGGGTCTGAAAGTGGGTTAACATGTGATAATTAAGTGACTTTAAATATTAATCATTCTATTTTAAAGTAGAACTGGCACGGAAAGAGATCTCTAATGAGAAGTAAAACTACATTATAAACATCATGCTGTAAAAAGGGACCTATTCAAGTATTTCCTTTGAAGCCATGTGAGAACGTATCCAGTCACTGAGTATTTTCCCATGGTGCTATGAGGAAGCTGAGCTCTTTACATAATCATTTGACAAACTTCTTGCAAGATACTCAGCATAAGGAGTCAAGATACATTTTTTTCTGTGATGCGTGTGTATATGTGAGCACCATATGTGTTTCAGTCTAAACACCATTCATCTGAATAATTTCATGAAGCCAGAGTCCATGTTTCAGTTAACTGTTTCCTGTCAAGCAGACAACATATGTTCACACATAAGAAACCAAAACGACAAAGCTATTTCAAGATAAACAAGCTTGGCGATGAGATTTCATTACCTCAGAATCCAAGGGATTTTTGTTGTTTGATCTAGATGCCAATGGACAGAATAGATATTACAGTTGTTAGGTTCTGCTCTTCGTGGCTTGCATCTATATAATTCAAATACTAAACTAAGCCTGAAGGGAGTGATCAATTTTAAGATCCACCCTACACTAGCATATTGCTAGTAAAGTTAAAATTGGGGCAGATGTGGCTGATTGATATAGAGTTACTTAGGGTCAGACACTGGGAAGGGATTCCTGAGGCAGATAAAATTTCCTTAGAAGGTTTTTAAATCTGTACTCTCTCTTGCAATTGAATTCTGTGCTGTTTAAGTAAAATCTAGCATATTCTTATAAAATGTAATTCAGCATATGGGAATTAATATGGTATACTTCCATTTATTATCTGGAAACTGCAATGTTTGTCCCGTAAAATGAAAGTCTGTAGAAAGCCTGTAGAATGTCTTTGTGGAATGATCTTTCTTACTTTCAAAAGTCTTTGTTTTAGTATAAAAACGTTGAGTAAAATCCCAAAGAAGTTAATCATGGCCAACTTCTGCTGCTCTTTTTGTTATTTAATGTAATGGAATTTGGTCCTGTTTTTTATTCAAGCATCACCCATAAATTTCACCAAGAGTTTGTTTCACTAAAGACTGAACAAAAACTGAATAGAAACATCAGGTCTTGGCCTAATACTACACTTCTTCAAGTCTGGAGAATGCAATGCATTTGAGACCATTATGAAACTCACTACTTCAAAATATCTTATATAATAAAATAAAGAATAACTTAAAGTTATATAGACCCAGAATATGACTCACTCTAAATTTTTTTTTAATGCAAGGAATATCCACTGGGCATCCTCACTAAGAAATTATAATACTGATTAAAGAAATAGGCAGAATTGTAGTGGCTTGTGGACATGTCTACATATGCACTTAAATGTGCAGTAGCCTATTTTACTGCACATTAGAGCATCATAGCAAAAACCAGGCTAATATGCTAATGCACAGTAAAATTAGGTTACTGCACATTAAACATCACTGAAAAATCATGCACTTTTTCTACTCTGCATTAGGGCAGTCCAATGCATATAAAGTTAGTACCTCACATTAGAGATACTAAATGTAATACACTATAGCAAACACACATTAATGAATATGTAGATGCATCCTGTCTTCTGTAAAAGAGTTAGGCCATAAAAGAATAATTACTTAACTAGGCATGGTTATTCTCAAAGGTGTCCTGACATTACTGATGATAGAAACATAGGCTTTAAAGGAGCC
The DNA here is from genome assembly GCA_030014935.1 of Caiman crocodilus. Classification (NCBI taxonomy): domain Eukaryota; kingdom Metazoa; phylum Chordata; order Crocodylia; family Alligatoridae; genus Caiman; species Caiman crocodilus. The sequence continues at coordinate 87,796,390 of JAGPOW010003642.1, read as the reverse complement.
TCCTAGGCCAATGAATCCTGTGGTTGTAGGCAAAAGTTAACTGGAGAAATCTCCTGTTCTGCCACTAGAATCAGGCAGGAGTTTGGTTAACACAGCCCCATAAGATCCTAGGAAAAGGGCAATGACTTCTGCTACAAAAGAAGGCAATCCTTCTATCCTCCCTGTACCCTTGGCAACTAGTATGATGGGGAGTGGACAAGCAAGACCTTCTATCCAGAAACCTGTGAGTTTTTTGAGTACTAATGGAAGTATTAGCACACTCCAGTCAAAAAAAACCCATCCTTATCTGGCCAACATCTGAGTATCTGTTGTAGTATAATACAAAGGGAGAGGGAAAATTAATTCCTGGTCAGAACTGTGACCAGGAAAACTTCAGGGAATAGAAATACTAGACATTTTTCTGTATCCTAAACTAGGGACCATAAACATAACCTGAATCCAAGCCATGTTGGTAAGCTCAACATTATCATGCCATTTCTTCTACAAAAGAGAATCTTCAAAGGGATTCTGAACATTTGCCCCCTGTAATTTAGAGATGCTCCTTACTTTAGAAGACTGAAGAAGCTAGGAATTGTGAGATGGTCCCTCAGTTAGGGAGAACTTAGAGAGAAAAAGGGTACCTACCAACATTTAGGGGCTGCTTTCTAAATCATGATGCTGTACACAAAGTGCCATGAGTTAGAGCTGCCTGACTTAACAGGCATTTGCCTGTTGGTTTGGGGGTGCTTAAGCCTGCCTGCATCAGCCCTGGCCAACATGCAGGGGCACTCCAGCAGCCTTAAAGGACAGCCCCCCTCCAGGGTTGTCAGTGAGGGAGGAAGAGGGATGGAGTAGCAGGCAGCTGCGGGCTTGGCTTTGCCTGACCAAATGTGGGGGTGTGAAATAGAGCCATCTTGCCTCTGTCCCACCCCCAGGTACCCCAGCTGGGGTACTGGGGGAGCCTAGCCAGGTCTGTGGGGTGAGGGGAGCTCCGTTCCACCTCATCTGAACCTTCCACCCATTTCTGGCCAGGCAAAGCTGAGCCAGCAGCTGCCTGCTGCTACCTCCCTTACCCCTTCACTTCCCACCCCTGCTGACAGTCCCAAAAAACATGAAAAATTAACCCTCAAGGGAACATCAGTTCCCTAACATACCCTGTTCTATAGTGCCTTCAGCTAATAGCTGATTTGACGAGAGTTAATTTTTTTGTGAGATCAGCCATTTTGAAAATGTTATGCAGCCATGCACATTTCTTTCAGTTCTGCTTAGAAGCTTCAGTCAACATTAGAGCACTAGCTGGGTATGTCTACACTACGCTGCAATCACTTTCCTCCAACCTTAGGCAACCTTAACCCGATCTTCTAAAATTTAATGGGCTAGAAACTTTTAATTTCTGACAGCAATTTACAGAAAGTATTGACTGATGGTTCCTCAGGGCTGCAAAGTTACAACCTCTATAACCCTTTGGTCAAGTTTTCCACTGCTGTAAACAGGTGCAACTTCATTGACTTCCATGGAGTTTTACACATGCAAACCATCAGAGAATTGGGCCCACTCTTCCTAGCAGAGTCAACTAAATGCCCTTCATCCAGGCCATTTGAAGTACAAGAGGTTTGGCCTCTTTTAAAAAAGATCATAAAGGCTTTTTGTTATTAGCAGGCATATTTGGCTGAGCTCCATGACTGTATTTTAATAGTTTAATTTGATTTTTATCTCTGGGAGTTTTCAATTAAACTTTAACTTTTTTTTTTTTCCCATAGCACTGAAGAAGCCAGTTACAACAAGCTGTTTCTCAGGCTGTCCTGACCCTACCCCTGGCATATATTAAAGCAACTGTGTTGTTATCCTAAGCAGAATCTCATCTAAACAAAATGTTCCTCAAAGATTTCCAGAAGGCACCTGCAGCTCTTGAAGGAGTAGCAGCCTGCAAAAATGTTATTTTTCACAGTTAAACAGACTTTGGTCTAAAGCTGTGCAAACAAGTGTCTGCATCATTGCCACTTTCAGAGATGTTTTTTGGGTGTGTACTTTGATCTTATTATCAAAACTAATTGAAACAATTTAAAAAAAAAATCTTATAAAAAAGACTATTCCTCCTCTCTCACTTCTGTAAATCAGGATTAACACCTGTGAAGTCAATACAGGGTGTGTCCAAATGTGCATTTGATCTGAGATCAGTTTACCTGCGAATAAACTACTCGTGAGTAAACACTCCTAGGCAGGTGTCTACACATGCAGGAACATGGGAACAGATTTGCTACCCTTAGCAGCAAACTGCTGCCACTTTCTGTGGCTCTGCAATGGCCATCTGCTACCACCAGCAGCCATCTTGAAAAGCCAGCCCCACTCTTTGCTCCCTGGCCAGCCACTTCCCTGGCCAGGAGCAGCATGCACAACATAGAGGCAGCACATGGAATCTTTCTTTTCACCACCTCTTCCTTCCTGCACCATGGCTGCTCTAGCCCCTGTCCCTGGCAGTGATGGCCAGTGCCCCAGGGTCCTACTAGCCAGTCACAGTGACTACTGGCTGGCCCATAGCTGTCTAGGCCCTCCTAGCTTCCCTGGCTGCTGCCACTGTGCAGCTGCTGCTTGGCCCCCATGTAGCTGGCTGGCAGCCAGCAGGAATGCTGACAATGGGCTGCTGGATGCCACCACTGGGGCTTCCCTTGCCTTCTTGGGCCTCCAGCTCCACCACCTCTGGACACACTGGGCCAGTCAGGACTGGTGGCTACATGTCATCCAGCACATGTGGGATGATAAGTGGCTGGAGGCATTCAGGATAACCTGGTCCACCTTATTGAACCTCCTGAAGCAGCTCTGCCAGCACTTGGAGTGGCAGGACACCAACATATGGCTGCCCGTCCCCATGGACACATGGCTGCCCCTCGTCCTGGTGAAGCTGGCCATGCCAACCAGTGAAGGGCCACCATCTGGGCCATCTCTTTGAGGTGGGCAAGGCCACTGCTGAGAAGGTCATCCTGGGGGGGTGTGGCACCCTCCAGGACATGCTGGAGTACATGATGTATTGAGTGCATGACCCCCTAGCAGTGGTGATGGAGTTTCATGCCCTGGGATTCCTGCAGTACATCAGGGTCCTGGGTGGGTCCAACGTGGACCACCATGGTGCCTTCATGCACATGACTGCCAGCTGGGTGGGCAGTGCCCATAATGCCCACATCTTCCAAAACAGCACCCTGCCAGCCCTGGTGCAGGGTGATCACTTTGCACCAGGGTTGCTGGACCCACAGCTGGGTGCCATGGTGGTCCCACCCCTCATCAGGGATCCCACCTACCTGCTCCTGCCCTGTGTCGTGTGGCCCTACACCAGCCAGCTGGACCTCTGCCAGGCCCACTTTAACTGGTGCCTGAGCCGGACCCATGCCCTGGTGGAATGTCCCTTCAGTAGCTTCAAGAGCTGCTGGTGCACCCTGAATGCCTGCCTCAAGTTCACCAAGGACAAAATACCCCAGGTCATCATCTCAGTCTGCTTGCTGCATCACATCTACAAGGCTGGGGGAACTGTTTCATGTGGTCTGGATGGAGGCAGCAGGAGCACCACCTGTGGCAGCAACAACAGTGATGGGTGCCCTCCCCACCTCCCCCGAGGGCCCAACTGAGCTGCACACCCAACCCCAGGGGCCAGGGCACTGAGTGCAAGAGGTGTTGGCTGAGCACTTCCTCCTGCACTCCCCACTGTATCCTCCCTGGATAGCAACCCATGGACCATCCTCTCCCCATCCTCTCTGCCCACTTCCAGCACCATGCTTACTGCAGACCATTCTCAGAAGAACAGTTTTTATTCCACTCATATCAAGCAGACACCCCCACCTCCCTCTGCAACAGAGTCCGCCTCCCCTCACAACCACAAAGCCTTTCCATTACCCACCCCACCCACCAACAATAAAACACCCTCTTCCCCATGCAAACTATTTACAGTTGAACTGCTGTGCTTGTGTGCATGTCCTCCCAGTGTGGGGAGCCATGGGGTGTGGGTGTCTAGGATGCAGAGCCTGGGGATAGGCAGCCAGCACCCTGGCTTCTGGCCATTCTCTCATGGGTGCTCATGCCATGGCAAGAGGCTGCTGGTCCCCCAGCATGGCTGGTGCCCCATCCAGCAGCTGGTGGCCGGGGCCAGCAGGGCCAACGTTTGGTCCTGGCCCCACTGCAGGAAGATCTGGCTTCATGCCTGGGCAGCAGGCCTGGGCACAGGTGAGGGGGCTGGGTGGCAAGGGATCTGGGGTAGGGGCTGGGGCAAGGGGTCCTGACTGCTGGGGGCAATGTTGGACCTCCACCCTGCTGGACAGTGGGTGGCTGCCAGGGGGCAGGCAGTGTTAGGGCTGGGGACCAGTTAGAGGGTAGCATGAAAGCAACCATCAGGGCCAGGAGAGTGTCCAGCACCTAGTGGTCATTGTCTGTAGCCTACAGTGCCCTGCCCAGGACTGTGTTCTGCTCCCACAGGGCCTCTACCTGCTCACGCTTCAGGGCTAGGAGCTGCACCCAGAACTCCCAGGTCACCCAGTCCAATGTCTCCTCACACCAGTCTAGCACCTCCTTACACCAATCCTGTGTTTTCTCATGGGCTGCATCCTTCTCCTGCCACGTGTCCTGGCAAGACATGTCCTCTGCTTGCCAGGCTCATGCATCTGCAAAACAGTCCTCTGAAGGGGAGGAAAGTGGACCCAAGTAACTATAGGCCTGTAATCCTCACCTTGGTGCTCGGGAAGATCTTGGAGAGAATCATCAAGAAGCACAGGGGGGGCTGCAGGGGAGATCATGCTCGGGGCAGTCAGCAGGGGTTTATCAAAGGCAGGTCCTGCCTGAGCAAACTGATGGCCTTTTATGACCAAGTAACTAAATCCTTGGATGATGGTGTCGCCATGGACATAGTCTTTCTAGACTTTAAGAAGGCCTTTGATACTCTCTCTCACCCCATCCACATCAATAATTGGCATTGATGCCTGTGGCATTGATGCCTGCACAGTTGGATGGGTAAAAAGTTGGCTGATGGGGCACACCCAGAGAGAAGTGGTGGACGGGTTGTACTCAACCTGGTGAGATGCGAGCAGTGGGGTATCCCAGGGGTTAGTCCTTGGGCCTGAACTGTTTAACATCTTCATTAGTGACTTGGACGAGGGGGTGGAAAGCATACTGTCCAAATTTCCTGATGACACTAAGATGTGGGGCGAGGTGGATACATTTGAAGGGAGAGAGAGAGGCTGCAATTAGATTTAGACAGACTACACGTGGACAGATGAGAATAGGATGGGGTTCAATGTAGACAAATTCAGGGTGCTGTACCTTGGGGGAAGGAATCCACAGCATACATACAGGCTGGGGAGTTCCCTTCTTGAAAGCACAGAGGCAGAACATGTTCTTGGAGTCATTATTGACTCCAAAATGAACATGAACCGCCAATGCCAAACCACAGCCAGCAAGGCCAGCCATACCTTGTCATGCATCCAAAGGTGCATCTCAAGTCAGTCCAGAGAGGTGATACTCCCCGTCTATGCGACTTTGGTCAGGCCACAGTTGGAGTACTGCATCCAGTATTGGGCGCCACACTTCAAAAGGGATGTGGCCAGCCTGGAGAGGGTTCAGAGGAGGGCCACCCACTTGGTGAGAGGGCAGCAGGACAGGCCCTATGAAGAGAGACTGAAGGACCTGAACCTGGTCAGCCTCAGCAAGAGGAGGCTGAGGGGAGACCTACTGGCTGCCTACAAACTCATCATGGGAGATCAACAGCAAATAGGTAGAGGCCTTTTCTCCCCAGCACCACCTGGGGTGACAAGGAACAATGGTAATAAGCTGATGGAGAATAGATTTAGGTTAGGGAAGGCAATATTTTACAGTTAGGGTGGCCAAAATCTGGAACCAACTTCCCAGGGAAGTGGTCCTCTCCCCTACCTTGGCCATATTCAAGAGGAGATTGGATGATCACCTGTCTAGCGTCTTGTGAACCCAGCATTCATTCCTGCCTGTGGCAGGGGGTCAGGCTAGATGATCTGTTCAGGTCCCTCCTGATCCTAGTTACTATGAAACTATGAAACTATGATGCCATCACCACCAGTCCAGGAGGATGGTCCTATTCGGGATCCTCCTCTGGCAGACATACTCCAGGGCCCAGATGTGGGCATCAGTGACTCTGAGACCACATCCCAGCTGCCAACTGCAACCTCTTCAAGATATGCAGCTGCAGGGCCTGTAGAGCCATGAGAAAGAAGCTTTATATGAGAGTTTGCAATATTTGTCAGATAAGATGCTCTGTACCAAGGGTGGTGCTCAGCCTCATATCAGGGGTTGTGCGTGCATGGATGTCCATGTACCATGATAAGTTGAGCAGGCAGACCCAGGCCCAGGCAGCCACTGGCTGAGCCCCCGCCCCATCCCTGCTCATTCCCCAGGGGAAGGTGGCCTGCTGGGTAACCTGGACACAGGCAGCCTCCCTCCCCTGCTCCATTCCTCAGTCCAGGACAGGACACGTTCCCAGCAGCACCCCGTTTCCCTGTCCCCTCCCTGAAGGCCCACTGGTCTCCTGTGCTGCTGTCCAGCCCATGGCACCTGGATTCAGGTGTGTGGGGCTCCCAGACAACTGGAATGAAGAGCAGCCCATGCCTCTGCCCACACTACAGGGCATGTCTCTGGGGAGGTGCTCCAGGGCCAGCTGCCCTCCAACCCATGCTGGAGCTGTACCCTGAGCTGTACCCATGCACATGTTTGAGCACTGAGCAAAGAGCTTTTTGTGTGGATCAAAAGGTGCCTGATACACTATGCCTTGATGCTGCTGATCATCATGGTGCCCCAGGTGCAGCTGTGCACTTGACACAGGACGCTAAGTTTCAACAGCTTTGAACGCTGACCCAGGCTTCCCTGAAACCTCCTCTATCATCTGGAGGGTTACCTGTGGCTGTGCTGTGTGTCCCTGCCTCCTGTACCACAAGGACATCAGCGCTGGCATTGATGCATTCCTCAGTGTATGAAAGGCTCATGTCCTTCTAGCTGTGGGGCCACAGGCTGCTCAATAATGTTTTGAACTGTCTTCCAACTCCCAGTGTGCCTTTGGGAGAGGGGAGGGTGAAAGAGAGGGGCCAGAAGAGTGTGGTCCGGCCAGGAGGAGGAGGGAGAGAAGGGCAGGGGCCAGGGCTTACCATATGGCTGGGGCTGGCAGACAGTGATTTTCTGCTGGGTCCCAGCTGACAGTGATGGTGTGTGGCTCTGGATGATGTCCTCAGATGGTAGAGTGTGGCCTGCAAGTATCTGAGCAGACCCCACCACCAGAGAGGATGTGGCAGTGATGGCAGCCAGTGACATAGCCAGCTGTGACTTCTCTTCCATCCTGCCAGTGAGTGGACGAGGCAGACGCCATGAGAGGTGCATAGCGGAGACCAACTGGAGGCTGCGGGATTGGTGCTTCGAGACGGGCTTTGGCTTCCTCAACCATGACCGACACATCACGACAAGGGACATGCTGGGAT
>JAGPOW010003642.1:87753887-87783604 GCA_030014935.1 Caiman crocodilus | reverse complement strand
TTTGTGTCAACTGTACTTCGTTGACGGGTCTGACTGAATTGCCTACAAGAGTTGAGTAAGTAAACTTGTTTATTTTCAAACCTCGCCTTGGGAAATTTTTTCCGTCTCTTGTGTTCTCCCTCTCGCCGGCCACCCAGGGCCCAGAACGCATCCGGGAAGGCACCATCCCTCCGGCCTTTGCTCGGTGCATCTTCACAAGCGCCCTTCCACAGCCACCTGGGGGGAGCGTATTGTGACAGTGTAAACTAGTTTACTGTGCAGCAGGATAGTAAATACTAAATTGTAAATACTATCATAGTAACTAACCTGAGTTACTGTGCAAGAGTGTTGGTGGATGCTGTTTACTGATGCTATTGTACAGTAGCCTAATACTACTGTGCAGTAATGTCACATCATGATTTTTGCCATTTCATGCTACTGTGCAGTCACAATGCCCAGTGGGTATGTCTACATGAGACACTACTAAGGAATACCAACAAACTACTGCACAGTAGCTCATTGTTACCATTAAGTAGCTTTTCCAAGTACTAACTGTGACACGATGCTACTGCACAGTAGTAGTGAACTACTGCACAGTAGCTTGTTGCTATTGTTCAGTACCATAGGAAAAAAAACCGTGGTGATAGTACTGCTCAGTAACACCGGTTACTGTGAAGTCATTTAGTACTTGCTTATGCAAGCTTATGCAAGTACTAAATGACTGCACAGTAACATCTGCTCAGTCTGCCGCTCATGCAGACACAGCCAGTGTGTTCCTATTTAAATCAAAAATGCTTTTTCAAAACCATAACCAGAGGGAGAGGCCACAAAACTAGCAACTCAACCTATTTTTCCCCATCATTCTTATATTGCATGCATCCTGCTAAAAACAGGTATGTTATGCTCCTGACCTGAAAAAAAAATTCAGTAGATTATCTTCTGAGCTGAATCTCTGCATGACAGGGAAGAAAAAGGGATGGAGAAGAGATGGGCTACTGCATCATGGTTCTGAGGGCTAGACCCAGTTTGTGTGTGTGTGTATGTGTGTGTGTGTGAGAGAGAGAGAGAGAGAGAGAATACTGGCTATTTTGTTCAATCAAAAGAAAAAGCAAAACATTGTGTGGTTGTATTTGGAAAGCCCAAGTGTAAGTGTTTCAAGTATGTAGCAGTGTGTGATACTGAAACTGTTTTTCAAAAAGGTAGGAAAATTATTCCCATCTGTTAAAGTGATGGTGGCATTTTAACAAGGGGCTTCCAGGAGCCCTTGAAAGTGCCCTCTAGTATACCAATAAGAACATATCATCTGCACCTGCATCCCATTATGACTCCTTCTTCTATACAGGAAGATAGGATGTCAGGGTTAAATTGGGTTCAAGAATCTTTCCCTCTACAGAGCTGCATCTACTTGCAAGCTGAACAGAAGCCAATGTAAAGCAGTACATAATGATGAAGAGAAACAAATCCAACTGGAAAGAAACACACCAGTTGAACATATTTTTAAGATTAAATATTGATAACTAATTCCCACACTGGATTTTGCTATATGATTTCATGTCATCCTTTATTTCTCCCCCAAAAGCTTCAAATATTGAGAAGTCAAAAGACTTCAGAAGTTGTAAGATGAAAATATGCAAGTCTCCTTAGAAACACAAACAGCTAACCTCATGATTTCCTTAAGCCTTAAAAGCTACAAACCCTCTATCTTCAAAAGTTGTTTACGTGCTACATATCTACAAGCCAGAAAACATAACTTGTAGAGCTGGACTTGTACCCATGACCCACTGACTTCTTGACATCTTGAGGTCATGCATCCAAAGCATGCACAAGCAGGAAACGCAAAGCTTCTTCCAACCACATCCTGATGTGACTGCAGTGTAAATTAGAGCTGTGAGAGCTCTGGGAAAATCCATCTGGCAAGCATGCTAACTCTAGGTTTCTTTTTAAAATAAAAACCTTGGCCAAGGTATGGGCTTAGGGTGACTTTAATTAAAGTCAGTGGGAGGCTTCAAAGTAAAGAAAAGAAAATGGGAGCTACAATAAATAAATTAGCAGTGGAAAAAAATTATGTTTCTTGAGAAAGCATCAATCAGGAGCCTGCTGTTGCTAATTATTAATGTGTATTAATATGACTGATGAGATATGACAAAGACAGGGGAACATCTTGCAGAACTGCAGTGGAGAAACACAAGAACAGTGCAGGTTGACTGTTTAAGTGACAGATCATGGTATTTTAAAATTGGATCATTACCTTGATATTATTTACAGAAATGGACTTAAATAGAGTTTCTGCTTTTGACAGGAGAACACAGATCCCCATTTCCTCTCCTGTAAAAAAAAACAACAAACCTCTTATTTTCTTTTACTTAGCTAGCAAAAACAAAACAAAAAAAGCTGTGCCAATCATACCCTTGCCATTACAGGTAAAGTTGTGCCATTGGATCCTTGTAGGAAAAATAGTATTACTGAAGATTCTCAGGTTGTTCTGAAAATCATTAATCATTGTTATTAGTTTGATATCAGAAAAATGATAAAGGAAAAATCAAAGCTATAACTGCTGCATGGTAGAAATGGAAAAAAAGATAGCAAGTAAGTAGTCGATACATTATAGGACAGCCAGCCAAAAGGTAATATAGATTTGCTGGGTTTTTTTGGTTCTTACATCACACCTATCACTATGGTCTCTGACCTCAAAACAGGATTAAAGTTTCAGTGAGCTGATCTGAAAATAGAGCCACTGCAGGTATGCAGTTTAATGGAATTTTAATTGAATGAGAAGCATAGAAACAATGTGACTGTTGGATTTCTGTTAGTGAAGGAACAATGCAGATACAGATCTAGAGTCTGGAATAAAAAAAAAAAAAAAAAGGGAAAAATGCATTTTAAACCAAATACATCCCTAGCATGATGGTATTCCATTTAATGCATAAGATCTCTATACATTTCAAGGTTCTGAAACTACATGAAGAAATTCTTGTATCAGTTTTTTACAGTTCTTGACATATAACTAAAAATGACCCTTTACCAGGAAGTTAAAGGCGTTTGCTAACAAGCAAAGTTTGAGAATGAGAATGTTTTGTTAGAGATAAAATTATACGCAATGAAGGGGGCTCTGGAAGGTAAGTTGTTCACTACTTAGAGGTTAAGGAGTAAAAATAACATACAATAAAATAAAATAAGAATTTTACATAGGATTTCAGCTTTACAGCTGACCCTGGATGTTCTTGGACAGTGATGAATTTAAATCACTCATGACATTTTAAAAAATGTACCCTAAATCAGGTTTAAGTGATTTGGCTGATCTCTGGGGGTGGCTGGGGAAAGGATGAGGAAAGGAAATGCATTGCTGTGAAGTCCAGCTTGCTTTCAAGCTTCTAGCACTGGCTAAGTCTTATACATTTTGGAAAGACACTGCAGAGTCATTCATTTAATGAATTGGTTGCCAAATAACAGAAACAAAAAGAATGAAGGACAAATCTCTAATATACTAGTAATTTTTCTATTAGTAAAACTGGTGCAATAACATGGAAATTTGATGTAACTGGCCATCAAAAGCTGTATATGGAATCCAGAAAGGTTAACAAGAGATATAATGTTCTAGACTGGGTTCTTGTATGAACATACTAACATTTACAAGTGTTTGGATGTTGGTATTCCCTCTACTGAGGAATGCTGAGGCATGGTATTCATGTTTTCACAGTCAAAATCTTACTTACCTCTTTTCATTCCTGACATTGTGTGAATATGTTTGCAGTCACTATATTTCAAGGATCATGCTATTAAATTCAGTGCATTGTAGTATAATAGGGCAGAAGGTGGCTTGCAAAACAGGTTTAAAATGGTGCCTTCAGTGGATGGCACTATTACAACAATAAGCCATTTTACCTACCTTGTACATCAAAAGCTGTGGCCAAGAGCTTAACATAAGCCTACCAAAACAATACTAATATTACTGTGAGCTACCTTTACAGTCCAGGCAGTGTCCCTATACAAATTATTTTACCTTAATTGGACTAATTTACTTTGGTAGCTTACTCTTTCTGAGTGATGCATCAGTCATTTGAGATTTTGTCTTCCCTTTTGCTAGCATTTCATATCCTATTTGATCACTTCAATTTAGATGGCGTATCTGCTAAGATGAATCCAAAACATAGTATGGTCACATCTTTTTATTATAAATAAAGTGCTTTTCATAGTATGTGGCCAGCCTTTGATCTTGAAAGGGCTATCCTACCCATAAGGTATGTTTATGTATTTTGCAAATAAAATATTGTATTTGCACACACTTATATGGCAGATCTACAGACTAGATCACTATGACTTTTGAACACAATTTTTTTTCATAAAGTTAGAAGCTGGTTTAAAACGTCAGATATATGCATCATAGTAATAAAAGTTTTAAATATTGGGATGGGGTTAGACCTGGCTGGGAAATGATTGTTCCATTGTATAGAAAGATGTTTTCATTCCAGTCAGAAACAAAAATAAAATCTTGTGGATGTTTTCAGGAACACTGAAAGCCCGACAAAGTTTCCACATAAGTCAAAAGTTATTCCACCATTGACTTCAATGGCGGGGAGAATTAAACCAATGCTTTTGAAAATCCTAACCAAGGATGTGTACAGAAGTGCTCCATACATGTCTAACCCAGGCGGATGTTTTATAGTACTGTAATTTAGAGAACTTTTTATAGCCTATGAAGTTACAGTTCTCTTAAACACATAGTGAGGGGGAACAGGGAGCTCTGAGCTTCCCTGCACTTTCCATGCTATGAGGAAAGGGGTACTCCACAGCCTCCTGGGGTTTCTCCAGTGGTCAGAAATTTGACCTGTGTTCAGAAGTTATTTAAAGTGCTGTAGGTTGCTAAAGTGATATAAAATACAGTGCTTCAAATGTAATACCTCATTCAAAATGGGTTAATTTAAAGTGCTGTAACCATTTTTAACAGGCTATAAAGCCATGCACTTGTGTTATGTCATGGTAGCAAAGTGCCTCATTCAAGTGGTGAAAAAAGCAACTTCTGTACACCCCTAGTGGTTTAATGGTTTTGCTACCCATCACAGGATATGAAACATTTCTACAACACCTTGTTTCCAGCACAAATAGATAATTTTCAAAACATACATTTGTAAATTTTGTACTGTTTTTATGTTTAAATAGTCATACCATATCTCCCTACAAGGAATGTTCCTCTTTTATTCATTCTACTCCTTCTCCATCCAGTTCTCCAGTACTTGAATGCTCAGATTCACTGCCAGATACATATGTTCTCTTTTGGAGGTTTAAGATCAGTGCTGTCATTCTGATTGTTACATGTGCCACTTCTGCTAGACTAGATAATTCTTACAGTTCTGAATACTGGAGGAGTGCTCAGTCCTTGGGCCTGCGCATCTTCATCAGTGACTTGGAGGTGGGCTATCCAATGACAAAATCAGTCATTTGCACAGACCTATACAGAATGCAGTATTCAATTTTTTAAATCTCATGACTTACAGCTATGTAGTAATTGAAGCCCCCTTACAAAATATTTAAATAAAAACATTGAGAGGGGACAGTGCATATTGTTTTCCACAACTTCTCCCCAGCAGCCTCCCCGGAGTAAAGGGGGAACTGGGAACTAGATTATTACTCAGGTTTTCTTCCCCTGGACCAGCAAAAATATGGACAACTCCATTTGCAGAACTTCTGACAAACTCCCGGCGCAGTCCAAACTCCCGGTGTTGACTAGTACCAGTTACTCTTTTGTCCTGCTGGATCTAATCTACAGGGATCCAGGTACCAATTAAAAGCAAATTGTATTTGAAGGCAAGATTTTGCAAAACATTGTAGCTATGTTTTTATGACTTAAAACAATAAGCATAAAAGTCTTGCTATGCTCTACTGTATAATAAAAGAAAAATAAACATGTTTAACATCCTGAAAACAATCACAATGGTCTGAGCATTAGTTGTAACATTGTGGCATGCTACATACTAGTGTGTTTTTATGAGATCCTATATAAGCATAAGTCTAGTTTAAAATTAGACATATTTCCAGTGTTTTCCATGTTTGCTATTTGGTTTATTTTATGCAGCACAGCTATATAACATTAACCAAAATAGTTATGAATCTATAATAGCGAGCCTTATTTGACAAGTATGAGGCTTTCCTTGAACACTAAATCACATTCCTTAGAAAAACATCACATCAAGTCACATCCTGAGATGTTTGCTTCTTGAAAGAGAATAATTTTAATTTCCTTTCCCAATCCATTTTTATTTGTCCTAAAATAAAACATTCTCACCTTGGGACAACATAAAGCCTGTGTCCCAAAAATGTAATAAAACCTCTTCCTTTCAAGGCAGCAAAGATTATTGACATTTAAAACCAGTTTTAAATCATAGGGCTGGATGTTAAACTTGTTTGTTTGTTTATTGCTGCTTGTCATTTTTTTTCTGCATCAGTCCTCATGAAAAGAGCAACTTGGTCTTGATATGCTTTAGGCTTAGCAGAGCTCCTGTTTGCTTATCCCAGAGGAGGGTCTCTTCAGCTCATCTGATTAGCTCTAAACTTGGCTACAGTAATGTGTAGGAGTCATGTACATGGAGTCCACCAGATGGGGAACTCTGTTAATTAGTTAAGTTTGCTCTCCTGTCCAGCCCCAGTTGACAGGCATAACAGCTGTAAACACCTTTGCTTGCTGGAAAGGAACTTCTGCATCTCAGTAAGAATTTATTTTCTGGTAAAATAATTGGTGAATTACAAAAATAGACAAACAAACTCAAACAAAACAAAATAACCTCAAGGCAAGGACTCAAACTGAACCTCTCCTCCCACAAGGTAATTCTGAGTTGAATTTACTGGTGTTTACTTAACTCATCTTCAGGTATCTTGGTGCTGTAACAATCTCTGACAGGCACTTGCATTCCAAATAGATTGTAGCTTCATTATTTGAAAGCCAGTGCCCATTTTACCTAAGGCTGCTATCTAATCAGATCACATAAATTAAAGAGGATTGGGCCTGGTCATTGTTTGCTCATGAGTGGTAACCTTGCACACCACATTTCAGTTCTCCATGCTCAAGATACTAAAAGCCCTCAAAAGCAGGAACACTAATGAAAATGTTGATTGACTCTGCTACTGTAATCGATTAAATGGGTGGCCATAAACATTGGGACCGAAGGTCTAGTAATGAAAGGCAATGTTTATTTTTGTCCCCTATTTGTATAGGCCAGTCTGCAAAGGCTCAGCAAGTTAATGCTGCTGGAATCTGCCATTCTGTGTCCCAGGTTTTCAATTTCCCATGAATAAAGAAACAAGGCTCTAGACGGGCATTTCTAAAGAAAACTCTCAAGAATTGAGCCAGGTATAAACCACGGTCTGTATATGTATTTTGCAGATAAAATACTGTATTTGCGCACACCTATATAGCAGATCTGCTGACTAGCTAACTATGGCTCTTGAACATGAATTTCATTTCACAAAGTTAGAAGCTGGTTTAAAACATCAGATATACACATCACAGTAAAGAGGGTATTGGCAGGGGATTATGCCATCTGTCTGAATTTGTAAACAGCCGAAGAAAATAGCCGCATTCAGTTCAGTAGATTATTAGCCGTTTCATTTCTGGTCAAAGAAAACAGGAAATGAGAATAATGGGAATCTGCACAGTTTTCAGTGCTAGACATCTCATTCTAGAGTCTCTAATCTAAAGAGTTTAGTTTGTGGGAGAATATCTCTACCTTCCTATTGCCCAGATTTTAAATAAAACATGCCTTTCATATTTGTACATTGTCCATGAGTGCACCTCCTCCATAGTCTTCCAGTCTTGTTCATATGGAGACACCTGGATTAACCAAATGCAAAATCCCTTGAGTCTGAATATCATGATTTTAGTACAGAGCGTGTAAGAGATATGAAGTGAAATAAACTCAGACTGTAATCCCAAGGCAACAGTGCACTAATTATGCATTTCCTATTATGGAGCACAGTATTTTGCCTCAAAATCATGGTTAGTAAAACAGAAGGAAATATCTTCTCCCATTTTCACATTCCACAGTGTGCTTAGTAAAGTAGCAGTGAAATACTGACAAATTCTGCTTGCTTAAATGAATTTACCTGTGAGTCAACCAGAGGCCTAGAGAGGTTAATTTTCTTAAGCTCTTAACTAAATTCCTACAATGAACATTTAGGTTTAGAACTGCAAAGGCTGAATTGCTTAGGGGCTTGGCAAGCGACTAACAGAGCCCTTCACCAGGAGGTCACTGGTGTGAATTTGGCCTAGGTCTGTATGGTAACTAAAATCCTTAACATATGGTAGCTGTCTGAAGCCTACTGCAGTGAATGAATGAGTTCATAATGTCTATATCCCAGCTGGCCTTGCTGGCAGCTTGAGTTACCCTCTCATCTTTAGATATGATCCCTTTGGGTTCGGGGGTAAGGCACACTGGTAAAGCAGCAGTGGTAAACTTGTACTGCTACTGGTTATGTCTTCAACTTTCACTGCTTTCAATCTGACACCTTCTCTTTGCACTAAAATATGCACAGTTAAAAGTACGTAGGTATAGAACATATGAACAAGCAGGGATACTTTTTTGAAACCCATAATTTCTAGGTTAGGCCATTGAAAACATGCTTCTTGTGGATTAAAGACTTAAACTGTACATGCTGCCAAGCAAAGCTATCCAGCAATATTATAAATAAAACATATATTCCCTTCACTATAATTACTGTGGTCAATTATGCTAAAACCAGCATATAGCTTTTTCTGTAAACAAATATTTTTTTAGTGAGGCTAGAGGTCATCACTACTGATTTCTAGGGATAGCTAATGAATTCCAACAACATCCAAACCAATATGAACCTTACACTTGCTTGGTAAAATATCAAACCAAGCATTTCTTGAGAAATGTTTAAAATAACTTTTTGAGCTTCATCTGTCACAATGTTTTCCCCAAATTCAGCATTTTAGGATGTTGCTTTTAATCCAAATGATTAAAAGAATTTACTGTCAACCCAAGCATTGCCCTAATCCTTAGGACACGACAGGAAGTAATGGGTTTAAACCAAAATAGATTAAGGTTACATCTCAGAAGAAAAAAATAAAGCCCTTTCCTGTTGGAATAGTAGGATGATGGACCAAGCTGCCCAGGGAAGCTGTGCGTTGCCCATCACTGGAGGTTTTCAAGAAAGATGAATAAGCAGTTTTTGCTTGGGGTAGTATAGGAATAGCTCATCCTGCCTTTGTTCAGGGGCTTGGACTAGATGATCCTAGAATTCCCTTTCAAACCTGTGATTCAATGATTGTATCCTGAATCAAGGTTTTACTTAAAGTTTGGCAAGCTGCCAGATTGTGATTTTCTACAACAGTGAGGTGTCTTGTTTTGTTTTTGTTTTTTATAACCCACTAACTAATGTATGGATTTTAAGCTGTTGGTTCCTACATAGAAAATCTATATTCTCACATTACTTTGCTCAAATTTATGCTTACCTATTTAAACCACTTATACACAGTTCTAAATGATATCTTAACATCTTATATTGGAGAGGAACATCCTAGGTAAAAGCTCAGATCAGAAAGTAAAGTTTGTCATTTCCCTTTAGCCATTTAGACTGATGGAAGGTCCACAAAGCACAAACATTGGAAGCAACATCCAGCTCTCTGATCCACATTATACATCTCTACAGTGGATATATTTCATTCATTTTGTTCACAGAACACCATGGACTTCAAAAGAATTGCTATATGCACTACCTGTAGAAAAGGGAACAAAGATTCTCACCCCAATAAAGGGCAACATTGTGTAGATTAATGATTCAATTTTTGTATGGGCCTGTTGAACTGCTCTTTCAAATGACAAGAATCCAGTTAGGAAAACTTCTGTGACTATATTCCTCATTTAGTACAAACATTCAGATCAAGATACAAAGCATATTATTGTTGCTATTTCCATTGTTATTATTGAAACTGCATACATTATTAATTCACATATAGGATTTATCTTGAATAATATCCTTTATAACAGACCAGATTCTCTGCTGTGCAGTTTCTGCCTGTTGCTTAAGACTAAGAAGGGAGGAAGGAGAAGTTCATTAAAAAAAACCCAATTACAACACCTTTATTCTCTATCTAGTCTACTTGATTTCCTAGCAACCAAGTGGAAACCATGAGGATCACTGTTACCTAAGCCAGGTGGTTACAGTCCCCTAGCTGGGAATAGGAGAAGCACATCATGTTTCTGTTATGCTGCCTTCCCTTTCTATTCATGGCACCTGTTCTAGGCTTGTTGGCAAAGGCTTGCAGCAGACTTCACACCTCAGACTGTAGTAAGGGTCTACATTCAACTGCATGTAGTCAGGAGTGATTACAGGTACCTAGGAGAACTGGATGAACTGCAGAGGATGATTAACTGGTCACAGAGAGTTAAAGATTCCTAGTGAGAAGGCCAAAGTCTTTAGCTCAGTTTTGCGGCCACTAGGCAAGCTAACTCACCCTTTCTAGGAGCATTTAACTTCCTGTGGTCAGTTAATCATTCTATACAGCTGGTCCAGTTCTCCTAGGCAGCCTGCAGTCACTCCTGACTGCCAGTAGTCCCACACAAGCCTGCAGACTTCTCCTGCCTGGAGTGTGCAGTCTGCTGCAAGCCTTTTACAGCTAGCCAGCTTCCTGTACCACCCTAGCTTATAGAGGAGTAGGAACCCACTAGACTAGAAAACCACATAGGCCAGAACCCACACCAGGCAAGTTGCCCACCAAAAAGGTTCAGATGAGAAGGATTTCTGCTTCCCTTGTGCTGGAATGCAGTGTGGAAGATAATTTGCTTGAATGATTCCATCCTGAACTAATTTGGTGCAGTTATTCTGGCACTATAAAAGGGTAATTAATTTTTCCACAATTTGTTTAGCTCAGACATCCATATCAAACACTTGTAAATGAGGACAATTGGAGTATATAAGTACTATTTTAGTTTTATTCTCAACTTGTACTGATAAAAGCCTGAAGTAATACTATCATTGAAGTCTTTAGGATTAGGGTGTTGAATGAGATCAGAATTGTACCTATCCAAGTCCTGAGCTCAGATTCTTAAATAGAAGTTTTCTGCATCTTATATGTAGTAGTTCTTATGTTATTGTTGCTAAGTCAGACTTTATAGATAGCTTAATTACTGCCCACTACTACTTTCTCTTAAACGTCTATAGCTGCAACATTTTGTGGGAGGGCCCAGAATTTCAAACTGACCCCTAGATCTGAAGATCTGAAGCAGTTTACACTACTATAGGACTTGACGATTTATTTGGTATTACTTTTAGTAGGGATGACAATTACTATTAGAAATAAATACATTGATACAGAAATTACTTAGATTTAAAAAAAAAATAACTTAAGTTTGAAATGAAAATAGGAGTTAGAACAAAAAATCTTTTTGACAAAATGCTGCTGGACACTTGGGTACAATTTTACACTTTTGGCAAGGAAAATGTTAAATGTTTCATATATCTGCTGGAGTGTTGTATGTGGCATGTTGCCATTGCAAAAACCAAACAGCATAGCAATAAAATATTTTTCCCTGTTGGAAGAGGAAGTAGGAGATTTGTTTATAAGAAGTAAATTGCATAAAAACATAGGGGAAATCCCAAGGGTCTGAACTGCATAACACACTGGGGAAAGCTGTGTATAATGTACTTGTTTTATACAGCATTTACCCTGAGCTAACCAATACAAATGTAAATAAAGATTGCTTAAGCATGCTTTTTATAGTGGATTTTGTTTAGTTTTCTCAAGATTGAAAAACAGGTCTCTTGTGCTTTAGATCACTATAACTTAAATTGTATTTCTTTATTTTTCATGTTTTCTTTCATAATCTGCCTTAGAGATTTTTCTGCCTGGCAATATCCTATCTTCTACATTGCCAAAATACAGTCTAATGTTCTTTAGAATCTCAAAACTTTGAATATTATAAATTATGGTGTAATATAGTGATGTTCAACCTTATTATGGCCCTGTGGATTGGATGAGTGGTACAGGGCTGGTCATTTGCTTGGATCCTGTGGATGGGGTAGGTTTGTGGGTGCTGTTCTACTCACTGACCTGGTTCCATGCACTAGATCTGGCTGCACACTGGTCCAATGCCCCTTTCTTCCAAACACCAGATCTGGTGATCCTCTGCCCTGACCCCACCATGGACTGGTGATTTAGTGCAAATGGCCATACTATCTACCCCTGCAGGTCTTCCCCTGTGTCCAAAATTTTACAGCAGAGCAATTATTGCTGCCACTACTCCCCTGCACCATATTTCCAGACCTGTGGGATTACAGGCCCAGGGGATCCATAGGTTGAATGTGGCCCAAAGATTAAACACCTATGGTTTAATAGGTTGGGCAAAATCGCCTTTGGACATACTACATTTTGATCAAAATAAACCACTCAGAGTGATTTGTCAGAAATTAGTTTAGGGCAGATATGCTATGACTAATTTGGATTGGCAAAGTTTGATTTGGGCTAGAATGATGATAATTGTTTTGAGAGAATCTCTCATCTAATTGATGAGAGAATTTGCTTTTTCTGAAGTTTAGGGACATGGCATTGCCAAGGAGGTTAGGTACAGTGTTAAATTGCAACATCAGTTACACCCTTTAGCAAAGGATTGTAAATAAGTAGCAGTTAGCCAGCAGTAGTTCCTCAAATAGAGCTGAAAGAGCTTCTCAGTCCCCAAATGTGTGTGTGTATGCAAGTGTAAACGTGAACACAACAATTTCCCTTTAGTGTTTCAAATTTGCTATTTTTCATGAAAGAATAAAGGGCATTTTCAAGGAGAGTCCAATTTTGATTCATCTTCAGAACAAAATGTTCTTATTGGTTTGAAATGACTTTTCATTTCAGAACTTCTTTTAACTTTATTTAAAAACAATAAAAAATGAAAATCTCATTATCAAATTGAAATGTTTCAGTTTTGATTACTTAAAATGATTTATTTTTGTTTCACAAAAAATTCTACAAAATATTATTCATATTTTTGTTTTCTTTCCCAATTGCCTGTGAGCTAAAACACAAAATTTTCACCCTGCAAATCATCTCCTTAATGGGATGGGAATGAAATCTGGGTCTAAAACTTTAAGGTGATTCAATTTTATTGCTAGCATGATCTGCTTGCCTGGAAGTTTAGTGCTTGTACACTTTTTTAGAATGTGATATTTGATTAAATAATCCAGTTTCTTGTCATGGGAAAATGTCTACGTTTTTGTATGAAGGACATATTAAAGTCATGGATGTTTTCTGTGTATTGGCAAGATCTTATTACTTTTGTCTCACCAAAAGAACCTATTAATGATTATAGCAGTTGAAGGTGCTGCTTTTCTGTGAAAGAAGGAAATGGAGGCAAAAGGCAAAGCCATTTACTTATGGCTGCCTAAGTGCACTCATAAGGTACTTCTGCTTTTGAACAACACCGCATAATCAGGAAACAGTTGGTGAAGAGCCTTCTAGCCCTTCTTATTTCTCTCTTGCCTGTGGATTCAATGCTAGGGGCATAGTGCAAAATACTTTCAGGTTTGAGTTCTGGCAACAGAAGGGGTACTGTGTCCTTTGGTATGCAAAATTTATTGTACCAGAAACAACAGCAGTCAAAGGACTTCTTTTCTGATGAACTAAACAATAAACATTCTGGATGAAATCTCAGCTGTACTACAATCAATAGGCATTTTGCTACCACCTTCAAGGTTAGCATTTTGTTACCACCTTCACTGCTACCGCTGAAAGTGGTAAGGTTTTTGCCTTTTGCATGATACCTTGTCTTTTCAAATACTTTATGGAGTTTTCATTTCACAATCTCTGTCAAAGTAATTGGAAAATGCACCCTAGAATATGAAGTAGATATGTAGTTATCTGAAAGAGAAAAGGAGTTTGGTTCAGCTTCTCTGTATTCAATCCAGTGTGCAGAAAGCTCAGTCTGTTCCCTTTACTGGTCCTCTCTGTCTTAGTTTTCTGGGTGTAGCTTATTAAACTTTTGCTTGTCTTGGATTCCAACAGGCCTCTTTCAGATACAATGTGTATTTGCCTCACTTGAGTTCCTGTAGACATTGATGTATTTGATCTGTTGGCCCAAGATATGCAGTTCTTTCAGAAACCCTAATGTAAACATTGAAAATAGTTTATAGCTGCAAACATCATCTAGTGGTATGTGTTTCATGGAGATTTAAGGCATTGAGAGAGGGTTAGAAAGCAACTCCACACTGGATCAAAGCCCCATGGTGGGTCTTTGTATTGTTTTACCAGCATCTACAATTAAGACTAATTTAAAATAACTTCCTTTTTAGAAATTTTTCTGCTGTACTGATTAGTTTCTACCCAGCTGGCTTGGGGCTGGAACTGAGTCTTGCTAACAGAGTTTAACATGAGGAAGTTTTGCAACATTATTTACAGTTGCTGTAAAACTTGTCAGTGGGTGTCAGAGGGTAACTGCTGCAATAAATGAGTTAAGTATTGCTATGTGTTTTAGCTGAGTAAGACTGGGATTTCTGCCCCTCAGACAAATATTTTATTTAGTATACCTGTATTCACTGGCAACCTCATTGTTAGAACTGGCCCTTTGACATGTCAAGGTAGAAGTGCATATTTAGGTCACACTCACTGGAGAAATAGAAGGTATAAGTCTCAGCTGTCATGAATTGTACCATAATTCCAAGTTCCCAAATGCCAATTTGCAAAGGAAAATAAATAAATCACTTTTCAATAAACTTTTTCAATGTCTTAGGGAACTGAAATGTTAATGGAACCACACTGAGCAACAGGAAATAGCATGTTTTATGACAGTACAGGGGAAGGGCTGAACTCGTTTTTCTCATGTGTTGTTAGTACATTCCACTTAACGGTGAGTTTAGCAATAGATTAAAAGGCAGGGGGTCGGATTTTTCAGCTGGTGAGACAGCTTGGCCAGAGGATAAGGCAACAAACTGAAAGTCAGGACAGATGTCTTCCCAGCTCTGCCACTGATCTTCTGTTTAACTTTAGGCATGATGATTCAGCACCAAACAGAAACCAACTCTAATCCCAGGTGGGATTGGTAGGCCTAGTGCAATAGAAATTATTGCTGTTATTATTATTAATAGTAGCAATAGTATATAATAAGAATGATGATGTAAAATGGCACATCTCCAATGAAATGCAAATTAAGTATAAGGTTAACATAGAATTCTATTTTTTAAACTTTACCCTCAATATGAAATACATCACCATAGCTGCATTAGTAATAACAAATAAGCATTGTTTAGGAAAGGTTGATAAATCAGATTACAGCCAAAGTCCTTCTTTCTCTACCCAGATCCTTTAGTAATGTACTGTACCCTGAGGTCATAGGAAAGGGGATGCAGATAGGATTCTTTCAGTCCTCCATTTGGGATTAGGGTACCTAATTACCACTAGTTTTTTCCTTCACTTCTGTGGAGCAGATAGGCTGAGGGAATACAAGACTTTGCCCATTGCCATTCAGATACTGAGGGATAAACAGAAGGCAGGACAGGGTGGTACACACTTTAGTAGGTGACAAGCTGCTTGGTCAGAGGCTATGTATGACTTTAGACTGGGCGTTGGTGGAGAGGGCTCTTATTACATTTCTGTAGATTAGGTAGCGAGGTAATTCTATTTGCTGTGTACCCAGAGGCTAGGGTTGTGTAACAGCGTAGGTTTTTTCCCTCACATTATCATAGAATCAAAGAAAGGGTGGAAGAGACCTGGGGATGTCATCTAGTCTAATGCCCTGCTCAGGGAAGGATCATCTCTATCTAAGGCATTTCTCTCAAGGGTATGTCTAATCTATTCTTAAAACTGCACGAACAACTTTCTTGTATAACTACTGGGTATAATGGAACAAAAGACCAAGAACACCCTTACCACGGGTAAAGCAAAGGAGACAAGAAACCTGTCATAGCTCAGCCTCTTCCAGGACTGGAAGTAGTTTGTTAAAATACACTTGAGACATTAATGGAAGATGACCATGTGTTCCCTCTCTCCTCCTGCTATAGAGGGAGGCAAAACCCTCATAATCCATGTCAATCCAACTATGGGATAAAAGTATTTTCTGGTCCTCAGTATGGTGATGAGTCTTACCCTGAGCAGAGAAGCAGGACCCTCTGACCACAAATTACTAGGTTTCCTTAGTCCCAGCAAGATCATTAGCACACTCCTATTTAAATCCTGAGGCTTGGCTGAAACCAACAGACAGAATTTGAAGAAAGGAAGCAGGCGGAGGAGGAGGAAAAAACCCCCAAAAAATCTTGAGACCCATAACTGTAAGAAAGGAAAAAAAAATCATCTCAGCCCTATGTAACAACCAGTGAATCCCAGAAGCCTGAGAAAAATGCCAAAGCACCCTCCAATCTGCACTTCAACCTGGGGACTGCAAATAACTTTACACATCACGTATGTTAAATGGGGAGCCCAAACCCCACTGGGTGCATCCAGACCAGCACATCCCAAAGCCATTCGAGGTGCTGCAAGAGGCATGTGCAGCACGCTTGTTGTTAATTTATCAAGAGGTAAAAAAAACGGAGTAAAAAAAGCTAGGCAGGTGTGCCCTGAGGCAACCAAAGGCTGGGTCCTCCACAGAGATGCTCTGGTAGCAGCCAGAGTGTCTCTATAGCTGGCCCTCCACCTGGTGATGAAACACGCTACCTGCCTATGTAGGGCAGGCAGCATGCCAACCACAGGGAGCTAGATCTGGGCTCCAGTGCTGGCACTGGAGGGGGAGTCTGGAGGAGAGGGGAGGGGACCCCCTGCCAGCCCCGCCAGCTCCCTCATCACCTCCAATCCCTGCCCCCATCCCCCACCTGCCTCCCAAACCCCCAAGCCATGTTCTGCTTGGCTCCATCCCCTGCCTGCCTCCAAGCCCTCCCTATCACTGCCCTGCCCGGCCCCATTTCTTGCCTGCTCCCTGAGCCCCACAATCCCTGCCCTTCCCAGCCCCATCCCAACAACTCCCTGAGCCCCACTCCAATCCCTGGCCCATGTTGGGGGGCTGTAACCCCATTTGGGGGGCTGTAGCCCCTGTGGGAGGCAGCAAAACATATAGGTATTTAGAATTCACTTTATTATGATGATAGAGACACTGGTAGGCTTTCAAATTGCCTTAACACTGTAGATATCTCAATAAAACATTGCTTAACTGATCATTTTCTCTCTCTCTCTCTTAACAGATAGATAGATAGATATTGGTCTTTTTTTTTATTGTGGAGGAACATGGATTTGGGGGTTTTTACAGAGTGATTTTGGAATATTTTTATCAGGGATTTTTCAGTGTTCCAATAGGGAACACCAGAATGCCTCCTAGGGAGGCCAGTGGCAGGACCCTGCCTGCTCAGAGCTGGCACCTTGGACCCAGCTGGAGTTGGGAGACCTCTTGGCCAACTGCAGCCAGGATGACCTGATTTGACAGGTTAAAGCAGGCCACCACACTGGGAATATCTTCCGAGTAATAGCTGCCCAGATGGCCAGACATGGGGCATACATGGCAGTAGTGCCACACAAGGGCCAACTTTGTGGCCATAGCCCACTGGCAGCTGGCCCAGAGGGGTGGATGCTTCTACTAGCGGTGCAGTCCCCATCCAGGTCTGGCAGGTGGCAGGCAGCAGGTCACAGCCAGGCAGCATCCCCCACTGCCAGACCCCTGAAGTAGGCAGAGGGTGCAGGGAACTCTCAGGGCTGCTTCAGTAGTTTGGCTGGCACAAGAGGTAGTGTCCCCAGGTACCAATTGACTGGGCTCCAGAAGCTCCTGCGAGCAAGTAGCCCTGAGTTACTTGCCAGGGCAGCTTTTTGTACTGCCGGGGCCAGGACAGGGCAGCTCTTTATACTGCTGGGGACAGCACAGGTGCTGGCCCTAGGCTCCAGCTCCCCCTGGCTGCAGATCCAGGAGGAGTCAGACAGGGTTCCATAGACATTATTTCATAGACATTAGGGCTGGAAAGAACCTCAGAAGATCATCAAGTCCAGCCCTCTACCCCAGTGGAAGGAAGTCAGCTGAGGTCACAGGATCCCAGCAAGATAAACATCCAATTGACTCTTAAAGGAATCCAGAGTAGCTGCTTGCACCACCTCTGGTTGCAATCTGTTCCAGGTCTTGGAGGCTTGGACTGTAAAGAAGTTCTTCCTTATGTCCAGCCTGAAATGGTCTTGGAGAATTTTGTGACTGTTTGATCTTGTCATCCTATGGGGTGCTCTTCCTGCGCTTTTCCAGGCTAAAGAGTCCCGTAGCTCTCAGCCTCTCATAAGGCCAATTTTCCTGCCCTCTGATCATGTGTATGCGTCTCCTCTAGACTCTCTCAAGCTTCTCCACATCCTTTTTAAATTGTGGAGCCCAGAATTGGATACAATATTCCAGCTGTGGTCTCACTGAGGCCAAGTACAGTGGGAGGATGACATCTTGGAATTTGCTGGAGAACCATTTATGGACGCAAGCCAGAGTTTTGCTTATTTTGCTGGTTGCAGCATCACATTGGTGGCTTATATTCATCTTGTGGTCAGTCATGACTCCCAAGTCCCTTTCAGATGTGGTACTAGCAAGCATAGCACTACCAAGCCTATAAGCATGCTGCAGGTTTTTCTTTCCAAGGTGTAGTAGCTTGAATTTTTCAGAGTTGAAGGCCATCAGGTTTTCACCCGCCCATTTTCTGAACCTGTCAAGGTTGGCCTGGATCACCATCCTATCCTCAGGTGTGTATGCTTTACCCCACACAGCAAAATTTGCCCCACAACAAAGTGCATGCATGCTCAGGCACATGATCTGAGGCAAAAAACCCCAGTTCAAATTTGCACTGCTTCTATTTGAGCTGCTGCAAGCACATGTGCCTGTATGTGTGGACATGCCCACTTTGTCATCCTAGCCTCTTTTTCAGCTTAGCCCAGCTCCTTTATCTTCTTTCACAACAAAGCTGGTTGTAGACCTCTGCTTTGTTCTCCCGCTGTTGGACCTGGTCCTCTCCAATTTCTATTGCCCCAGGCTGCAGAACTCATCTTGTAAACTCCAAGCAATGCATGTGTGAGAGTCTCCTGGGCTTCCAACTATTGCTCTTTACAGCACACTCCAGTCATTGCTACTATATTATCCCCAGATGCTTATCCAATTTCTTTTGGAAAACACCCAGTGAAGACTATATCTGGTGGAATCTTCTATTTCACTACCTTGCTGCTATAACAGTGATGAAGCTTTTTCTGATATTAAGTGTAAATCTACTTTGCTGCAATTTCAAGTCATTGTTTTAGGTCCTGTTCCGGAATGATGGAAAAAGGTGTTCTCCCTCTTGTTTATGGCAGTCCTTCAGATATTTGAAGACTGCTTCTATGTTCTGTCTGCACAAGCTGAAATGCCTGTTTCTTTCAACCTCTCCTTATATGGCTTGCCTTCTAAATCTTTTATCATTTCATTGCCTGCCTTTGGACCTCATCTGACTTCAAGACCTTTTAAAAATGAAGAGCCCAAAAATGTACACAATAGTCTAGATGAGGCTTAACCAGTGCCAAATAAATTGTCATTATTACTTCTTATGTCTTGCAAATAATGCTTTGATTGATGCAGCCTGAAATCACATTCACCTTTATAGCTGCATCACATTGAAGACTCGTGTTCAGTATGTTATCCACCAAGACCACAAGATCTTACTCTGAAGTGCTGCCAGTTGTCACCCATTTTGCAAGGTGCAAATGCACAAATACATTTGTCAGCAGTGAACTTCATCCTGTTGGCTTTAGCCCAGATTTCCAATCTGTCGAGATCCTTCTAAATAGAGCCCCTGTCCTCCACTGTAATTGCAGTCCATCTCAGATGCATGTTGTCTGCAGATTTACTCAGGAAACAATTTATTCCAGGATCCAAATCATTAATAAATACAATGAACAACACCAGACTTGGGACAGACCCCTATGGTAATTTACTCAAAACCTCCTGTCATTCAAACATGGATCCAGCTTGTGGCTATTTAGTCAGTCTTGTAGTAATTCTCTCTAATCTACATTTCTCCAGTGTGTTTATGAACTTCTCTGATTTATTTATCAATGGGTGAAAAGGAGAAGAGAACACTGAAACCAAGTTTCTTACCTCCAAAGGCACCAGAGACCTAGAATAAGACCAGGGGTTTTTTTTTCCCCAGAAGAATGATTGGGAGGAAGGAGTGCACCCTGCCAGTGATTGCTCTTCTTCTGTTGTCTGGACCAAGGAAAGGGCAGTAGAGTATGATCAAAATTCTTGTAGCTCTGCTAGAAATCTTGCTTAGTCATAGTTGTGTAGTACACTGAGACCAGTGGAGGTCTGCTGTGATAGACAGTCATAGAAATTAGGCTTAGAATATTGAATATGGGTCTAAAATATAGGATGCTCCTCTTCCTCACCTCCACTTTTCTGGAATGTACACATGTGGATGTGCCTGGCTAGTGCTCAGTTGATTGAGTACGCTCAGTTTACACAAGTGTACTTACTTGTCCACAATGTAGTGAGAGGTCCAAAACCAGCCAGGTACATGGCTAAAAAACTGCCATTTAGGCACACAAAGACACTTCTATCAGTGGCAGTGGGCCCTTCTACATGCAGGCCCTTCTTCTAACTCATGGTACTTTATATGAAGCACCATGAGTTAGAATGCCCTCCCAACCCAACAGATGTTGATCTATTGGGTTGGGAGGAGGAGGGGGGTATCAAGCTCCACTTTGGAGCTATTTGATATTAAGAATCCGTCCTGAAGCCACTCTTCCCTAGTACCATGCACCCCCACCTCTCAGCTCCAAAACTGTGCGTAGGAATGGAGTGGGGATGGGGGAAAGAGAGTGAGCTATGGCTGGCATTTATCCTGCTTGAGTTAGAGGGGAAGTTGGGGAAGGCAGGGAGTCCGATCCACCAACACACTCTCCAGCTCAGGCCAGGCAAACTCCATCACAGCTTGCTCGCTCATTCCCCCTACCTTCTTCCAGACAGCTCTTGGGGCAGGGACTGACTGCATCAGCCTAGCCTCGATCTTGCAACAGATTAAGCTGAGGGAGAACAAGTTCCCTAAGGTGCTCCAAAGTGGAGTCCTTTTTCTGATCCCTAGTTTGATAAGGGTTAACTTGTCTCATGATGGCCACTTTAAAAGTGTTCTGCAGCTATGGATGCATGTCATGGCATGGCTGTAGAAAGCTTTCAGGAGGCTGGTCACATAGCAAACATAACTTCTGTCTGCAGCCAAAAGGAGATAGAATACTGCCCACAGTGTGCGATTGTCTTCTGATATACCTTGTCTTCTGATATACCAGCTGAACTGCACCAATTTCAACAGAGTTCCTCATTTACCCAAATGTGTAAGAATGAAGAGAAAGGCCCACATTTAACATTGGAGACCTTAGTATAATGTAGATATGTAAATGAACAGAAGTGTTTTCATGATCAATTTTTTTCTCTATGAAAAGCACATACATTACATTTTTTCTCTCTTACCTTATTTTCACCCTTTACAAGTAAACATAAAACATTATGTGCCTTCGTTCCTCATAGCAGCATAAAACCTATGGGATCACACAACAAAGGGCATTTAGAAATGTGCTCTGGGGTGGAACAGGAGGGGGAGGTTAATTATAGTGGCTCTGACAGCCTGTCTAATTAAAGTGCCTGGAGTGTCATGTCTACCAGCATCCCCATGCTAAACTGGTGGCAGGGACACTTTAACTAAAGCTCGACAAATAAGCTTTAGTTAAAGCACCCCCACCACCATTTTTCAGTGCAGGGACACTGATGCATGTGACACTGGAGTCTGCTGGAGCATGGTAATTACCACACTCCAGTAAACTAAATTAATTTAGTTTGCTCCAATGTGCTGTAATTACTGTGCGTTGAAACAGCCTTGTTGAATGTGTATAGGCACCCAAATTGTCCATTTTAGCCTCAGTCATATAAACTTTGACATCAGGGAGTATAAAACTGGAGCAACATGGATTGAAGCCTGTACAGTAAAACCTCATTAGTTCAATATTAGGTAGTTGAAAGTATTAGATCATTTGAAGCAATTGTCACTCCCTAGCCAAAAGGATAGGTTTTTTTGTATGCTTTACAGTATGGCCAATTCAAAATACAGCTACTGTGAAATTTGAAGCCATTTCCCAGTCCCTTGGACCAAGAATGCTTCATTAAATACATTATCTGTTGTTAAATTGCTGCAAGATATGCTTATGCCTGATTGACTAGATATGACTATGACGTTGATTGAATGCAGTCTACACTGAGCACACCCATAGCTCAAAGCCAAGGCCATTGTTAAATATGCTGGTGGGAAACTACCAAAAGGCTAGGATAGTGCAGCCCACCTGAATAAAAGACATTAGCCATTGTACTCAGTCCCCCACAGCATCAACTCCCTTTTAAGTCATAGTGAACCACCATATTAAATACATTTTGACTGTACTCTCATAGCTGAGCAGAGTTCTTTCCCATTTCCAATGGTTTTTGTTTCTTCACCAGTCTTATGTGTCCAGCAACCATCACCAAATGTCTGCATCAATGAGATGCTCTGTCACCCCTTTCTGTGAACTGCCACTCTGGGTCACACACACTGTGCTTCTGGCCCTGCTGCCCTCCTTTGGGCCCTCTGGAGTGCAGTGTGAGCTTTCATCCTCCCAGCCAGCTGCTGGGAGTGGTCCAGGCTCCATAGCTATCAGCAGCTACTCCAAACCTGGGCCAGCTGCAGCCAGGAGGCTGCAAACAGCTGCTGCCTCCCCACCCTGGCCCTGGCTGTCTCCCAGCTCTGGGCTCTGGGAAGGCTGCAGGTGCTGGCACTGTTCTCACTGGGGCCAGGGCAGGGAGGCAGCAGCTGTTTGCAGCCTCCCAGCTGCAGCTGGCCCAAGCTCTGGGGTAGCTGCTGCCAAACATGGTGCCTGGGTTGCTTGTAGCAGGGCTTGCAGCCTCCAATCCACCTGCTGGGAGCAGCCTGGGCTCCCAGCTGGCAGCAGCTACCCAGAGCCAGGGCTGGCAGTGGTATGCTGAGGAAAATGGTCTTGCCAGGCTTACCATGCATGCTGGGAGTTGCTGTCCTGGCCATGGCATTGCACTGCTGGCTCATGTTGATGAGATGGTCAATCACTACCCCTAGGTCCCTTTCAATCATGGTGAAAGTCAAATTGTCACCACTGAACCTGTAGGTATGTTGGGGATTGTTTGGCCCCAGATGGAGCACCTTACACTTTTGTGTGTTGAACTACATCTGGTTCTGTTCCTCCCAACTCTCTAGCCTTGTCCAGGTCTGCCTCTATCTGCAACTTATCGTCTGGCATGACCACACTCCCCCATAACATAGTGTCATCTGCAAACTTGGTCAGTGAGCTTTTCACCCCTACATACAGATCATTGATAAAGATGATGAAAAACACCAGTCCAAGCACAGACTCTGAGGGACACCACTGGCCACTTCTCACCAGGATGACACAAATCTGTTCATGAGACCTCTCTGGGTCCTACCCCACAGCCAGTACCCACAGAACTGTTGAGCAGTTTAGACCACAGTCGTCCATTTTTTCCCCAAGGATATCATGGAATATTAGATCAAAAGCCATTTGGAAATCTAGATATATAACATCGACCTTCTCTCCCATGTCCAGGTGGTGAGACACCTGTTTGTAAAATGAGATGAAATTGGTAAAACAAGGCCTATCTGCAACAAAACCATACTGGCTGTCATTCAGAATCTTATCCTCAATGAGTGTATTGCACATAGATTCTTTAATGAGATTTTCCAGGATTTTCCCTGGGATGGAGGTTAGGCTGATTGCCTATAGTTGCCTGAGTCCTCCCTTCTTGAAGATGGGCACAATCTTGACTCTCTTCCAATCCTCAGGCATCTCCCCTGTGTGCCATAATTTCTGAAAGAGTTTTGCCAGACGTTCCACAATGACCTCAGTCAGCCTCATCAGCACTCTCAGATGAAGTTCATCTGGTCCTGCTGACTTATAAATGTCTAGCTTTTTCAATTGGTTTTGCACCAGCTTAGCATCCACAGTGGAAAGGGTATCATTTGCACCATGCTCCCTGTGATAGAACTCCAGATCAAGCTTCTCCTCTTGGTTCACTGGCATGTAGTAAATGCCCATAGTTAGGTCTCTCTCACCTCACCCCTCCTCCCCATCAAAGCTTAACCCAGAGGGTTTCAAACTGGAAGGGGGTTACAAAGTGGAAGGAAGTTACATTCTCAACTCAATGCCATGAGGTCAAGATTCTAAAATTAATCTACCATGCATTTTTCCCCCAAATAGTGACTTAAATTCAGGCTCATAAATTTGTATTTAGGCTCCTAAATAAATAGTTTTTGAGTGTTCACTGATTTGAACAGGAATTAGCACTCCTTTAGCATTTTTTAAAACTATACTATGTAAGTGTCACAGCCAGAGAGTCTCACATGCAGGACTGTATCATCACTTTCACTTTCCCCTTGCAGGGGCGAGTGCCATATTTCCTCACTTAGAATGCAAGTGCCAATTTCTTGAAGTTGAATTTTGGAAACAAATAGTGCATGCTATATATGGTAAGATGTAGTAAGATCTACCCATCTAAAACAGAATTATTCTTTTTCACTTGGTAGACAAACAAAGTACAGATTGCAACCAACTCTAGTGAGTTATTCCTCTAAAATGTAGGATCAATTCTTTTCTCTCCTCTGGGCACATAGGAATAGGGAGATAGCTGTAGATCTTAAGAGGGTGACCCTATTCTTACATGTTGTATAGTATATATGGTCGTGTAGAAATATATGTGTGTTCCAAAGTCTACATTAAAAAATCTATAGTAGAAGAATGTTAAAAACTGTGCAAAAGTTAGGAAATGCATTAGGAAATATCAGAATTAAGGTTACCTATTCCTATACATACACAGGAACAGGATTGTCCTTCAGGATCACCTCTCTATTCTTGCACACCTGAAAGGTACCCTAGAATTGCTCCTATTATTTAGGTGGGTAATTTGAGTTGGTCACAAGCTGCACTTTGGTTGTCTACCAAGTGAAACAGAAGTCTGCTCTTTGAGGTAGAGACCTTGAGAAAAAATTGGATGGGGTCATATCACTATCTACTATATGCATGCAAGATGGCCAAATTAAAGTTGTATGGGTAACCTTAATTCTGGAACTTCCTAATGCATTTCCCAGTTTTGATTGCTTCATTTTAGAACCTCACATTCATTTAACGTAGATTTTGGCAGGTAACACAAATGTATAGATTTATACACATATGTTCTATATGATAGCATACATTTTCTAATATATTATAAAATAATATAATTGTGGATGGCTAATGGTAAAGCAAAACTTACAAAATAAATTAACATTTTTTGTTTTATGATGCACCAATCTTGTTTTTTATACTGTTTGCTTTCTTGCTATCTATTTTGCAAATTCAGGAGGGAAAAAAAATCTGCAATGTCTCCCAGTCATTTCTGTGAATTTGAAAGCTTGGATTGTGTTTGTTTATTCTTGCATGGGCTCACACTTCTGAATAAAACTGTTCAGAATATATTAATGACTTTTCCCTCTTCAAAAAAGCAAACTTTAAAGACTTAAAAAAAATCCCTTTTATGGGTCTAATTGAAGCAGCAAATTAGTTCAGAATTCTTTCTTACTTGAGACCTTGGGCAAGCCCCAAATGGAAATAAGTTTGGCCATTTTTATTTTAGTCCACATTTGTCAGCCTCACAAAGCCACCATACAATTTAGCCCAGTTGGCAGCTTCTGTTTGAGAGACATGCAGGACTGGCATAGCTGGGATATTTCAAGCCAGGAAGACTGAAGTACACTGACAAAGCTGAGAACAGATACAGTGCTTTTCACTCTCTATATACTTAAAATCAGTGTATTAGTCCCTCAACTGTATAGCATTAAAGTTACTCCGAGTTTTATATATATATATATATATATATATACACTAAAACTCCTTTTTTATGAAATCAGTAAAATCCTCCTAAATATGGAATTGTATAATTATATACTTCTCAGGTACAAGAAGCACTCAATGTTTGGTCTCATTTCTTTCCATGGATACAGCTTTTTTATATTACAGCCCATATGATGCCAAGTAAAATGACATACATATGTATCATTCCTGCCAGTTTGCAGGCTTCAGAGAAAAAAGCTCCCAGCAGCTCTCTCACAGAGCTGCAGAGAGGCTGAGACTGGGACTGCAGCTGAAACTACTGCCCTGCCTATACTGAAGGGGTGTACACAGCTCTTGGCCCTGGAACAAGACTTTAATTGGCCTGCATAGGCAAACAATGGCAGGGCCCAGAGAAACTGCACTCAGCTTAATCATGTATGTTGACCTTTGTATAGCTATAAGAAGGCTGAAGAATCAGAAGAGAGTTGGGCTCAGATTTTATTTCGCCTCTAAAAACGCTAAGAAGTCTAACTAGTACTTACAGGGCTTTTAAGTCAGTAAATATGACCTAACACAGACTATGTTCTGTTTTCATCCTTTTCTATGAAAGCATAGTCTTCAAATGCTAAATCAAGGAAAAACCATGTACAGCAACCGTTTAATATTAGGGGGAGAAGTGGCACCCACTTTTGGCTCAGTACCTGAGTAGTAGTCAAGGCACTTGCCTAAGAATAAGGACTTGAGTTTGAGGCCCACTTTACCCTGAATCCTATCTACAGCCCCTCCTGTTGAACCTGAGTCAGTGGGCAAAAACTAATGCAAGTTATGAAGCAAGAACTATGATTCTATAATGTTATGGTTAGAGTATTCAGATGTAAAGGGAGAGTCCTGGGGTATAGTTTCTGCTGCTTATGCATTTTGCATTAAATAGTGATTGAATAAAAAATGGATAACCAGCACTGTGAACAATGGCCAGAACTCCCTCCCCTCCACCCCTGCAGGGCAACCCTCTCCTGACTGATGTATAAAATTATCCTGGATTTTTGGTTGTAGCCTTGTTGGTCTGAGGACATAGGCAGGCAAAATTCTTTGGGTAGATGCAAGATCTTTTATTAGACCAAATTAATACTTGGGGAAAAATAATTCTTTGCAAGTCTTTGAGTGTGATCACCCTTCTTCAGGCATTGGGAGTCTGCTGTTCTGAGACTCCAAAGAATGATTGAAGCTAAAAGTGAGACTGGATGTCAGTGAGAATGTAAATAGGTGGAAATTATGCAAACAAAGTATAAAGCATGGGAGGGAGGGGGGAAACAAGGGGTGAAAGAAGCCAAAGGTAAGTAAGGGAGACTCTACTGTAGTAGTTTTCCAAGGTAGAAAAGAGTAAATAGCTAGAAATTGGGAAGACAAAGGGTAAAAAAAAAAAGGGGGGGGAGAAAAGGGGGAAAAGAAAAGTGTAAAAGGTCAGGTCTGGCAGGTACCTGGTGAATCAGATGTCAGGCAGGTTGTCATAAATCCAATGTCTATATTTAGTCCATGATTTTTTGTATCTTCACTTCACATTTATGAAGTGAAGTTCATAGACTCATCTATGAAAGGTGTTTTGTAAATTCCCTTTGAGGATTAGAATTGAGAGATCAGAGAAGGAGTGATTGTCTTGTGAGAAGTGTGCACCCACAGGTAATTGTATGTTTTTGTCTTTGATGGATTTTCAGTGTGCATTCATTCTGGTTTGTTGTTTGGTTTTTCCTACATTTTTTCCATCAGGGCATTTGGTGCATTGGATGAGATATATGACGTTTCTGGAGGAACAGGTGTAAGATTTGAGAATAGTGATGATTCTGTTGTGGGGTGTAGTGATTGTGGGAGTAGTGGAGATGTGTTGGCAGGTTTTGTATCTTGTTGTCCTGGAATAGTCTGGATCCATTATGTGTGGTTTGGATCATAAGGCATTTGCTTCTTGTGATGAGGTTAGTGAGGTTTGGTGTTTGTTTAAAAGCTAGGATGGGTGCTCCTGGAAAGATATCTTTAAGAACTGGGTCTTCTTCTAGTATGGGTTGCAACTGTTTGAGGATTTTCTATGTAGATTCCAGGGAAGAGTGGTATGTCATAACTAATGGTGTGTGGTTCATGAGGATTTTCTTTTTGTCCTGAAGCAAACCTTTGTGTGGTATCTGGGTGGCTCTTTCAAAAGTATAATCTGTCTCTCTGGAGGAGTATCCTCGTTGGGTGAATGCTCTTTTGAGATATGTGAGGTGGTGTTCATGGATATTCTCT
The DNA here is from genome assembly GCA_030014935.1 of Caiman crocodilus. Taxonomy (NCBI): domain Eukaryota; kingdom Metazoa; phylum Chordata; order Crocodylia; family Alligatoridae; genus Caiman; species Caiman crocodilus. The sequence goes on along the minus strand of JAGPOW010003642.1, from coordinate 87,755,517 downwards.
TTGGTACAAATTCAGTGGTATCAGAGAGCTTGCCTGTAAATTACAGTTTTCTTGGTCTGTTTAGACTGATTGCTGGTTCTGTATAGTTATGTATGTTGGTCTGTGGGTTTCTTGCATATGGTGGTTTGTATTTTACCATTTTGAATATTGATCATGGTGTCGCAAAAGGAAATGCTAGGGTTAGAGTATTCAAGTGATAGTCTAATGGAGGGGTTATGATTGTTGATTTTTTGGTGGAAATCAATCAGAGACTGCAATCAGATTTCAGATCAAATGATGAAGATGCCATCTATGTATCTCAGGTATAGCATGTGTTTGATGGTGCAGTTCTTGAGGAATTCTTCTTCCAGGTGGGCCATAAAAAGGTTGGCATATTGGCATATTCTGAGGCCAGAATTATCCTGCCTTTTTTGGGTTTTCCTTCTTGCCCCATGACTCTTGCATGCCTTTCCACCTAAAGGTGCAGCTTCAACATCCCCCTTTATTTACATGTGAGTCCATCCTGTTGTTTGTGTGTTAGGTCCTTCAAGTAATATGAACTCTATCAAGGTCTTCTCCCATCTTAGCAAGCCAGATCAAACTGAATTTCAACCTAATATTATAGGAGCGCATTTGGCTGCCCATAAATTGCTCCATGTACAGCCTGGGATACATATGTATATGTGGCCCCAAACAGATTAGTATCAGTATTTTGATAGCATGGGGATTTTCAAAAATTAGAAATAGGGTTGGGGCTAATACTCAAGGATCCATCCTGTTCCACAACTGTGAAGTAAATAAACAGAAAAAAGATATTTTAGTCTTTAATCATTGTATTACAGGTGTTGGTGAAGTAAAAGTTTCTGCCAATGCCAAACATGAGCTAGGCAGTGAACAAAAAGCAGCGACCAAAGTGGCTAAATTCTGCCTTGAGTTACAACCACATAACCCCAGGAGAATATTAATGAGGTTGTAGAACTTTAAGTAAGAAAAGCATTTTGTCTTTGAATTTGAATGTCGTCTTTTCACTTTTTTAGTCATCTGTTCTTAATACTTCTTATAATCAATGGATGATCAGTTCCACTGGAAGTGCTCCTCTTGACAAATATGACTAAATACTATCACAATATAATCAGTAGGAAAAGTGACCACATAAAGCTAAAGAGTCCATAACCATCATTAAACAATGAATGTGAATGACTGTAAACTTGGATTTGGAAAACAGCTAATAAATCATCAACTGCTTCAGAAATAGCTTATTCTTCTTGAGTCGTAAGAGGGAGAAAAAAGAAATGATATTATTATGAAAAATACCCCCACTTTTGTAGGAAAAATATGACATTGTCAAATACTTTTTTAGATATTTTGATTTATTTGAGAGTTCCAAAGATTGCAAACAACTTTTTGTTCTGTCAAATACTGGTTTCTAGTCAAAAGTGTTGATCTCTCCCACTTATTCTCATTATTGTTTTTTTATTCTCCTGATAGAATACAAGCAAAGGTGGCTTCATTTTATTTACTGTATTTACTTGAATAAACATGATCCTGAATATTGTGCAGATTGCATTGTAGGCGGTGACTCATGACACCACCTAAGAAGCCAAACCCCCGTAGTGAAATCAAACCCCTTGTAGTAACGCCTGAGGCCAGC